>PVHT020000085.1:3076793-3094938 GCA_004024745.2 Catagonus wagneri
AACAACTTTATACATATACATACCTGAACAACTTTATACATATACATACCTGAACAACTTTATACATATACATACATGAGCAACTTTATACATTTACATACATGAACAACTTTATACATTTACATACATGAACAACTTTATACATTTACATATGTGAACAACTTTATACGTATACATACGCGAACAACTCTATGCCTTTACATACGTGAACAACTCTGTGCATTTACATACGTGAACAACTTTATGCATGTACATACGTGAACAACTTTATACATGTACATACGTTAACAACTTTATACATGTACATACGTGAACAACTTTATACATATACATACGTGAACAACTTTATACATTTACATACATGAACAACTTTGTACATTTACATACATGAACAACTTTATACATGTACATACATGAAAAACTATACGTATACATACATGAACAACTTTATACGTTTACATACATGAACAACTTTATACATGTACATACATGAACAACTTTATACATATACATACATGAACAAGTAGGTTAGTGTTTAAAACAGAGTTCACAGGTGTCTCGTCTGACCCGTCTGCTGTTTGTTAGCGTTTACCACTTTGAGAGGAAGCATGGTTTATAATGAAATAAAAAATTAGTTTCATTGACCTTTTGACTTCCGATGCTGGGGAAGAAAACTGGCTACCGCTTAGTCCACTGAAGTCAGTCAGTGAAGTTTTCAGCAAAAGTGCTTTGTAAACCCCCCTTAAAAACCAGGCTGCCATGCCCACGTCTTTTCACTCGCTACTAGTCACGATTGCTGGATTAATTTTATGTATGTATGTATTTATTTTGGTCTTTTTGTCTTTTTAGGGCCACACCCGCGGCATATGGAGGTTCCCAGGCTAGAGGTCTGGTCGGAGCTACACCACAGCTCATGGCAACGTCAGATCCTTAACCCACTGAGCCAGGCCAGGGATTGAACCCACAGCCTCGTGGATGCTAGTCGGGTTCGTTAACTACTGAGCCATGATGGGAACTCCCAGCTGAATTAATTTTAAAAGTCAGCCCTTTGTCCGTCCTCTTTAAAAATTGCAGTGAGTGTATAATGGCCCCTAAATCCTCTCAGGTTCCTCAGCTTTAAGATTCCGCGTGACGTGGCACCAACCTGTCTCTCTAGCCTTACGCCGTTTTTTGAAATGTGGAGCCTTCTTATGCCAGACTGAGCTTACCCTTGAAGGTGGCTTTTGCTTGTTTTCTTTCTCCTTTTTTTTTAGGGTCATCCCAGGGCGTATGGAGGTTCCCAGGCTAAGGGTCAACTCAGAGCTACAGCTGCCGGCCTACACCGCAGCCACAGCCACACAGGATCCCCAGCACACTGAGCGAGGCCAGGGGTCAAACCCGCATCCTCATGGATACCAGTTGGATTTGTTTCCATTGCGCCACATCGGGAACTCCCCCTCCTTTTCGTCACCTGTTCTCCACCTGAGATGGGACGTTGTGTCCCCTGTGCGGCTGCGTGGTGTCGCCGCCCCTGTTCTCTGGACGCGGACCGCGGGGCTGTTTCCTCTTGCTCCCCCTCCTCCTCCCGGCAGCCCTTGGAGCTCAGCGCCTCAGCCTGCACGGTTGGGATAGTTACTGCTTTGATTAGACGGTTGCTAGTTGACTTTTCTTTTGGAGACAAAAGGAAGTAGGGGAGCAGGTCCGGGGCGGGGGAGCTCTTTGAGACTCACAGGCCCCCCTTAACGTGGAGGGTCGGGAGCGGGAGGGAGAGGCTTGGTCCTGGAAACGAACGTGGGGGCCCGCTCAGGGCCACTGAGTGACATACTCAGTGGGTAATTAGCATCGGAAGTCTGTTTGCTTTGTGGTTTTGGTAAAATGGGAGGAAAATCTAATAAAAATATTTATAGGAAGAAATAAAAATTATGTAGTGGTTTTAAATGCTAAAATTCTTTCGAGGTATATTTAATGTGTTTGTGTTTTGTTTTTAAGTATGTTTTAATTTAAACTGTAAATATTTCAGGGTGCCCTCCACTTGTCTGATGTGCATTCTCCACCGAAGTCCCCAGAGGGGAAGGCAGGCGCACACTCCCCTCCCAGCAAGGTGAGTCGGGCTCTGCTCTCTCCCTCATCGTGGCCAGTTTTATTGTGGGAACAGCTCTTCTCCCTTTGATGAGCTGTGTGTGTGTGTGTGCGTGCTCGCGCGCGTGTGTGTGACACACTTCTTGGCTCTGGTGACAGCGCTTTGAGTTTTGTATCATGGAAAGAAATACGCTGTTAACAGAGCTGTAGGGGACTGGGACTCGGTACTTTGAACGTTTTGTCCTGCAGTTAACAAGTTTACTCACTCTTCACTTATAAATGCCTATAATCCGAGAATATCAGATTCCAGAACAGGGAATTGTTGTGTTAAATGTGGAGACAGGTGCCAAGATTTGGCATTGTTAATCATGAGTTTTTTTCTACCCAGGAGCTCTTTTGAGTATTTATAAGAAAATCTCTTCTCTGGTTATATGTGTCTGTATGTGTGTTGTTAAAGTTAAGGCCTGATTTCAGGGAGTTGGTGTAAAAACGGAGTGAACACTTGAGTTGAGACCCAGGGCTCTACCTGCGGGAATGGGTGGGAAGGGACTGACCGGAAGGACGCCCGCTCCGCGCTGGCTGAGCCGCATTGTGCCGGGGCCGCCCCCGCCTGGGTCCCGGGCAGCGCCGAGGAGCCCGCCCCAGAGCGGTCCCGCTGCTGCGATGCTCACAAAGATGTGAGCTTTGTCTCTCACCGAGGTGACGGCACCGCCCGGGCCCCTGCTCTTCGGCTGCCTGGGTCTGGGTGCCAGGGGCTGGTTCCTGCTGTTGCTTGCTGGTTGATTTGTTGCTCCTTTTGATTTTTTGAATTTGGAAGTCAGATGAAGGCTGTGCTTTAGCTCTAGACGGGGAAAGAGCCCACCGTGCTGTTGGCAGCTGTTTCTTTTCTGTGAGATCTGGTCAGCCTTTCCTAAGAGTGTTGTTCTGTCTGCGAAGGGTTTTCCCCTGTGATGTGCTTTGGAGGCCGGGCTGCTGTGCAGAGAGAACGCGGTTGTGAATGAATTTAAGATGCTCTTCAGAGTCAGTGCCAGGTGTCAGCTTTGCCTGCTGGGAAGATACCTGGCTTTAGAGGGCTTCGGGTCAGTGCATGTTCCAGACCCCCGGCAGCACCTGCAGCACTTGGTACTTAGGAGTTCTCTTTTTAGCAAATTATTGTTATTATTTTTGCTTTTTAGGGGCACACCCTTGGCATATGGAAGTTCCCAGGCTAAGGCTTGAATTGGAGCCACAGCTGCCGGCCTACACCACAGCCACAGCAACACAGGATCCAAGCCGCATCTGCGAACTACACACAGCTCACAGCAACGCCAGATCCCTGACCCACTGAGTGAAGCGAGGGATCGAACCCATATCCTCATGGATAGTATTCGGGTTCATTTCTGCTGAGCCATGACGGGAACTCCTTTGGCAAATTAATTTTAAAACAAACTAACTGTACTAATTTTCCATATATTGTGTATTTCACAGTAAAATATTAATGTTTGTTTTACATGTTCCTCTTCTGTTTATATAAAAAAAAAAATTTCAGCCCTATTGTGAGAATTGTCATGAGAGTCTTAAATTTTAAGTCAGGAAATGTTGCTCTAAATGCAGAGAAGTGATGGGAGTTTTTCAGGTGAATTTGGAGATCTTCAGTGTCTCCAGCTGCTCCAAGGCTCTGGCCACCTTCTGATGGCTTTTAGAACAGCCCGGCTCTGAGCCAGCGTCATAGGTCTGCGGGCACAGTGGGCACTTCCGTGAGAAGACAGCAAGCTCATCTTGGGCTGGGGTAGAATCTGTTTTAAGATAAGGCATTCTCGGAGTTCCCTTGTGGATCAACGGGTTAAGGGTTGATGTTGTCACTGCTGTGCCTGGGTTCACTTCCTGGCCCAGGAGTTTCTGCCTGCCACAGGCCCAGCCAGAAAAGAAGAAAAAGATAAGGCATTCTTCTGGCCATTAAAACAGTTCCCCTGTAGTCCTGTAGGATCTGGGGTTGGCATTCAAGCACTCTCCCTACCCTTTTTCTGCCAGCTTTCTTCTCTCTCAGAGGTCTTTGCGTAGGGTACCCCATCAATCCGCAGAGCACTAGGAATGCTGGGGAGCTGTGGCCACGCACGGGGTCCAGCCCAACCCTTAGAAACCCTTGTGTCCTCCCGAGGAAGGTAAGGTGACGCCAAGACCGTTCTTAAAGGAAGCTGCTGGAGGTCGAGGCGGGCTTCCTTAGACCGCTGCTGGATGGCGCGTGAAGGCCGTGGGTCTCCACACGAGGGCGAGGCTGTGGTCTCTGCATTAACCAAGTGCTGCTGGTCGGGGTAATTAGACATGAGCCGAACCGCTTTAGGAAGAGTGTTAAGACTAAAAAATCAGGTTTCAAAGAGGAACACGTTGATTAGATCTTCCATTTTTAAGACATTTTCTGATAGGAATATTTATTAGCTTGATATGAATTAGTTTATTTTTAAAGATTTCTATTTTTGGTAAAATGTCATTTTATTCTCATGCTCAGATACCCAGGTATAAAGGTCAAGGTAAGAAGAAGACAAGCGGGCGGAAGTCTGGCGCCAAGGTAACAGCGGGAGAGCGGGCGCCGGCCTCAGCCCCGCCGCTCGGGGCCCACCGCTCGGGGCCCGCTGGCCTGGGCTTACGTTTCTCCTGAAATGTCACTTTCTTCTATCTGTGGTCGGATGTGAGGGCGATCTGGCTGCGACATCTGTCAGCCCACTGATCGCCAGGGTTGATTCGGCTGATCTGGCTGGCTGGGCGGGGGTCCCCTTCCTCCCTCACCGCTCCATGTGCGTCCCTCCCGAAGCTGCGCGCTCGGTCGAAGAGGACGACCATCCCCGATAGAGGAGGACCGTTCTTCGGTCAAGGGTATACGGGTAGCTGCGCTCCCCTGCTAGAACCTCCAAACAAGCTCTCTTCTATCTATGGTCAGAATATGCTGGAGTCATGGTGACATAAAAGAAAAGTAATTTGACTTTCAGTTTTCATCCAGGCGAAAATCATACTGTTGTATTTTCATACATACTGCTCAGTTTTACTCTGAGAATTAATCCCGCTTTGTGGCAGCAAAAAAAGTTGAAAGTACTTCTTTTGCTCTGGAAGGTACATGTTCTTAACATCATGATTTGTATCTGAGGTGACGGAGCACTAGACCCCTCTCGGGTAAATCCCGGTGATGAACCAAAGGCCGGCCTGGGTTCCTTCAGGATACTTTGTGTCGAGCAGCTTTGTAGCCCCGCGCGTCTGTGAGCCTTCTCCGCGCGCGGGCCCGTAGCAGGCTCCGGTGACGGGCTGGAGGGAGCTGGCGCAGTGTCACTGCGTGCCTCTGCTCCTCCCAGATCTCAGAATCTGAGCTGCTGGGAGGATCTCAGTGATAGAGTTCTCAGAAGCCTTCGAAATCGTCCAGGTGGTTCTCACACCTCTTTAGAGTAAGATCGAGTTATTTAACGTTCAGTTCTGTGGGCATCGGTAGTCCTTGTCGAGCCTTGGCTTATGTGTCGATTATTTCAACCAAGTTGAGGACTTCCAAATTTAAAAGGCTTTGAAAAATCGTATTTGCTATGTTGGCAGGCTTTAGATCTGGTGGTTTCACGGGAAATTCCTGGTATTTGTTCAAGCTATTCTTTATGCACTGCTACGTGAGAAGATTTTTAAGATGTATTCAAGTATTCTGGAACATTTACAGAGTGAAAGTGTTGATGCTAAGTGCTGGGGGCAGGACAAATTTAATTAACGTGGGGCCTCACTTGGCAGGTTGTGGTCAAATTGGAGAGGTGAGACATACCTTAAGAAAAGTAATTGCATCAACTGGTATGTTTTTGAATAGATGCTTTTCACCAGTTTCTTGGACTTTTTAAAAAGTATATTTCATAGTATTAAAATTTTAAAATCTTGGTGTTAGAGTTTTAAAGAAGGTAAAACGTTTGGAAGAAGTTGGGTTCGTTAACTGCTGAGGCAGGAAAGGAACTCCAGTAAGTGGCGTTTCTGAATTTGTTCCTATTCTAGAGTTCCGGGAAGGCCCAGCTTTGTGTGGGTGAGGGGGTGACGGCGCGCACGGGCGTGGTGCTCAGGAGGTGTGTTTGTGCCTCGTCTGTGGTCACCCTAGGGCCTCTGACTACAGAAACGGCCCCAGAGAATGGCCTTACCTGCGGGTTTTCTAGATGAACCAAGCTGTTTGCGCCTCGTCTGTGGTCACCCTAGGGCCTCTGACTACAGAAACGGCCCCCAGAGAATGGCCTTACCTGCGGGTTTTCTAGATGAACCAAGCTGTTTGCGCCTCGTCTGTGGTCACCCTAGGGCCTCTGACTACAGAAACGGCCCCCAGAGAATGGCCTTACCTGCGGGTTTTCTAGATGAACCAAGTGTTATCATTCGGGGAGCCCCCCCAACGAGTGGGTCCGTTGGGCGGACAGGACGCCCAGTTCAGGCCTGGCCAGCTCTCACCCCTTCAGCCAGCAGCTCATGGGGGCTGCGACGACCTGGAGCAGACCTGGAGCAGCTGAGCGGGGTGGTCTCCAGGCCCGTCCTGCAGCCACGGGGGCCCCAGGGCGACTGGAGGGATCGCAGTGTTTACACAGCGCGGGGCGGAGCTTCTTTAGGAAGACGGAGCTTTTAGAAAGGAGGGCTTGTGTGTTGTTTTGTGGTTTTCAAATTCCATGGTGTTTACTGTCTAGGTAAGTAAATTAAACCTTTGAGCATATGTGTGTATTACGATGGTAGTGAAATTACTTCTGAAAATAATTCATGAATATATTAGTCACAGGTTAAAAACTGCCTTTGGCAGAGTGGGCGGGGGAGCTGGGCCGAGGCCGGGACGGGAAGAGAACTCGCATGGCACGGGTCCCGTTGAGCACTTCTGCAAAGCGGGGATCTTTCTTTGCCTGTGATGTTTCTCTGTTACACACAGTGCAGATTGAGCCTTTAGTTTAGAAAAACAAAATTATGTTTTCCAAATTTTTAAGACATTCTAGTAATTTGGTTTTCAGCTAGGAAAATTAGTTATTGCTCTTGAAATTTCTCTGATGCTAATTTTCTGTTACTCTAAAAATTATTGAAATCTTGGATGTGTAAGTATACTAGTGGAAAATTAAATGTACACTAAAACTTAAAAAAAAAAACAGCAGAAACATTTATCAAAACATTCTGTAGATAAAAACAAAAGTACTGAAAAACTTTAAAGAGCAATTTTCAGGGAGGAAGTCCAAAGCTTTTGAGTGACAACAAATTAACTCATGATGTATATTAAATACCCTGGGATCTACAAACAGGCTGGCCACCGATGGAAGCAGTGAGGTTGGGGTCAGGCAGGCCCCTGACTCAACACGCCTCGTGTCCTCACAAGGGAGGCGGGACGCGCAGGGCGAAGGCACGGGGATGCCGGCAGAGGGCTGGGGCTCCAGTCACGGAGGCCTAGGCTGCCGGGAGCCACCAGAAGCTGGGGTGAACGTGGATCTCAGACTCCAGCCTCCAGAGCCGCCGTGAGACGAAGTTCTGCTGTTCTGAGCTACCAAACCTGGGGCGCTTTGCTGGAGCAGCCCCAGGAACTAAGACGCGCTTATAATCAATATCTAAAACGTAGCCAAGCCTTGTCTTCTCATAAAAGCAGGGGCCTACTGCAAACCACCACAGCTGTCAGTTAATTCCCACGGAGGGACCTCAAAACTACTCAACTTTACGGAAAATTACAGCAACCTCACTGCTTCCATCGGTGGCCAGCCTGTTTGTAAATACGGGCACACTCTGAAGCACACAGGTTAACCCGTAGCAACCTCCAAGGCCTCTGAGCTTCTCTAGCAAGTGAATTCTAAGGTGCTGTCATGACTCCAGTTTGAAGAGTTCTTAATCTTCGCTGTTTACATCCACTCTGAATCCTGATTTACTCACATCTGGGTGCTGGACTCAAGTAACTGAAGTGTATGTGTATGAGCTTTGTCTTAAGCCATATAAAAGGTGGGGTTTTTTGTTTGTTTTTTGTTTTTTTCCTTTTTAGGACTGTACCTGCAGCATATGGAGGTTCCCAGGCTAGGGGTCCAATCAGAGCTACAGCCACTGGACTACACCACAGCCACAGCAACGCAGAACCCGAGCCGCATCTGTGACCTGCGCCACAGCTCACGGCAACCTTGGATCCTTAACCCACTGAGCGAGGCCAAGGATTGAACCCACATCCTCATGGATGCTAGTTGGGTTCCTTAACCTCTGAGCCACGACGGGAACTCCCCCATAAAAGTTTTTTAAACAGATCCCATGATATTTAATATACATCATGAGTTAATTTGTTGTCACTCAAAAGCTTTGGACTTCCTCCATGAAAATTGCTCTTTAAAGTTTTTCAGTACTTCTGTTTTTATCTACAGAATGTTTTGATAAATGTTTCTGCTCTGGTTTTTTTTTTAATAGTAAAAATTATTTGGAGTTTAATGAATTCATTAATAACCTCTGGGTAATATTATCTTTGGTAAAAAAAGAAAAAAGAAAAAAATTTGGCCATATTTATAAAGTAATGACATGTTCCTATGTGGTTTAGAAATTAATTTTGAGAACAGTTCCAAAGCTGATTAGGTGTTTTTAGAGTTTAATTTTACTCCATAGGTAACTAGCTATAATTTTATTTATTTCCCCCCCACCACCTTTTTTAGGGCCACACTTGTGGCATATGGAAGTTCCCAGGCTAGGGGCTGAATTGGAGCTGCAGCTTCTGGCTGCTTACACCACAGCCACAGAAATGTGGGATCTAAGCCACATCTGTGACCTACACCATAGCTCACGGCAACGCTGGCTCCTTAACCCACTGAGCAAGGCCAGGGATCGAACCTGGGTCCTCCTGATTACTAGTCAGATTGTTTTCCGTTGAGCCACGACAGGAACTCCAGTCTTTTTTTTTTTTTTTTTCCGGCCTTGCCTGCGGCACATGGAAGCTCCTGGGTCAGGGATGGAACCAAGCAGCTGCTGTGACAACACTGGATGCTTAGGCCACTGTACCATCAGGGAGCTCCCAGAGGCAGGGAGCTCCCAGTCCTTTGGAGCTGACCTCTGGACTCCAACTTTGATAGCTGACCCTTAACCTCCTGGGGACTTTGCAAGTGACTGAGATGTCTCTGTGTCTCCTTTTCTGTTTCTGCAGAGGAGACCACCTACCCACACGTTGTAGGGTTATTTTGAGGATTAAAATGAGGTAACATATGGGAAGCATTTGAAATCTTTCCATAAATGTTAGCTATTTTTATTATTACCATCGTGATAATAATTTGGTTCTATTATTTTTATTGTTGTTGCCATAGACATGTCTGAACATAAAAAAAATCTGACCAAGGATAGAATAAAATTAGGTTGTGAAGGTTAGAGCTAACTGAAAGGGAGAAAATACGGTGTGCAATTTATATTTTATGCTAATATTACCAGACTGGTAGGACAGGAGTGAAAAATGCTGGAGAATTTTTATACATTAAGAGATATAGAAGCTTATGTTTATATACATCCATGGGCCCGTAAGGGCAGTGGGTTAGGGAGCTACTCTGAGCCTCTGAATTAAGACTGGTGCTTTTTTTTTTGTCTGTCTTTTCAGGGCCACACCCGCAGCATATGGAGGTTCCCAGGCTAGGGGTCGAGTCGGAGCTGTAGCTGCCAGCCTGTGCCACAGCCACAGCAACGCAGGATCCAAGCCGCGTCTGCGACCTACACCACAGCTCACAGCAACGCCGGATCCTTAACCCACTGAGTGAGGCCAGGGATCGAACCCGCAACCTCATGGTTCCTAGTCAGATTCGTTAACCACTGAGCCACGACGGGAACTCCCTAATTAAGACTAGTGCTTTAAATGGCAGGTGTGCACACTAGAGACATGAATGGAAAGGCGGCATCTTTCAGCTCGGTGTCCATTGTACTTGGCGCTTGGTGGAAAACGGCCGGTTTTACTGATGATGGCTCTAATCTTTGGTTCATTCCTGTGAACTGATCTTCCTTCTCTCCTTTATTAGTAATGCTCTTTGTGAGTTGAAAACATAATAAAGATAATTTATGAGACAGTGACATATATACACACAACACACACACGTACATACGTATGTGTATATATGTATTTTTTTTTTGTCTTTTTAGGGCTGCACCTGCGCATATGGAAGTTCCCCGGCTAGGGGTTGAGTCGGAACCATAGCCGCCAGGCTACACCACGGCTACAGCAACGCCATATCTGAGCCATGTCTACGACCTGCACCACAGCTCACGGCAACATCTGATCCTTAACACACTGAGCAAGGCCAGGGATCGAACCTGCCTCCTAATGGATCCTAGTCAGATTCATTTGCACTGAGCCACGTCGGGAACTCCGTATTTTCATATATATAAGAGGAAGTGGGAGAGTTGTTTATAAGTGGGGTAGGCAAAGGTGTTTCCACTTAGGAAAGGAGAACAGGAATGATGATGTAAGTGTGTGTCTTTGACGTTTTCACCCTTCAAAAGCCTGCGGCTGAGCTGGTGGGTCAGGGGGTCCCTCGGCACCCGCTGCGGTTGCAAGACCCCACACGCGTGTGTGCACACAGGTTTGTGTTCGTTGACACGACTTTTTTATTGTTTAAATTCTTAAAGTTTTATTTCACCAAGGAGAGCCTTCTCTGTCTGTCTCCTGAAGGCCAGCAGTGATGCTACTCAGAGCGAGGCAAGTATCTCGTCATCAGAACCAAAGAGCAAAGGCGGGCTCCACCTACTGGCCCCTGAGACTAAAGCTGGGTCTGTGTTAAGCGACAAAAGCCTGGATGGCAGAGACAGAGCTGGCCTCGGTCCGGAGGAAGATGACGTGGAAGGAGATTCTTTCTTTGACGATCCCATTCCTAAACCAGAGAAAACTTACGGTTGGTGAGTAGACTGTTTTTGGATTATCAGGCTGGAGGCTTAAAAAGAGAATTTCCAAATGTTTTATGTTACATTTAAGAAATGATGAGCTACCAGTGGTTCTGTAATTGTTGAATTCATAAGTCTGATTTTGTGTCATTTAAAGCCTTTTATGCTGGGAAACAGTTTTAGGCTTTGAAAAACCTGGCCGTTGATGATTTCAGCAGGCAGATGGTCCCCGAGTGCCTGCCGTGTGCCCAGCACTGAGCTCGGAGTAGCAGCGTTACAACAGGCAGCGGCTCGGCGCCCTGAGGCTCGTGTTCTGGGCAGCAACGCGTAGAATCGCATGTGCGGTGGATGGAGAAGGGAGGGCGCAGGGCGGGCGCCGTGGGGGCTGTGAGAAGTGGGCGGCGGAGCCGACGAGGGCGCGAGTGAGCCAGGCCGGTCGCTGGGCTTCCAGAGCGGGCGCGGGGGACGCAGCGCAGGGGATGCAGCACAGGCGCAGGTCAGGGCGCGCCTAGCCTGGGTGTGACTTTACTCTGAGCGGCAGAGTGGCCGGATCCAAAGTGCACTGCGACGGCTTCAGCGGGCTGCTGGGTCCCTGGGCAGGAAGCTGTCAGGCTTACCCCGGTGAGCGCTGGTGGTGGCGGTGGTGAGAGCTTGGTGGATGTAGCTGGAGGGTGGAAGTGGCCACGAAGGGGCTTCTGCTGACACGTGTGAGAGGGAAGTAGCGGGAGGGTAGCCGGGTTTCCAGGCCGGAGAAGTAACCGGGAGGCCGGACATGCCAGTTCCCGAGGTGACGACTGGGGTGAGCAAGGCCGGTGGCGCAGGTGGCGAGCGACTGTCCCAGGCTCCCGCTCTCCCGCCAGGCTGGGGAGGCCCGTCCGTGCGGGCGGGAGGCCGTTCTCAGGAGTGAGTCTGGGGACTGAGGGGAGGCCTGGGCTGAGGCGGAGTCGTCGGTCTGTTGGGAGTCATCAGTCTTGGCCGAAGTCTTTGGCCGGGAGCCTGGAAGAGGTCACCAGGGAGGGGACACTGCGGCGGGCCGGACCTCGGAGAGCCCGGAGGGCCGTGCGTGGAGGAGGGCGGGGCGAGCGGCCGGGGGAAGCTCTGCTGGAAACCCGCCGTGGGTTTGTGCCCTGCCGGCCACTGCGTCAGCTGGCGGGGCGCTGGTGGAGGGCTGCGGGGTTCCCGGCAGATGGCAGGAGGGTGGTAGTGACCACACTTCTCATGCGTTGTCGTGCGGGGCGCAGAGGGACGGGGGTGCTAGAGGGTGGCTGTGGGCTGGGAAGCCTTATAAGTGGGGAAATAATAGTGTGCATGCCTGCTGTTGAGGACACCCGGGTTTAAGGAGGAAAAACGCAGGGAGTAGGAGAGGGAGAGGAATTCCTGCAGGGCTGGGCCTCGGTGCCCGGCACCAGGACCCGTGCCGCGGGGCTGAGGGCGCAGGGTAGGAAGGCCGCCGCTCAGCGGTGCCCCGGCTGCGTGTGGCGCCGCGCTGCCTGGCTCCCGCACTGGCCCTCGCCTGTGTCTGGGCCCTGGAAGGGGCTTCTGACAACATCACGGACAGAGCAGCTGACGGAGAGGAGCCCCCAGCGCTCGGGAGAGCTGGTGCCTTGCGGCCTGAGCTGGCAGGCGCGCTTAGTCTGCATGGCCTGGCAGGGGTCCCTGCTGGTGTGGAGCCCGTGGAAGGCGCGTGCTCTGTTCCCAGCCACGCCGCTGCTGCCGCCTGTGAGATCTCTCCAGGTTGCTCCTGTTTTCAGGGCAGATGTCAGAACCCCACTTATCTGTGCATTTGTTTCTTGTTAGGAGAAGTGAGCCTGGTAAGCCGGTAGGAAGCCTGGCTTCGCTGTCTGATGCCCCGCCGCTGAAAAGCGGCCTCGGCTCCCTGACCGGGGCGCCCCCACTGAAGGACTCGGAAAGTGAGTGCCCCGCGGCCCCTAGGTCTGCCCCCGGAGGTGCGGACTTTGAAGGCCGAGGATGTGTTTTCTCTAAGTAGTGTGTCATCATTGTGTATTTTATCAGAAAAATACATGCAAAATCATAAAAACAGCCCGTAATTTTACCACTCTGATATTTTCTGTTAATGTTTTATCTTAAAAATTACTTTTGAATATAGTCATGTTCTCTATATAGTTTTGTGCTCTGCTTTTCCTATGCCATGAAAATACTTTTTAGCTGTTTTATGTAATAGGTAAGTTCTAATTTTTAAACCGTTTTTCTTCTGTTGGGCATTTAGATTGACCTCTATAGGATTTATGTTCAATTAATTTTTTTTTTTTTTTTTGCCTTTTGTCATTTTAGGGCCGCACCTGCGGCATGTGGAGGTTCCCAGGCTAGGGGTCTTATCATAGCTGTAGCCACTGGCCTACGCCGCGGCCACAGCGACGCAGGATCCGAGCCGCGTCTGCGACCTACACCACAGCTCACGGCAACGCCGGATCCTTAACCCACTGAGCAAGGCCAGGGATCAAACCCACAACCTCATGGTTCCTAGTCGGATTCGTTAACCACTGCGCCACGACGGGAACTCCTTATGTTCAATTAATTTTTAAAGCTGTGTTCATAGATTCTGAAGAGACACCGTAGTTCTTCTAGGAATGTTGAACACCGTTCTGCCCTCCGGCCTGGGCCAGATGTGTCTTTATATAGGAAGCAGCGACAGGGTAGCTAGACGCGGAGCAGCCCTGCTGCCACAGGCAGGCGGTGACACGACTGGGGCACGTAACCGCGCCGACAGGTTCTGTGTCCCGCGTGCTGGTAGACATGGGCTGAGCTGGCAGAGTGTTTAGAGCGTCAGCCTGCCCCTCTTGAGTGGATCTTCGTCAGGAAGCCGCAGTGGGCTTTTGCACGGTCTCGTACTACTTCCCGACCCAGCATGACGCGCTGCTGCCAGGGGACTTCCTGGGCGTGCAGCAGGTGGTCTGTAGACTAGCCGTGTGTGCTCACACGGCCCGTGCCAGCGTCGCCCTCGCGCTCCTTTCCCTTGGCGTTGTCACCGTCAGTGGAGGGACCCAGAAAGTCATGACCACGTCAGTCTCAGCACTGACTGGGCAGTAATGATCGGGAGCGGGCACTGAAGAAACAGCACCAGTGAGGAGATCGGTGAGCGAAATGTACACGCTCAAAAGAAGAATAAACTGAGACTAGTTAACTGTGGCCCATGAATTTGTACCCAGTAGGGCTTTTTAGAGAAGGCTGATATCTGATAGTTGGGCAAAAACTTACTTTGGTGGTCAAGTTCCAATAAGACAACTGTAGCTGAAAAAGGGCTGTGCGCCAGTGGGTTGAGGAGGGCCTCCCTGCCGCATCGTGTAAGCGTAAGTGACACGTAAGCCTAACGCAGCGCGAGTCACCACGGCTTGGTTTTCAGTTCTTATGTTTCATAAAGAGACTATACTGAAAAAAAAAGTTGACATGGTTTAAAGACTGTTATGTTCTAAAAGCCAGTTTAACGTGAATGTTTTTTCCTGTTCGCAGGTAAAAGGGGAAACACGATTTTGAAAGATCTCAAACTGGTTGGTGATAAAGTGGGATCACTTGGATTAGGTAACTAGATTTCCACTTTCAGTGTCCATTACTTTCGCGATTTTTTTTTTTTTTTTAGAATAAAAACTTAAATGAAGTGTCAGCCACCTACAGCGAGCACTCGTGAACGCTGGTTGGATGGTATCTGTGTATCGGGGTCACTCTGCACGCAGGGGTGGGGACGGCAGGAGCCTCACAGGTTAGAGGGGTCAGCACCGTCGTGCTGTAGGTTGACTTGACCCAGCCTCCAGGCTCGGGAAGCCTCGCGCAGGAGGTGGCGGCGGCTCTGCCGAGACGTCAGGGCCTGTGATTCAGACTGAGCAGCGCGGGCAGCTGCCGGGGCCCCTGTCCGGACGCCGGCAGCGCGAGGTCTGACGGGGGAAGAGGGCGCCTAACACGAACGGCGGGGTTGTGTTGAGCTTGGCCGTCACCCTGCGGGAGAAGGAGCTCCGTGCGCGGCTCGCGCAGCTCTCAGGCCTGACACGGCGGCTGAGAGCCTGTCGCCCGCCTCCCTGCCTGTTACCCAGAAGTTCTGTAAATGGAACTGCAGTGGACAAGGGAGCCCTGAGCTCCCGAAGATGCATTTCTCAAAGCTTGAAGAGCACGGTTTAGTTTGGGGGACAGAAATACTAACCAGAGGCCGTCATGTTCACAGACAGGCGCCTGGCGTGTTTAAAGCACGAGTCAGCAAATTCTTCTGAAAAGGGACAGAGTAGGTATTTTGGGCTCTGTGGTTCTACACTGCCACGTGTGGTCTTTCTCGGGTCACCTTAGTGTTTTTACAGTCATGGAGAAATGTAGAGGCCATTCTCAGATCGCAGGCTGTACAGAAGCAGGTCGTGGGCCAGACGGGGCCTGCGGGACAGGCTTACGTGTGTTACCAGCAAGTCAGGATCTCACGCTGTGTTCCAGCCCATTGTTCAGGAAGTGCTTTGTCTTTGAACTGGCTGCAAAAGCTGGGGAAAGGCGGGGGATCGGTCAGTTTTCCCTTAACCGAGACTGCGGCCCCACTGTCCCACTGAGCTGGGTGCTCGCTCTGCCGCCTGCGGTCCCCGGGGCTGGGGGGCTGGCTGTGGAGGCCGCGGCTCCGTTAGCAGTTGCGAGTCGCCACTGTTGGGCTTTCTCGTGACACTTGAGGCCCGGCCGCCTCTGTGGTTTGTTCAGAGGGTTGCCGCCCCTCCACGTCTCTGCGGTGCTGTCGCATGCTCTGATTCCCCCCTGCGCCGGCCACTCTGCGGCTGCGAGGCCAGATGAGCCGTTTGTCAGGGGAGGAAAGTGGTCTGATCAGCCTGGTGCCACTCCTGCTCCTTGTCTGGGCCCCTGGTAACAGGAACAGTGCTGGGGCAGGAGCTGGCTTCGCTCTCATTTTCTCTCCTCCCGCCGTGTGGTGCACCTGTCCATCCGTCTGGTCTGTAGGACCCTCGCCCCTCTCCCCAGCCCGCTGACCGGAGCCTTGCGGTAGCCCCGTTTCCTCCACCCCGGCCCAGGTTTGTGCTGCCGCTTCGCACACCTCCACACTGTCCCCTCGCGGGCACATGCGCCTTCTTGGAGCGCGCTTTTCCCAAAGATACACACATCTGGTGCCTTCCTGAGGTTTCAGCCTTGCTGTGACCTGAGTGCCTTCTTCCCGGCCACTCCAGCAGCTCTGTTGGCTCCGCCGCTGGTCTTCCTGCTAGAGGTGACCACGGCAGGTCGGGTCCTTGAGATGAGCCATGCCACTTGCGTCGCTGCCATACCTCGGGGGACAGGCGGCCATTCGCCCTGCCAGCTCGTTCGCCACAGGCTTTCGTCGGCCTGCCCGTCCGGGCCCCGGGGGCCTCGGGGCGCCCCTGCCCGTCCTCCGCCTGTCTGCGTTCCCAGCATCCTCCACGTGCCGTCCCGCACAGATGACCGTGAGGACGGGCTCTCGGTCTTGGCCTTGGGGCCAAAGAGCCTGTTTCCGCAGCCTCTCCTCAGAAGGCACGCAGGTCGCGCTCTGTCGGAGCCTCTTGGCGCCTCGGACGCGCGTCCCTCCCCTCGTGACGCTGCATTTTAGGAAGCTCGGTGTTGAGCGTTGACGTGTCTGAGTCCTTGTGTCATCCTGTTCACGTGACACACGTGAGCCAGCCCTCGAGTGAGGGGACCCACTTCTGTCTGAGCAGAGTCGCTCCGTGTGCTCTGCCCGGTGGCCTCTTCACACGTCGGGACCATTTTAAAACTTGTGTAACTGTATTAAGTAGAAAAGTCTCAGCTCGAAAAAGGTAGCAGTAGGGGCTGAGGAGGAGTCGCTTTGCCGTGTCCCAGCGCGGCGGTTCTCGTTCCTGACGGCGGACGGCGGTGCCGGCGCTGAACCTGCAGGCGGGCGGCTCCGGGCTGAGCACACTAAGCGCTAACTGTGGGTGTAACACTGTGTTATTTCTTAGCAAGTTTGTTTTTATTTGCTTTCATATTATATGTGTTAAAAATATAATTTCTGATCTTTCGAGTTTTTTTTAATGTAATATGATTCAGTAATGTTTTTGAAGGGAATGTGTGTTTAATTGTAGATAAATTGTGAGGTGTATTTATAGAAATATAACGTGTATTTTTTAAAACTTATCAGGGACTGGAGAAGAAGATGACTATGTTGATGATTTTAATAGGTAAGAAAAATGGTAGATAAAAACATGTAAATTTTAAACAATTTCCGAACAGCAAAGTATGACAAAATTACATTGCTTATTTTATTTTAATGTCTTTGATTCTCTAGTTCATATTGATTGAAGGTAAATGAAAAATACTTAATCCAAAATTATAGATTGGACTTTGAAGCCTGTTTTTGATTTTCCGTTGGAAGAAGCACGCCTTAGTTCTGTTCAGGGAACCTGATAAGAATGAAACAAGGAGCAACCTGTGGAACCGGCTCTGAAGCTGGTGGGGGCAGGTCCTCCCTCTGGTCTCGGGGCTGGGAATTGTCTGTGTGCGGCTTCAAACACATTGTCCTCTCACGTTGTTCTTTCTGATTCAAATGACGTTGCCTAATAATTTGTTTCGGATAACCATATATGTAAAGAAAATATGACCTATGACTTGGCTAATGGTTAATTTGGAAGTTGTATTTGTTGTGGATATGATCAGAAATTTTAAATTAGAGTCTGAGAATTTTATGTAATTGGCAGTTTTTCCTCCAATTTAATTTTTTTTTGGCCGAGCCCACTGCATGTAGAAGCCCCCCAGCCGGGGGCCGTCCCCACCGTAGCAGCAGCCAAGCCAGAGTAGTGACAACTCTGGATCCTCAACAAGCTGCGTGCACGAGAACCCCTAGAATTTTTTTATTTTTTAACATATTTTACAGTACTTTGAGAGATGAAGTTTTAAAAATCTGGGATTGCTTCTTTCTTGCCATTGCGACCCTAGTCACTTTGTGACCCTTAGTTTCTCCTCTGATAAGTGGACCCGCTGTCCCCGCGGCCCTTTGCTACGTTACTTTAAGGTCAGGTGAGACGAGATGTATGTAAGTAATGCTGTGTAGTATTTTATTTAAAGAGTTAAAATAACCACCCAGAAGATGGAGGAATAGTGGTTACTCAGTTCAGATGTTTATATTCAGCATTCTTCTTTTTCTTTTTTTTCCCTGAAATTAGTGCCAGCCATCGCTCAGAAAAAAGTGAGCTGAGTATTGGTGAGGAGATCGAGGAAGACCTCTCTGTGGAGCTGGAGGATGTCAATACCAGTGACAAGGTACGGAGCGCTCCCCACAGAGCGCTTTCCCTTAGAGTGCTGCTGGGTGCTCCCC
>PVHT020000085.1:3095938-3117887 GCA_004024745.2 Catagonus wagneri
CTGCTGGGTGCTCCCCATAGAGCGCTGCTGGGTGCTCCCCGTAGAGCACTGCTGGGTGCTCCCCATAGAGCGCTGCTGGGTGCTCCCCGTAGAGCACTGCTGGGTGCTCCCCATAGACTGCTGCTGGGTGCTCCCCGTAGAGCGCTGCTGGGTGCTTTTCCATAGACTGCTGCTGGGTGCATGTTGCTTGAGCTACTGGAAAGCTTCCCACGTTTATACTAACCAGGAGAAAACGGTTGAAAATTAGGAGCAGTTATGACAGCGTTTCCTGGTCCAAAGCGAAAAAGACATCTGTAATGTGCATCTAAGACTGTTTCCAGTCGCCTGCTTTGCTAGCTGTGTGCTTACGGAACGCCTGGGTACTGCGACCGGGGCAGCAGCTGCTGTGGGTGGGGGGCCCCGGTGGTCGGGACTGGAGGCGGAGTCCAGCACCTCAGGGTGTGCGGTGTAGGCAGGGGTGCCGTTGAGGGGTGGCAGCGTCGGAGGCTGGTGTGTATACAAGAGCGCTGTGAAGGCGGGGGCGAGCCCTGAGCGGGCGGGGCGTGCGGGCAGGGGTCCGTTGGGACTCTGAGGTGGCGTCTTCACGGGAAGAAAGCTGGACGCTTAGACGCACGTAACGTGAGAGGGCAGGTGGCCTCCGGGGCTCAGGAAAGGGAGGTGGTCTGCCTTCGGGGGTGGGTCTCCGTAGCCTAGAGGTGCACCTGCTTTCCAGGGTGAGGAGGGTCCCCTGGTGCTTGTGACCATCAGGATTAATGTCCAGTACGGGGAGAAGGCCTCTGAGAGAGGCAGCGTTTTGTAAGGCTGGGCCTGCGTGCTGCTGGTTGTGCGTCTGTGCGAGCTGAGGCAGCTACAGCCTTCGGTCCGCAGTTTCTTTCTTCTGAGCGGGAGGTGTGCCACCCCCCTCGGGCCGGTTTGAAGGTGAGGTGGTGATGCGTAAAGTACCTTCTCTGGTTAATTCCCGATACAGCACGGGCCTGTAGTAGGCGGTCTTTCTCGGGCCTCGTCACCTTCTGTCATCCGTAAGAGGCCTGAAGCTGCTGCTTTAGAGTTACCGAAAGAGGGGTGATTTCCCTTGTGGGAACACAGCGGGTGAAGGATCCAGCTCCAGCACTGTCCCTGCAGCAGCTCGGGTCTCCACTGTGGCGTGGGTTCGATCCCTGGCCCCGGAATTTCCTCGGGCTGCAGGTGTGGCCAATAAAAAGAAAGTTACCAAGATAGCTACAGAAGGTCTATTTTAGCACTCAGTTGTCTTGCCAGTTGTCTTGTTAATGTGGAGTTGGACCCTTAGCTCAGCTTTTTGGTCTCATCACCGACTCCAGAATAGGAAGAAGAAAGTGAGGTCTAGGACTTGTGAAGGTGAAGCCGTCTGTAGGTGTTTAAGTTCAGCAGAGTGTGTAGTCGTTAGTCGGGGCTGCGCTTGCGTTCTGACACGAATTCTTTTCCTTGTTTTGAACAATCTAGCTTGATGACCTGACGCAGGACCTGAGTGTGTCCCAGCTCGGTGACGTGGCGGACTACCTGGAGGACGTTGCGTAGACGCGAAGGGAGGCAGTGCTGTCGTCAGCCAGGCCCGAGGGCCCGAGCAGCTCCCTTTCTGTCCCAGACGGTCTCTGCTGGGCTGTCTGCTCCCTGGCGGTGCCTTGTGTTGCAAAACAACTACAGATATTTTTAAAAAGTAACTTCATTTTACTAAAGAGAATACTTCCTATTGAGCCCATATGTGGAGGATTTAATGCTCTTGATTGGGCTTAGCTACACGTTTCTCTGTGGAAATTGATTATCTAGGCTCAGATTCCCTACAAGGCGCGAGCCCGTGGAAACGGCAGTGTTACGGCGTGCGGGGGGCATGGGTGCAGCCGAGGCCGCGTGCGGGGGGCGTGGGTGCAGCCGCCAGCGTGCTGGTGGCACCGGCCGCCGGGTCTGAGTGCTGAGTAGTGTCTGGTCCTGCAGGTGGTTGCCAGGCGGCCTGGGAACGGTCGGCCAGAGCCCATCACTGTAGGTGACGCTGGGTAGGTCAGCTTTGTTTTATATTTCCTTCCGTTGGGAAGGTCTGTTAGACCGTTAAGGTTACATTAACGTACTCCTGTGTGCTACGCAGTTCTCCTTGTTTTAAAGAAATCCAGAGGTGGTTGTGACTTTTGATTCGTGGGATTGTCCCTGACAGCATTTTTGGTCGCTGCCCTGTGTCCCTAGAAGACGCTTTACTCACAGCTCTCCTCACTGTAGTTATAATTTATTATTTGTAAAGATGACTTGAAACGTATTAAATACCAAGATGCATCTGAAGCCATTAAACAGCGCCTTTATTTCGGATCTCTAAGTTGGTTATATTAAGATCCAAATTGGCCTGAGCCCGATCCGGTTTGACAGGCGTTACGTGCTGTGCCTGGTTTCATTGTCACCCTTTCCGGTGGGGCCGGTGATGGGTTATCAGGTGGACTTGTTTGCATTCCGTCCACTGCGCTGCTCTTTCTGGAGGCTGCTAATCGTAACGATACTGCAGTGTTAGCAGAAGTGATGCCTGCATGTTCGTACTGATGTAAGTAAAGCTGTGATTGTTAAGTTCGGTACTTTTAAATTTCAGTTGAATTAAAGCTTTTTCTTAAAAGTCACCTTTATTAATAAAAGAAGCAAATTGGGCCTGACTTATTGATCTCAGTTGAGTGAATAGTTTGTGGTTTATATAAGGCCCATGTCTCATTTCATATTAATCTAAACATTACAAAAATATTTACTGGGCTCTGACATGTAGCAGGAAAGGATGACATAAGGATTCCTGTTACATGACTTGAACCTGAGCCATGAATGCCAGGAGGAAGCAGGACAACACACAGGCCAGGACAGCCTGGGAGCCGCCCTTCCTACCTGCCCTCAGCTTGTGGGTTGTGACCTCAGTCAGGTGGGCTGCTCCTGGGTCACGTGAGCACATGGCGCTGCTGAAAGTCCCCGGTGTGCTGTGAGAAGTGCCTTTCCTGGGATGTCAGCTCTGTAAACACTCACTTCCTATAAAGGTCATGGTCTGTTCTGGAATCTGCATCAAGTGTGTGATTTGTTTTTTATATTATTTGGTAGGAACTAGATTTCAGTGAAGTGATTTGAAATCATTTCAGTGGAATGATTATCAGAGGGGGCTTTTTAATTTTGTGGAAAGCTTTTGACTAGTAGCATCTGACACTTTTTCCTTTCCCCGTAGGATCTGACCTTTGACGGGTTCTGGGAGGATGAGGGAAGGACGCAGGTGTGAGATTCCCTGTGTCAGCAGCACTACTTTGTTTTGGCTGCACCGAGTTCTATGGAGGTTCTCAGGCCAGGGACCTGCAGGTGCGACCCAGCCGCTGCAGAGACAGCGCCTTATCCTCAGCCCACTGCACCACAGCGGGAGCTCCCATCAGCATTGCTTCTGATCACACCATTTTAATGACTTAAAACGTGTTCTTGGATTAGGTAGGTTTTGAGTGTGATTAGTGTTTTCTTTCCATTAAGAAATACATTTTTTTTTTTTTTTTTTTTGCTTTTTAGGGCCGCATCCGCGGCATATGGAGGTTCCTACGCTAGGGGTTGAATTGGAGCTACAGCTGCCGGCCTACACCACGGTGACGCCAGATCCTTAACCCACTGAGCGAGGCCGGGGATCGAACTCGTGTCCCATGGATACTAGTTGGGTTTGTTACTGCTGAGCCACAGCGGGAACTTCCTACAAAGAACAGTTTTGCTTTAATAACTGCTGTGGGGGAAGCTACTGGACTGAGCCCCTCCCCCAGGCATGCAGAGCTGCCGGCCTCGGTTGAGGTTGTGGTCAGCACGCTGTCAGGAAGGTGGAACCGCCTGGCAGAGGGCAGCAGCACACAGACGGGGCTTTGCGGCGGTTGGGCAGCGCGTCCCGAGAAAACACTGTGTCTGTACCGCTGTCTGGTGCCGGAGTCTCGCTCGGTTACTGAGTGTAGGTACTAACGCTGGTGTGTTCAAAGCGACCCTCCCTCCAAAAAAGCCCACCTGCCCAAAACGAGTTCAGGTTTTGTATTCATATTTAGGTTTTGAATACCATCAGCTGCCTTAGAACAGCAACAGGTTAAACTAGGTCACTTACCCAGTGCGCATTTTCAGTTCTTACCATTGGAGCAGGAGGTGCCGCTTATCTGCAGCTCTTTCTATTTCTTTGAAAATTGCTATGGGCTTATTAAAAATATTTGACAATAGATCTCCTAAGAAACAGCAGAGAACTAATTTTTTTTTTTTTATTGAGAAAATAGAGGACTCAGAAAATTTGGAAAGTTTTTAAACCCTTTGTCAGTTTATAACACTTTATAAGTCTGTAAAGTAGCCAGCTTTACAAAGATGTGGTACACGTGTACAGTGGAATATTGCTCAGCCCTAAAAAATGAAATAATGCCATTTGTAGCAACATAACAACATGGGTAGGCCAAGAAATTATCATACTAAGTCAAGTGAGTCAGAGAAAGACAAGTATCATGATTATCACTTATATGTAGACTCCTAATAAAAAGATCTAAAAGAACTTACTTACAAAAACAAAGATTTGAAACTAAACTCATGGTTATGAAAGGGGAAATGTTGCGGGGAGGGATAGCCGAGGAGTTTGGGATTAAATGTACACCAACCATGTATGAGATGGGTACTCAGCCAGGACCTGCTGAACAGCGCCTGGAGCTCCAGTCGACATTGGGTAATAACCACGTGGGAAAAGAGTCTGCAAAGGAACGGATACACGCATGTGCATGACTCATTCATTTTGCCGCACACCTGAAACCAACACGCTGTACTCCAATAAAAGTTAAAAAAGACCAAGAAGGCAAAAAAGGAAAGAAGGAAGGAAGAAAAAGAAAGGTCTATCCAGCTGACTCATCGTGACCAGGTAAGGATGGGAGAAGCCCAGAGGGGACCAACAAGAGGGAAAGTGAAAAAAGAGAACTGCATCAGGAGAGCAGGGAGACGGGGGTGCCGCGTGGCCAGGCAAGGAGGCGCCGGCTGCCAGGACATCGGCGTGCCTGCACGTGGGAATCTGTGGCTCCTGCAGGGAGAGTGAGGCTGTTTTTGTGCTGGTCCTCGGCCTCTTGGTGTCAGGGTGATATCACGTGACAGATTCCGCTGCCGCCGCTGCCCTGGGGCTTCCGCGTCCGCAGTGGCCCGCCTACTTTGTAAACCAGAGAAAGAACCAAAGTCCTCCCATCACTTCTATCTGTGGTTGACTTTTCTGGATCAATGAGCTATGGAAGCTTGCTGGAAAGACATATTCTCAACTGACATGGTGGACGGGATAATCTCCTAAATCATCTTGCTTCAGTAATTCCTATGAAGTCTGGCACTTTCCCCCGTCCACTTCTGAGATGGCTAGACTATAAGAGGCAGGGGTGAATACATATACCCATACGAACACATATCAGGTTATTTTTACAGGTGATGTCTACTCCTTAACCTAATTCTCCCTCCTGCTCTTTTTTTGGCTGTGCCCGTGGCATGCAGTAGTTCCCAGGCCCCGGCAGTGACAACCCTCCAGGCCATGAGGGAATGCCTAAGTAATTTTCAAAAATGAGTTGGTGAAGAAAAACTTCAGGAATTCCCCTCGTGGATCATCAGAAATGAATCTGACTAGTATCCATGAGGATGAGGGTTCGATCCCAGGCCTTGCTTAGCGGGTTAAGGATTTGGCGTTGCCACAAGCTGTGGTGTAGTTTGCAGACACGGCTCAGATCCTGCATTACTGTGGCTGTGGTGCAGGCCGGCAGCTACGGCTCCAATTCGACCCCTAGCCTGGGAACTTCCACATGCAGCAGGTTCGGCCCTAAAAAGACAAAAAAAGAGAAAAACTTCAGACTTCTCTGAAGACCGTGTGTTGAGAAGGCAGGAGTGAAATCTAGAGTCCCGTGAAATGTTCCAAACAGTTCATGAGTATTTAAAGCCCGTCTGTGAGATTGACCACAGAACCAGAGGCGAACTCTTTCCAAACATACACATTTTTTTTCATTAGAGACTTATTCCTTCGTTGCGTGGGCTTTAAGAAGCACTAGAAATATAGGCCACCTTAGAATGCATACCTGATTAGGAAACTTTGCAGAATTTAATCTTGCTATTTCTCTCCAGAGTAGCTGAATTTTCCACTGTGGTTTGGCCTCTGTGGTTTTAGAACGAATTTATATGCAGGCGTGTGTTCTGTTATGTAATAGCAGCCGCACTGTGGGTGTCCTTGTCCGACGGCCTTTATTCAGCCACGCTGGTATGAGGCAAAACCCTGCTTAGCAAGGTGACTCAGGTGGAGGGCTCTCATTAACCTCATTTTACTTTCAAAAGGCTTAGAAACATGAAGATTGAAAACATTTCAGATGCAAATCCATTAATGTTAAGACTAAGACTTCGAATGAGCTGTAATAATGCTTCTTGAATTGAATGCAGAGATGGAAATCATTAGCAAAGAAAGCCATCGAGAAAAACTCAATGGAAATTAGAATTGAAAATTTCAAAAAAAGAAAATAAAATACTCAGAGGATGGGTTCAAGAGCAGAACAAGAATAAAAAGGAAACATCAGTGAACTCGAAAACAACTACAAAATTATCTAATTTGCACAAGACTAAAAAGACACTGAAAAGAAAAAAAAAAAACAAACCCAAATCTGGCAAAGCATATAAACCTACAGACTCAGGAACCTTGGCAAGCTCCAAACAGGACAGCCCCCCAGCTCAAAATCCATATTCCAGACACATTACAATCACGCTGCTGAAAACTGGACAAAAAAGTCTTGAGAGCTGCCAAACAATGCATTTACTAATAGAGGAACTGAGATTCAAAGGAAGGCAGGTTTTCTTTAGCAACTATGTTAAATGCAATGACGGTGGCCTGCAGGAATAAAGGTGAAGTAAAGACACCCTCAAATGAAGGAAAAATAGAAAATCAGGGCAGGAGGAGCACTCCTGCCCTGAAAAAATTGCTACAGCAAATTTTTTTTTTTCAGCCAAACAGACATGAAACCAGAGGAAAACATGAAAAACCAGGAGTAAAGGAAATGTTAGAAATAGTAATTATAAAAGTAATAGACTAGTCTTCTCCTGAGTTTGTAAAAATGTTTATGGTTTCAAACAAAAAAAGTCCACTGGTGTTTGCAATGTATGTAATATGTGTGTGTTTTTATATATAGTGCGTAATAACACAAAGGCCGGAGATAAAGGTACCATTAAGGGCAACCTGCTGAAGTGCGAAAAAAAAATTTTTTTTTAAATCAGCCAAATTGATCAGTTAAGCTAGACTGACCAAGCAAAGGAGAATAGTCAAATCACTAAAATCAGAAATGTAAGAAGGGACATTACTTCTCAATTTATAGAAATAAGAAATTGGGAGTTCCCATCGTGGCTCAGTGGAAACAGATCTGACTAGTCCATGAGGTTCGATCCCTGGCCTCGCTCAGCGGGTTAAGGATCCGGTGTTGCTGTGAGCTGTGGTGTAGGTCGCAGACGCGGCTTGGATCCTGTGTTGCTGTGGCTGTGGTGTAGACCGGCCGCTGCAGCTCGGATTCGACCCCTAGCTTGGGAACCTCCATATGCCGTGGATGTGGCACTAAAAAGACAAAAAAAAAAAAAGAAAGAAATGCAAAACATATGCTGAAACTACAAAACACGTTGAAAGAAATTAAAGAAGGTCTAAGTGAAAGGAACCGCATCTCACGTTCATGGATCAGAAGGCCGAACACGGTAGTCGGCGGCCTCCAGCTCGCTCTGCGGATTTAACGCGGCGCCTTGCACGGTTCCAGATGGTTTTTTTGTAGACATTGACAAACTAATTCTAAATGAGCTTTTAAAAAAATTTTATTTTAGAGAAATATGGCATTTTAATATCTATTTTAGGGAAAAAATGATTTTAATTTTAGAAAAAAATAGAATTAACAAGTTTATTTCTGTGCGCCCCATCCCTGAAGACAAATAATATGTAGTGTATGCTGTGTGTGTGAATGAGGATGTTTACAGTATGTACATGCTTATAAAATTCCTGTGGAAATGTCCATCATTTCTAGAAATATGCTGGCTTGTTATTTTTCTATTAGAAAAAAAAGAGATCTTTTTGTTTCCTCCCTTTGGCTGTAAATGCAGTGAGAAGCATATTTAGTGTCCTCTCAAACCTTTGCCCAAAGAGAGAAGAAACTGTTTGTATTTGACTGGGCCCCTGTTTCTGCACGTTGCGGCTTGTTTAAGGAGATCACAGTACCTGCTCCTGGGAAGGAGCGACTGGCCAGGGGCCGCAGGCTCCAGCCACGGCAGAGAGGCCCCAGTGCCCACCCCGACATGTGAGCCCACACCCAAGGCTGGGCTGTGGGGGGCGAAGTGGCTCGGGTTGGGCTCCTGTGACTGAGAAGGTCCCATGTTCAAGCGGGACTGGAGACAAAGCAGACGACGCGGGGCACCGGCCACTGCTGGGGCAGACGGACAGACAGGCAGCAGGGCCATCGGCAGGACTGTCGTTCTTTGTGTCCTGAAACTCGCCTCACTGCCACCAAGTCCATGACCCCCCCCTTTTTTCTTTTGGATTTTTAGGGCCACACCTGTAGGATATGGAGGTTCCCAGGCTAGGGGTTGATCAGAGCTACAGCTGCCGGCCTACACCACAGCCACAGCGACGCCAGATCCAAGCCGCGTCTGCGACCTACACCACAGCTCACGGCAACACCGATCCTTAACCTGTTGAGTGAGGCCAGGGATCAAACCTATGTCCTCATGGATACTAGTCAGGTTCTTAACCTGCCGAGCCACAACAGGAACTCCTCAATGACCCTATTTTCTCATCTTTCCTCTTTTTTTTTTTTTTTAACCTGACAATTTACCTGTAGTGCTTGTATCTGCTGAACTCTGGAGTTTGATAATTTAGGACTTTATTGTATAAATCACAGTTAACAGATCTCTTAACATAAGATTTGGGGTAGTTTTTGCCCCCAAAAACTTGATTCTTAGTTCAAAGTAACCATGACAGAACTCAAATTGATTCTCTGATTTTTGACAGTTTGTTCTCCAGCCGAGTGACCGTGTGTCCAGAAAGAAGGGGACAGTAGAATTGGTGGGGAAGTCGGCCATTGGTGAAATCACCTTTTTCTCTCTAAAATGAAATTTCATCAGTTTATCAAAACAGCAGTTAAATCCCATTTTCTCTGCGAAAGTCCCCGAATGCTGTGGAGTCAGGCCCGAAAGAGAGACGGAGCTGCGACGCGGACGGGCCTCCAGCCGCCTCTGGGATTCCTCTGTGGCCTGACCCTCACAGGGCAGCTGTCTAGGCACCAGACCTTTCTAGCGACCCCTGAAGGCCCGCCTTTCCTGTAATCCAGTCCTGGAACCCCCTGCACGGTCTCCTGGGAGGAGAGCGTGGACCACGTGAAAGGCAGATTTTGAATGGAAATCTAATTCTGAAGTGCACTGACTGTACTAGGGCCAGGTTGTTTCATCTCGCTCCGGGCCTCAGTGTGGGCATCTGTAAAATGGAGCAAGCAGCTCATGGCATGAAGGAAGTCAGTACTGAGCAAGAAGCACCCAGCTCTCGGTAGTTTCCCAGGCTTGGTGGTCTTCCTCCTCGGCTGGCTTCTAAGCCTTATTTTTCCTAGGCGGTATGTGGGGCCGCCAGTACCGGTCAGCATCTCCGGACAGCACGTCTCCCAGATACAGGATGAGGTCAGCGTCGAGGTGGTCCATCCCCAGAGCATAAGGAAGTCCTGGCGCCCGATTCTTGTTTCCTTGCTTCCTGGCCACGCACGCGTGGGTGGGTCTCCTCCCTGCTCATTTGCAGTATCTCCTCCCTGTAGGCGCGGGCGGGAGGAACAGCGATCCATGCGCAGTTGCTTATTAGCACGTTGCTGGTACAGAGGGGGCTCCCAGCACGGTACCCAGAATTAAAAATGAGACTTCGGACGCACTGTAGGAAGTGGAGCCCACTCCTTTCGAAGGGCAAGAAAGGACTAAAATAGCCCCTCTTTGGGAGCCACTGAAACGTCTTTTTTTTGGTGTAAAACATTTCATTTATTGATCTTTTGGGGGAATTTGACTCATCACCAGTGCATTACAGCCGAGCCACCTGTCTTGTGGCTTCATCAGTGTTAACTGGTTCATTCTCATGACAGTGCTGAGGAACTAGCTATGTCTGCACAGACCGGAGGGACGGGCCTTTAGGGAAATATGCACGTTCCTGTCGTGTATCCATAAAAGCTTTATTCCCTTGGGTAACGTTCGCTTCACTGACAATGTTTCTCGTCTTAAGATCAGTGGCACCTGGTTTTGCTGTATTTTTACCTTAACATCTTCTGGTTGGCTACGTGGAATACAGTCCTGGCTTTCTGCCCTCTTAGTTTGCCCTTCACCCTTGTCTCCGATGGCCGCGTGCAGCTGCTCAAGCTCCAGGTGACGCCACCTGCCTGCGCAGGACCCTTGAAACACGCCCATGAAGAAGGGTTCTTTGTTTGAGACCCTTTCTCTTTACAGAGGTCTTTATTTCCCTTTTGAGTTTTCCAAACCTGTCGTTGTGACAAAGGAGCTGTGTCACCCGGGGCAGGCAAGACTCTGCCGTGGCAACAGCCTCATTCCTCGCCCAGACCCGAGTCCGTCCCAGGCCTGCCCCACCCGCCCCGGGCCCTGGAGGTGCTGCTCAGACCCCAGGACTTTAGGGGCTTGCCTGGAACCGTGGCAAGTCTCCCCCGGTCTCCAAGCCTCACCCAAAGTGAGTCGTGTAGCGACAGCAAGTGGGCACAGAGTTGGAATGTGCTGTGTGCTCAGGGCCAGGGTGGGAACTACGCAGACACAAAGGCGAGTGTCTGAGAGCCCCAGCTCCTCCTTGCCCACGAAAGCGCCCCGCCAACCTGGCAATGGCTGCACGGGGGTGGAGACGTGGTACTTGGTGATCCCAGAAGAAAATTCCAAAAAAGACCCACCATTTCATAG
Source organism: Catagonus wagneri (assembly GCA_004024745.2). Classification (NCBI taxonomy): domain Eukaryota; kingdom Metazoa; phylum Chordata; class Mammalia; order Artiodactyla; family Tayassuidae; genus Catagonus; species Catagonus wagneri. Next base: position 3,106,856 of record PVHT020000085.1, read on the forward strand.
GTGAATTTAAAGTGATTTCTAGGAATAGCTTTTTTTCAGGAACTAGTGATCTTATAAAGACGGATTTGGGACCCGTACACTTGGAGGCTGGACCGTGATTTTATCTAAAATGAAAACCTGCATATCCAATAGGGGAAAAAAAATCAAAAAACAAAAATGAGAGTTCCCTGGTGGCCTACAGGTCAAGGATCTGGTGGTGCCAGCACTGTGGCTTGGGTTGCCACTGCCGTGTGGGTGCGATCCCTGGTGAAGGGGCTTCTGCCGGCCGTGGGCGTGGCCAAAAAAGAAAAAAAAACCCTGAATGTCATTGCTCCTGATAGAAATTAAGTGTTTAGTAGATAATATTCGTGCTGAGATGCTGACGGCAAAACTCTAAGGAAAACAGAGCAGGTCCACACGGACCGTGTACCCGTTTAGAGTAGCAACAAACGTGTGTGTGTGTGTGTGTAACATTTTTCATTCCAACAGATCTGTTGTTATGTAAGACCCATGAGTTCTATGTTACGGTGGGGAATTGGTCTTAGGTGTTCCTTTATGTACGTCACGTGACCCCGTGTGCACCTTTTTGAGTAAGCGGTAACTTGAGAATAGCCCCCACCCGTAGCAGCAGAGGGGAGGCCTGGGTGGCTTTAGAATAACTGTGTCCATGGGTTGCCTGTCACTTAATATAGAGGGATACACGGTGGAGACCCTGGGGGCTGTGAGCGATGGGAGGGACATCCTATTGCTGGCTGGGTGGGTTGCAGGCTTTGGGAGAAGGACCAGAAATGCGCAGACCAGCTGTGGCGAAGGTCGCAGCTGTGACTCGGATTCGATCCCTGGCCCGGGAACTTCTGTATGATGTGGGTGCGGCCAAAAAAAAAAAAAAAAGGGAAAGAAAGAAAAAAGCAAGGAAGAAAGGAAAAGAAGTGTGCGGACAAGAGAAAGTGAAGTTTGTAAACGAGAGACTGGCAGTGCGTCCCAGGCTGTGGTGTGGGGGCCTCGGGGTGGAACCGGTGACCAGTGACCCCTGGAGGAAGAGCGCACCGCAGCTGCTGAGCTGTGCGTCTGGCTCAGGTGGGTGCCTGGGAACCGCTCTGATGGAACGGCCTCGGTGCTTTCGCTGCATGCAGCTTCTGTCCTGGAAACCTGGGGAAGTCCCCGGTGTCTCGGCGAGGCCCTTACAAAAGCTGGGTTTCAGGTCCTCAGGCCGAGACATCCTTTTAGTCAGCGTGAGGAGTTTCTCACTGTGCGCCCTGCACCCCCAGAGCGTAGCTCGTGGGGAGAGCGGGAGGGCTGCGGCCCCGCTGGGTGCTCGGCGGGTCCCAGGTCAGCGCCTGGTCTGGGCTCTGGAATCGTGCTGCCCGGCGCGCTGGCCCCACATGTGTCTGCCCTGCATCCCAGCCCCGAGCTTGGGCGCCACCCGGGGCCATGGTGCCCGTGTCTGAATTCGCAGGATTTCAGGGACTCAGGCGCTTGTTAAAAGTTAGAGAAGCCGTAGACTTTCAGAATTAGAAATGACGGTTTCTGGTTCCCACGGGCAGTTGCACAGCTAATCAACAAAGATGGCTTCACAAGCCTGAATTTTATTATGTATTTGTTTATTTTAAAATATCTTAAAAATTTGTGCCCTTCTAAAAACAATTTTTTTTTGAATTTTATGCCCAAACCTGTGCCTCCACGGTGACCCGAGCGGCTGAGGTTCAGTTCTTAACCCACCGTGCCACAGCGGGAACTCCAAGCCCTGAATTTCAAGTGTCTGGCTAGGAGGGGACTGTCTTCCGTGTCCTTCCACTCTCCTTCCGCTCTCTAAGGACCACGATCGGAGCTCCTCCTGGAACAGAGATGACGCACAGCTCGGCCCCAAACAGACCACCCGGGGACAGCCACGTGGGGCTGCCCTCGGGCCCCTGCCTTCCGGCCGTGCTGCCTCCTCCTAAGCCTGCGGTGGGCACCGCAGCATTCTAGCCAAGCCAGCCGAGGACGGGGCGGCAAGACGGCGCCTCCCGCCCCGGGACGCTGCCCCTCTAAGCCGTACTGCGTCTTTGTTTTGCTTTTTTCATCTTATGCAAGCTGTTTTTCTTTTTTGGCCTCCCGGCTATGCTGCAGCTGTGGCGACACCAGGTCCTTAACCCACTGTGCCGGGCCGGGGACTGAACCCGCATCCTAGCACTCCGGAGATGCAGCCCATCCTGTTGTGCCACAGTGGGAACTCCCAACGTTGTTTAAACTTCATTTTTAAATTATAGTCACTGTTCAATAATAAATGTTAACAGGTACACAATAGAGTGATTCACAGTTTTAAAAGTTACACTCCATTTAGAGTTATTATAAAATATTGGTTGTATTCCTCATGTCATACAATACATCATGTAGCTTATTTTATATGAAATAGTTTGGGGAGTTCCCATCGTGGCGCAGCAGAAACGAATCCGACTAGGAACCATGAGGTTGCGGGTTCGATCCAGGTTGAGGATCCGGCATTGTCGTGAGCTGTGGTGTACGTCGCAGATGCGGCTCGGATCCCGCGTTGCTGTGGCTGTGGTGTAGGCCAGCAGCTGTAGCTCCGATTAGACCTCTAGTCTGGGAACCTCTACATGCTGCAGGTGCGGCCCTAGAAAGATAAAAGACAAAAAAAAAAAGGAGTCTATGTGGGGCTTGATTTACCCTTCATCCAGAGGCTAGAACGTGGATTGTGGAATCTGGTAGAAAAATAAACACTGCTTTTGATTTTTTAAAAAAATGGAAAAGAGATATTTTAACAGAGAGAAACTATAATAAATAGGAATACTACAAATTAAAAAATGTTATAAAACAAAATTCTTTTGGTAGGTTTATTAGTAATCTAAGCTCAGCTGAGGAAAGATTAAAGAACTTGGAAATAGGTCAACGGAAATCATAAAAAGTGATACACAAAAGAATAAAAACTATAAAAAACAGAAACAAAACCCGTAACAGGACCTTCAAGAGCTCTGGGACAATATCAGATAATCTCACACATGTAATTTGATTCCCAGAACAAAAGAGAAAGAATAGAACAGAAGGAATATTAAAAGAGATAATGGCTAAGAATTTTCCAAAAATAGAACAAGACAGCAAACTCTAGGTCCATGAAGCGCAGAGAATCCTGAGTATATAAATACAAAAATAAACTCCCAAACTAAAGAAAAAAAACCCACCTAGGCATATAATGACTGAACTGTTAAAAACCAGTCCAGTGGTGAAGTCAGAAGGCCCAGGAACAAATGGGTGTCCTCGATAAGCCTAAGGACCTTCCCCGCCAGGAACTCAGGGACCACAGGAATCTGGGCTGAGGGTCGTTGGCCACACCTGCCTCTGTGTGGTTTAGAATAGGAGTCCCTGGAGTTCCCGTTATGGCTCAGTGGAAATGAATCTGGCGAGCATCCATGAGGATGCAGGTTCGATCCCTGGCCTCGTGCAGTGAGTTAAGGATCCGGTGTTGCCTTAAGCTGTGGTGTAAGTTGCAGATGCGGCTCGGATCTTATGTTGCTGTGGCTGTGGTGCAGGCCGGCAGCTGTAGCTCCCATTTGACCCCTAGCCTGGGAACCTCCATATGCCTCATATGCAGCCCTAAAAATACAAAAAAGGAAAGAAAAGAAAGAATAGGAGCCCCTGGGTCATGGTGAGGTCCCACTGCCCCTTTTGTCCAGGCAGAGGCCACAGATCGGCTGGGTCTCTTTAGGGGCCCAAGCTGGCCCTGGGCTGTGTGGGCGGCACGTTCCATGGGGCCAGGGATGGGCAGACGAGGTGGCCAAGAGAGCCCGGGTCAGCCACAGCCTCGGCCTGGAGGTGAACATGACAGCAGAGTAGGCCTCAGCGTTGGGCCAGATCACCCAGAATAAGGATCCACCAGTGAGTGGAGACGCGCGAGGAGAAGGGTTCTAATACGAGCAGCACCGCAGCGCTGGGCTCTTACGACGTGCCCCGTGGGCAGGACCGACAGAAGCTGGCACTGGCGTTGTCTCCTTTCTTCTGCGGGGTGGCAGGTAGAGGAGTTGCTTTTCCCCTTCAGCAGGGGAAGTTTTTATTTCTGCCAAATAATCAGAATAATAGAAATTTTGCCTTAATTAGCCTTTGTTTCCTCCAGGTGGCAGGAAGAGGCGTAGCCCGCATCTCTCGTGGCTGCTGTGTCTTTCCCGTCTTTTCCTGCTCCTCCCTGCCCACTTCCTCCATCCGGGGCGTTCCTGCACGTAAGCCCCGACGGATGCAGGGCCGTCTCAAACCTCGTACCTGAGTGAATAATTTTCCTCCAAACCTTCCGAAGAGACGGTTCCACAAAAGGCAATTACGGGCCTCGTGGGGTCAGCGCCGTGAGCCTGGAGCCGTGACTGGCTGTTGAGCGGTGGCCTTCCGTGGGCTTCTGACAGGACGGCTGAGCATCAGGGCAGGCCCCTGTCACCCTGCTCCTCGGATGACTTAGACGTCGCCTGCCTCTCCCCTGCTCCTCCAAGCTCTTTTCCTTTTTCAGCCGCACCCACAGCTTACGGGAGTTCCCGGGGGGACTGAGCCTGTAACGCCACAGAGACCAGCCAGCTCATTAGCTCCCTGCACCGCAGCGGGAACTCCTCGGCTCTTCCTCCTGTGACAGGCACTACCTGCCAAGCGCTTGCCTGTGGGGTGCCTGCGTCCTCACGTAGCACACAGAGGCCCAGAGAGCCCGAGAACTTCCCGGATCGCCCGGTTAATAAGCAGTGGAGCCGAGCCTCAGGCCCCCAGCGAATCCCCAGGTCGGTTAAGCTGGGTCCTGTCAAGACCCTACTCCAGTGAGCCCCCTCCACCCCACCGTGCAGTGTCCCGGGGTCATTTACTGCCATGTCCAAGGCTTGCACCCTCTGCCAGAGGGACCAAGGACGGATGTCTGCCTTAAGGGAGGCCCAGTGTGGGGTTTCTTTCTTCTCCCTGAGTCGCGCTGGTCAGCGGCCAGTCCCGTGTGTCCCATCATCTGACCAGCTGTTTGCAGCATCTCTGTGGCTGCTGGCGAGGTGGCGCTCACGGGGTCCAGGGCCCGGAGAAGCTGGAAAGGGAGTTGCCGGCCTGGCCGAGCTTCGCGGAAGCGTCCCACATGAAGGCCGCCTACTTCTATTTCTCTTTCAAGTTAAAACCTCTTCCCCTTTTGAGATGACGAATCACCCAGTCGGCCTCTGCCCTAGATTGCGGCGATCCCCCGTCTGAGCAAGATCAGCTCTAAAGATTGCTGCAAAAACGAGATAAGCTTTTCAAACACCTGCTCACTGTAATTTTTCCGTACCCACCACTGCTTTGCTCCTCCATGCACTCGGCAAGTGTCTGGAGCCCCCGCTGTTGGTAAGGCCCTTCCCGGACACACACACCCGTGACTGCAGGCAGGCCAGGCCAGGAGCAGAGACGGGGCTGGAGCCGAGAGGCAGGGGCACTGGAGCAGACGCCTGAGGAAGGCAGGGGCCCGCCCCAAGTTGTGTGGGGGACACTTTCTTGGCAAGTCCCCTCCCCTCCCAGCACGAAGGCTGTGAATCAGGAATGTGCTGAGCAAATTCAACAAAACGCCTGGGAGGCTGGGGTCACCCCGGGTGCTGAGAATAGCGGGGCAGGGGATGCAGCAGCGAGGGCGGGAGTGTGGGCGGGCGGTGCGGGGCGTGCCCTGAAGGCCGTGGCCAGGATGCCGGCCTGTCCCGGGGGCGCTCCGGAGGACTTAGAAGAGGATGCAGCCATGACTTGAGCAATTGTAAGCTCCAGTCTCTCCCCACGTCTGCGGGGAGAACAGAGCGCAGAGGGCCCGAGGCCACCCGCGAGATGAAAGCCCCGGTCCAGGTCGGTGTGCGGGAGTGGGCTGGGGAGTGAGCAGCCGCTGGCTTTGGGTTATAGGGTTCATACGTTAAGTCCCAAGGAGAGAGCCAAGGGGCTTGTCGATGTGTCTGGGGAGCCAGAGAGGATGCGGGGCGGCCCCAAGCTCCGTGGCCGGAGCAGCTGGGAGGCCTGCCCGTGGCTGGGATGAGCGGGCGGACCAGCCAGCCAGGGGAGGGGCAGAGTTTGGCTGCAGATGGAGGGGGCTGAGATCCCGAGCGTCCTGAGGAGGGGCTGGGGTCCGGACTTCCGGGAGGGGTCCGCCGATACGGTTTGGGGCACGTGGTCCCTTAAACAGTGTCTCTCCCGAGTTCACGTCCACCTGGAACCTCAGGGTGTGACCGTATTGGGAAGTAGAGCGTCTGCAGGTGTAACTAAGTTAAGGGCTTCAAATCACCCTGGCCTCAGGGAGAGGGTGAAGCAGGTGCCTGCCCGACCCTCAATCTACGTCCTTGAAAGAGGGGCGGCCACGGGGACGCAGAGCCGGTGGGTGAAGCTGGGGCAGAGGTGGGAGTGACGCCGTCAGGTTGGCAGAGCTTTGCTCAGTGCCTCCGGGACGTGAATGCAGGCCTCGGGGTAGAGACAGAGCTGACGCGAGGGCCGGGTGAGGTCACAGAGACCCTGCCCGGGCGGCCTGATGTCCAGGCAGAGGAGGCGAGGCGGGCCCAGGTGAGGACTCTGACAAACCTCTCTTCTTTCACGTTTCAGCAGACTTAGGAGCCGTAGCCAGCTGAAAGCAGTAGGAGAGGCCGCGGGCAGGTTTGCAAAGCAGCTCAGACAGACATGCGGCGGCGGGAATGAGGCTGTGCCGAGTGGCCCGGCCTTGACCTCGCTCCTGCCCCTGTGCCCAGTCCTAGAAATCGGCCTGACCCCACCTTCACCCGCTTGGGTGGCGACTCCTTTATCTGAAAAAGTCAACTCTTTTTTTTTTTCAATGAATTTTATTACATTTACAGTTGTACAACCATCATCACAACCCGATTTTATACTATTTCCATCCCAAACCCCCAGTCCATGCCCCCACCCCCCAACCTGTCTCATTTGGGAACCATAAGTTTTTCAAAGTCTGTGAGTCAGTATCTCTTCACAAAGAAGTTCATTGTGTCCTTTTTTTAGATTCCACGTGTGAGTGATAGCATTTGATGCTAGTGTCTGACTTCACTTAGCATGATAATTTCTAGGTCCATCCATGTTGCTGCAAATGCCGTTATTTCTTTCCTTTTAATGGCTGAGTAATATTCCACTGTGTGTATGTACCACATCTTCTTTATCCACTCCTCTGTCGTTGGACATTTAGGTTGTTTCCATGTCTCGGCTACTGTGTAGAGTGCTGCAGTGAACATTGGAGCACATGTGTCCTTTCAAGTCATGGTTTTCTCTGGATAGATGCCCAGGAGTGGTGGAAAAGTCAACTTTAAGGAGACATAATTTACATAATTACATAATTTACATAATTCATGTAATTACACATTTACATGAATACAAAAAGTAGTCATTTTCAGGATTATTTCAATGAGTTTTGGCAGATTGATGCCAGTGTAACCACATCCACACTCGATATGTAAGCCCTCTCACTGCCCTCGAGGACCCCCGAGCCCCTTTCCCAGTAGCCTCTGCCCCCTCCCTGCTCCCGGCACCCGCTCACCTGTTTTCCATCTCTGTGTGTTAGCTGTTTCCCCCAATTCCGTGCACACAATGTCGCACACAGCGCCTCCTCTGTGCGTGCTGGACTCCGAGGCCCCAGGAGCAGCCTGGCGTCCCGGGCGTGCTGGTCCTGGAGGTGCCGGCACAGGCCGTGCGTCGCCTCCCAGCGCCGTGTTCGGTGACATCAGCTTGCTTGCTGGACAGGGGCCGGTGTGGGAGCGCCCGCCCCCGGGAGCCGGCAGGTGCTGCCGTCAGGGCCCCTTTCCTCCTGGGGAGCCGGCCGACGCCCAGCTGTGAGTTTGCCTGCATCGTGTCTCACAGAGTTACCTCCTGATCCACCTCCTGGCCACACGGGCAGCGAACCCAGCACCTGCTGCTGCTCCCGTGTGCCCAGCCCCGCTCACCCCTCACTCCCCACGGGTCCAGGGGTCTGGCCCATGACGGCCTTGTCCTGCTTCCAAAGGCACCGGAGAGAGGAACGGGGCCTCTGCTTGTCCCCTGTCTGGAACAGGGGGCATTTTCTGTTGCCACTGCTTCTGTCCCTGGGAGAGCAGACGTGGTGGTGGGAGCTGAGCGGACCCTTCAGTGTTTGGTCTAGAACTTGGCCCAGGCTGGGGAGTCGGGGGCGGGGAGGCCGGCAGCCGATGGCGCCCCTGAGTGTGGGGTGTATTCTGGGCTCGCACGGGCCTGACTTCGCTCCCCAGTGCACTCAGCTCCCTGCTGCGGGGCGAGAGGAGCCTCTGCTCCATCGCTGGGGGTGGTGGTGGCTTTGAGTCCTCGTCACCTGGGACCTATTCCTCTCCTCGTGGCTTATGTTTATATCCCTGGGGGGCCCTGAATGTGCGTCTGGACAGTGGCTTTGGGTGAAGACCGCCTGGATCGTGAGACATTTTAGCTGCTGAACCTAAACAGAAAGGGGATTTCTTTCTCCTGGGGGGTGCCTGGTTCCTGCTGCAGATTTATGTACCTTCTCCCCAGAGCCTCACAGTTTTGCAAACTCAAAGAACAGTCTTGTCGAGACAGACACAAAAGGTGTCCCTGCAAGTGGCCGCCATGCCTGCTTGGTCTCCACTCACCTAAGCTCCCAGGGTCGGTGGGGTCTGGTCCGGGGCTTCCTGCTGTTCTGCTGCGCTGGAGAGGAGATGGTCCACTGAGAACCGACAGCTTCTCCAGCCGTGCCCTCCCTTGTCCCCTGTGTCCCCACAGCAGCCCCGGACCCCGCACCGGCCGCAGGAGGAAGAGGAGTCCTTCAGATCCGGGACGCGGGGTGCTCTCTCCGGGGCTGTGGTTGGATGGTCCGGGGGCTGAACCGCGTGGATCAGCACCCACAGCTGTCTCACTTCCAGTTTAGCTGGTTGTCTCACGTGACCTTAAGCCACTTAACCGTTGGTACTTTTTCACTCTTTAGCCCGGCAAGGTGCTAAGCGCCTGGCAACGCGGGGCAGATTTCTAACCGGGGCCGGAGGCCGCTCCCCGGTCGGAGGACTTTGTGAGCCTCCACGTGTCCGTGAGCACAAAGCACATTCTGAGGGGTCCCCGCAAAATGAGCAGCCCCAGCGGTAAGGCTGGCTTCTAGAGCCAGAGGCTCCGTTAGCCGGCGAGGCCACAGCCACAGCGAGAGGGCCGTCCGCTGCATGCCGCCTCTGCCGAGCGCTTGCGGCCTCCGCGAGGACCTCCGGCCTCAGGGCTCGCCTGTGGCAGGTGCGTTGTCTGACAGCGGTGATTCGTTTCATTAGTTAGAAAGCTCTTTGGATGAGCCGGTATCTATGGAGACGCCCCTTGTTCTGTTTTAGTCTCTGCATCCAGCACAGTTCCTGGCATATAATTAACCCTCCGAAAAGATTAGGGGAACTGAGAACAGGAATGTTTCTTCCACAAGCTCGCTCTTCCCAGTTCAAAGAGAGCTTGCGGGCTGTCTTCTCACTTTGCGGGTTCATCTTCTCATTTCGGAAATGGACACATGCAGCTCCTTTAACTCCTTATAAAGGAGCAAAGTCCCGTGCTCAGCCGTTCAGGCTGCAGTGCTGGCTGCAGCTCCCATCTCTCCTAAGATGCGGTGCGCAGGCCTGGAGCGAGGGGCCACCTGTCGCCGCTCAGCGTAGACACCGGTTGAGCACCCCTCAAGGTGGATGGCAAGCGGCCCCCAGTAATGGGCTCCCAGCACCTGTCTTTGTGTGTGACCTCACAGGGGTCCCATCAGCAGGCAGACTCAGCTTCCTGGCCAGTGAGCCCGCCTTGGCCTGAGACCTGCTTTGGTCAGTGGAATGTGGCAAAGGGATGGTGTGACCTCTGGGTCCAGCCCCGGAGATTTCTCTCTTGGAAGTCAGGCCTGTCCCGGGAGTGTTTTCTGCCACCCTGGGGAGGATGGTAGGACATATGGGGCAGAGACGGGCTGTCCCAGCTGAGGCCATTCTGCCCAGGCAGCAGCGGCTGACCTGTCGGCTGAACACAGGTGTGTGTGGGGACCCAGTCACATCGCTGTCTGGCCATCAGTACAGCCTCCCAGTTCAAGCTGTAGACTCCTGAGCAGCGATGAAGTGTTACTGCCGCATCCCACTGAGGCGTCAGGTTGATTTATGCTGCGTTATTCTGGCAAATAGATAACTGATATAATCCGAACCACCCAGGATTGGACGGTTCATTCGAATGGCTCACATCCAACTTGCGATCAGTTATCTTCATCTGATAATTTTTAATACCAATTTCTTGACCCATGCTTTTCAATATGAGCCACCAATTGTGTGAAAATGGAACATTTGAAGGGTGGCTAGTCTGAACTGAGATGTGCTATAAATATCAAAAAGACTTAGTTGAAAAAGGGTAAAATATCCTGGTGATAATTTTTATATTGATAACATATTGAAAGTATTTTTTTTTTTTTTTTTTGCTTTTTAGGGCCACGCCTGTACTATGGGGAAGTTCCCAGGCTAGGAGATGAATCAGAGCTGCCGGCCTACGCCACAGCCACAGCAATGTGGGATCCCAGCTGAGGCTGTGACCTGCACCACAGCTCACAGCAACGCTGGATCCTTAACCCACTGAGCAAGGCCAGGGATCGAACCTGCATCCTCATGGATACTGGTCAGGTTCGTTACCACTGAGCCACAGCGAGAACTCCAAAATTATTCTATTTTGGATATACTGAATTAAAATTTTTGAAGATTGCTTCCCCCATTTTCTTTTGACCTTTTTAAATGTGACTACTAGAAAAATTTAAATTCCATCTGTGACTCATATCATGTCTCTACTGAATGCCGTTCAAAACAGTGTCCTTCAAGCCTATGTCTGTGGTCTCCTTATCTCTGTATCTCGTTGCTTTTAGCTCAGCTTTCCAGCCACATGAATCTTGAGCATTATCTACACTTTTAGTTATCCATCTCAAATCTTATAACTCAGCCAATTTGATAAGCATTTCCTTTCTATTTGTATCCAAGTCACTGATTTAAAATAATCCTGATGAGCACAAGATCAATATTATAACCCCATAGCGTTTCATTAATCAATTATTTCCGTACCGAGAAAGTGATTTACTGTTTCTGGTTGTACACAGTAATTCAATCAGCAAAGA
>PVHT020000085.1:3118887-3137933 GCA_004024745.2 Catagonus wagneri
TTATCCATCTCAAATCTTATAACTCAGCCAATTTGATAAGCATTTCCTTTCTATTTGTATCCAAGTCACTGATTTAAAATAATCCTGATGAGCACAAGATCAATATTATAACCCCATAGCGTTTCATTAATCAATTATTTCCGTACCGAGAAAGTGATTTACTGTTTCTGGTTGTACACAGTAATTCAATCAGCAAAGAATCTGCCTAAGAGATTCAGTAGACATTTTACCAGCTTATTCAGAAGGGTTTTAGGGAATTCCCTTCATGGCTTAGGATCCATAATGATGAGGGTTCAATCCCTGGCCTCGCTCAGTGGATTAAGGTTAAGGATCCAGCGTTGCCATGAGCTATGGTGTCAGTCGCAGATGTGGTTTGGATCCCGCGTTGCTGTGGCTGTGGTGCAGGCTGCCAGCTGCAGCTCCAATTTGACCCCTAGCCCGGGAACTTCCATATGCTGTGGGGCAGCCCTAAAAAGCAAAAAAAAAAAAAAAAAGGGGGGGGTGGGTTTTAAAATGCTTTGTTAAAATCACAATGCATTTGAGAATGTCACGATGTGCAGTAAGGAGACAAAATCGAAGTCGGGCAGGACGGGGGTGTTTGGTGATGCACCGACACTAATGCATCAAGGACAGTGAGGTAGGACCTCACAGAGGAGGCGGTAACGTGGGAGCTCCTGAGCTGCCTCCTCTTGCAGACACAGCAAATACACAGCTGCACAGGGATCAGTTCCCTCTGAGAGATACAGAGACTAGCTGAGTGACTCCTGTTCGCCAGGTGAATGAGGAATTACCCATTTCTAATTCAGTAGGAATGGCTCAGACACACCCTTGCCACCCCTGGCGCAGTGCCGTACGATCTGGAGGGACTCTCTTACTCCGAGCTTTCCCCTGTGAAGCCAAGAGTTTGGACCCCATATCTAGTGCCCCCACTTTTAAGACTCCCACTAGGGGTCAGGCCCCAAAACAACTAGCCCTGAAAGCCAGAAGAGCATGTGTCCTCGAGACCCACGAGACTGTAGCAAACTGAGAAGCAAAGCTTAATGGGTGAGCAAGGACTCACCTGGCTATTCCCGCAGGCCCAGCCCAGAGAGGCAGACAAAATCACCCATCTCCCAGTATTTCCCTTAAAGGGGGCTACCTGCATAATTTAAAATCTACAGCCCAGTGGCCAGGCTTCTAATTTAGGGGATGGCTGCATGCTTCCTGGTGGACACCTTTCATGCCTTCTCCCTTTAGCTTGCTCCAACAATAAAACCAAGTCACCAGCGTCTTCCTGGACGGAGCTTGGGTGCACATGTGGCTTCCCAGCTTTGTGGTTGCCCACCCAAGGGACAGGGCTCCAGATCACCTGGTTCAAATAGGCAATGGGCTTGCATTCATGATTGCGCAGGACTATAGCAAATGAAGAAACAGTGCTTAATGGGCACAGGAGCAGCTTCTCGCTCCCCCAGTGGCTGTACACCCAGGCCCAGCACAAAGGGAACAGGCAAAAACACCCATCTCCCTGTTTTTTCGTGGAAGGGGCTTAGCTACATACTTTCCCAGTTGCTGCCTGAAGATACAGCTTCTAATCAGTCTCCATCTAGGTGCTGACTGCAATCTTTGCCTTGGAAAACTCACCAGTCTTGGCACATCCTCAACTACTGGCAGTCACTTAGAACAAAGAAGGAGGCTTGGACAATCATAGAAGCTTGAGAGACAACCAAAAACATGGGCAGGCAATTAATGAGGATCTTCTCCTACCCAAGACTGTTGTTGTGAATCTGGGAGAGGTGGCTGTTTTATCTAATATGCAGAAACTAATGCAAAGAGTCAAGGAAATTAAGAAAGACAGCTGTATGTTCCAAACAAAAGAACAAGCTAAATATCCAGAAGCAAATCCTAATAAAACAGAAATAAGTGATTTACTTGACAAGGAGTTCAAAACAACGGTTAGAAAGAGGCCCACCAGGGTCAGGAGAGCAATGCCCAAACCGAACAATCATTTCAACACAGAGAGAAAAGTACCAAACAAAATCCCAGACCAAGAGTACCATAACTGATGAAAAATTCACTAGAGGGGTTCACTAACAGACAAGACGAGTAGAAGAAAGAATCAGTGAGCTTAAGACAGGGCAGTGGAATTCATCCAATCAGAGAAGCAAAAAGAAAAAAGAATAGAAAAGATGCAAATTGATACATAAAAATAGAATATGAAGGTAGGGGATATTTGGTATGTGTTTAAAGTCAAGTTATTATCATCTTAAAATAGGCTAAGACTATAAGATGTTTTATGTAAGCCTCATGGTAACCACAAAGCAAAGCCTATAGTAGATACATGAAAGATAAAGAGAAGAAAAACTAAGCATATCACTCCAGAAAAAGTTATCAAATCTCAAAGAAAGAGATCAAAGAAACAAAGTAGCACAAAACCCAGATGACTGTTAACAAATGGCAACAGAAAGTCCATGCCTGTTAATAATTAAGTGTAAATGAACCAAATTCTTCAATTAAAAGACAGAGTGACTGGATAAAAAAATAAAACCCAGTTATATGGTGCCTACAAGAGACTCATCTCAGCGTTAAGGACAGACATAGACTGAAAGTGAAGGGATGGAAAAAGACATTACATGCAAATACAAAGTTAAAAAACAGAGTTGTTTTTTCTTTTTCACCATGCCCACAGAATGCAGAAGTTCCCAGGCCAGGTTTGAACCTGAACTACAGCAGTGACAACATGAAATCCTTAACCAGGCCACCAGGGAACTCCAAAAAGCAGAAGTGTATGTATATATATATATATATATATATATATATATATATATACACTTAGACAATATAGATATTAAAGCAAAGATAACAAGAGACAAAGAAAATCATTATATAAAGGGGTCAGTTCATCAAGAGGATATAGCAGTTGTAAATATTTATGCACACAACACTGGAGTACTTAAAATATGTAAAGCAAATGTGAACAAATCTGGAAGGAGAAATAGCAATATGATAATAGTATACGATATAGTAATACCCCCACTTTTAACAATGAATAGATCACCCAGACAGAAAATCATTAAGAAGCTTTTTTTTTTTTTTTTTTTGCTTCTTAGGGCCGTACTCATGGCATATGGAGATTACCAAGTTAGGGGTCAAATCAGAGCTGTAGCTGCCTGCCTATACCACAGCCACAGCAACACGGGATCCAGGCCGTGTCTGTGACCTACACCACAGCTCACAGCAACACTGGAACCTTAACCCACTGAGCGAGGCCAGGGATCAAACCCGCAACGTCATGGTTCCTAGTCAGATTTGTTTCCGCTGAGCCGTGATGGGAACGCCAAGAAACATTGTTCTTAAACTATCTATTAGACCAGATGAAACTAAAGGACATATGTAGAACACTCCACTCAATAGCAACAGAATACACTCTTCTCAAGTGCACGTGGAACATTCTCCAGGATAGACCATATGTCAGGCCACAAAATAAGTCAATAAATTAAAATTGAAATCACGCCAAGCATCTTTTCCAACCACAGTGGTATGAAACTATAAATCAATTGCAAGAAGAAAACTGGAAAATTAACCAATTTCTGGAGATTAAACAACAGCCCACTGAACAACAAATGGGTCAAAGGAGAAATTAAAGAATTTAAAAATATCTTGAGACAAATGAAATAGAAACACAACATACTAAAACTTCTGTTACGCAGCAAAAGTAGTTCTATAAGGGAAGTTTATAGTAATAAACGTACATTAAAAAAAAGATCTCAAATAAACAACTTTATACCTCAAAGAATTTTGTATCTCAAGCAACTTGGAAAAAGCAGAATAAACTAGCTCAAGTTTAGCAGAAAGAAGGAAATAACAAAGATCAGAGCAGATCCAAATTATACAGAGATTAAAAAGACGAAAGAGCAATGAAACCAAGAGCTGGTTAAATAACAAAACAGACAAACATTTAGCCAGATTTACCAAGAAAAAGTGAGGTCTCATATAAAATTAGAAAGCAAAAATTTTACAACTGATAGCACAGAAATACAAAGGATCATAAAAGACTACCATGAATAATTATACACCAAAAAAACAGGACAATCTAGAAGAAATTGATAAATGCCGAGAAACATACAACCTACCAAGACTGAATCATGAAGAAATAGAAAATTTGAGCAGATAATAGGTAGAAAGTAGATTGAAACAGTGATCGGAAACCTTCCAACAAACAGAAGTCCAGGACCAGATGTCTTCACTGGTGAATTCTACCAAACATTCAAAAAAGAATTAATACCAATATTCCTCGAACTCTTCCAAAAAACAGGACAGGAGCAGATACTTTTAAACTGATTTTATGAGCCCAGCATTATCCTGATACCAAGCCCGAGAAAGGCATTGCAAGAAAAGAACTTACAGGCTATTATCCCCAACGAATATAGATGCAAAAATCCTCAATAAAATACTAGTAAGCAAAACATTGAATGGATCACACATCATGATCAAGTGGGATTTATTCCAGGGATGCAGCAGTGGCTCAACATTGCCTAGTTAATCAATGTGACATACCACATTAACAAAAATGAGCAGTCAAGCCCATAGCATCTCAACTGAAGCAAAACAAAACAAAACAAAACAAAAACATTTGATAAAATTCAACATCCTTTTATGATAAAAATTCTCAGAAAACTGAGTATAGAGGGAATGGATCTCAACAAAATAAAGGCCACTTATGACAAGCCCACAGCTAGCATCATATGCAATGGTGAAACACTGAAAGTTTTATGTCAAGGTTAGCAATAGGTGAGGAGTCCACTCTCACCACTTTTATTCAACAGAGTATTAGAGGCCCTAGTCAGAGCAATTAGGTAACAAAAAGAAGAGGCATCCAAATTAGAAAAGAAGTCAAATTGTTTCTATTGTTAGATGACATGATATTATATTTAGAAAATCTTTAGGACTTTTCCAAAAAAAAAAAAAAAAAAGGTTAGAACTGAAAAATATTTCAATACAGTTGCAGGATACAAAGTTAATATACAAAAATAAGTTTCATTTTTTACACACCATGAGTAACTATCAGAATAAGAAATTAGGAAAACAATTACATTAAAAAGAATAAAATACTTAGAAATAAATTTAATCGAGGTGAACTACCTGTGCACTGAAAACTATCAAAAGCATTGATGAGGAGCTCCCTGGTGGCTCAGTGGGTTAAGGATCCAGCACTGTCATTGTTGTGGTGTGGGGTCTGAGCCCTGGTCCATGAACTTCCATGTGCCCTGGATGCAGCAAACAAAACAAAACAAAACGCTGCTGATGAAAGAAATCAGAGGGGATGAAAATAAATGGAAAGATATTCTGTGCTTGTGGATTGGCAGAATTAATAGTAAAATGTTCATCTACCCAAAGAGATCTTCAGATTCAACGCAATTCCTATCAAAATTCTGATGGCAATATTCACTAAAATAGAAAAAAAAAAGCCTAATCATCAAAGCATTCTTGAGAAAGAACAGAGCTGGAGACATCACCCTCCCTGATTTGAAACACTGTTACAAAGGTACGCTTATCAAAACTGCATGGTATTGGCATGGAAACAAATACACAGATCAATGGTACAGAACAGAGAGCCCAGAAATAAACCCAGCATATATAGTCAGTTAAGTTTCCACAAAAGGGCCAAGAACATGCAATGGGGAAAGGACAACCTCTTTAATAAGCTGTGTTGAAAAAATTGGACAGCCACATGCAAAAGAATGAAACCGGACTCCTATCTTACACCTTACCCAACTGTCAACTCAAAATCGATTAAGGACTTAAACGTAAGACCTGAAACTAAAATTCCTAGGAGAAAACATAAGCAGTAAACTTCTTGACATTGGCTGCGGTGATTTTTTTGGATCTGACATCCAAAGCAAAGACAACAAAAGTAAAAATAAACAAGGGGGACTGTGTCAAACTAAAAAGAAACCATTAACAAAATGAAACCATTAACAAAATGAAAAGGTAACCAAATGAAAGGGAGAAAGTATTTGCAAACCGCATATCTGACAAGGGACTGACATCAAAAATATACAGGGAGCTCACATAACTCAAGAGCAAAAACGCCACAAATAAACCTAATTGAAAAATGGGTAAAGGACATAAATAGATGTTTTTCCAAAGAAGACAAGCAAATGGCCAACAGGTATATAAAAAGCTTCTCAGCATCACTAATCATCAGGAAAATGCAAATCTAAACCACAATGAGCTATCGCCTCACACTTGTTAGGGTGTCTACCATCTAAAAGACCAGAGACAGACGCTGGTGAGGATGTGGGAGAAACAGAGCCGCGCGAGCTGTCCGTAGGAATGTCACTGGTACAGCCACTGTGGAGATCAATACGGAGCTTCCTCAAGTAATTAGAACTACCAAGAATCGAGAGCGCTACTCGGGGTTATACATCCAAAGGAAAAAAACTCATCGTCTCAAAGCGGTGGTCCCTCCTTTCACAGCAGTGTTATTTACAGCAGCCAAGACCTGGAATCAAGCTCAGTGTCTGTGACAGAGGAATGAATAAAGATGTGGCACATAGATGCACAGTGGAATACTACTCAGCCAGGACAAAGGACACGGTCATGCCATTCGCAGCATGGGTGCAGCTAGGGATTCTCATTATAAGTGAAGTGAGTCAGACAAAGACATCACAACATCACTTACCTGTGAAATCTAAAAAAAATGCTACAAAGGAATTTATTTACGAAGCAGAAATAGACTCACAGACATAGAAAACAAGCTTATGGTTACCAACGGGGAATGAGTAGAAGGATGAATTGGGAATTTGGGACCAACAGATAGAGTATTATCTATAAAATAAAAAAACAACAAGGACCCACTCTACAGTACGGGGAACTATATTCAAAATGTTTGGTAATAACCAATAATGGAAAAGAATCTGAAAAATATATATATATATCTCACTTTGCTATATACCTGAAACACTGTAAATCAACTATACCTCAATTTTTTAAAAAGACAAAAAGAAAAAAGTTATGTTCAAGAAAGCAAGCTCAGTTTTCCCTTAAAAAGTGGAAAAAATTTTCACTTGAAAGTTCGATACCGTTCGGTACATTTGTTTCTGCCTTCTGTTTGACTTTCCTCACATCTGACATGTCCCTGTAGATAAACGATGTGTGACGCATCTTTGTCTGGCCCCAATGGCCCCCCCTCGGGCTAGAGCGCCTCCTGAAATGTGGGGGTCCTGCAGCCCGGCAGACACGGTCAGTGGCGGATCCCTGCCTCGGTTTGTCCACCTGCCCCCCTGCCTCGGGGCTGGTCCCAAACCCGGACTGGCGGGGAGTTCAGCTCAGGGGAGCGGGGTCTGAGGCCCATCCAAGCCGAACCACCGGACACCCTGCAAAAACCCTCACCTCTCCGGACCTTTCACGATGCGCTGAGCGACCGCGTGCGGGCTTCCCGTTAGAGCTCGTCCCTTTGTCTCCCCGTCTGCTAGGCCCGGGCCGCCTCCGCGTTCGCCGCTGTCGGGGGGGTGCCCAGCCTGCCTGTTCCCGCCGCGCAGCTGATGACACCTGGGTGTCCTCGTTGCCGCTCAGTGTCCAGGTTCGGGTGTCGTTTCTGCTAATTCTTCCTGCAAACATTTCTGCTCTTCTCTTTCCGTCCCCCGTGACCCGGGTGGAGGGACAGGCTTTCCTCCCGCTCTCCTCCCAGTTGTCCCGCTGGGACCTGCCTCGGGGACTGACCACCGACAGGCTCCCAAGAGCGAGACAAACAGAAGTGTGTTGACATGGCTTCGCGCTCACGCTCGGGGCAGGCGAGTGGCTAAAGCTTAGGCCTGTGCGCATCTGAGGCTCAACAAAGGAGTTTTTCCACCTGCCACCTAGGACCCTAATTTCCTCTCCAGGTTCTTAGACCTTCTTCAGCTGGTTACTGACGGAACAGCACTCAGGAAAAGATAATTAAAACAGTGGACTCCAGAGCTGCAGTTTCTTTCCAACCTGCTGATAAGACTTGCAAATTAATAAATTGTCCTCAAGTATTTTACCATCACTGACTTGGCCAGTACTTCCCAAGTGCCAGCTTTGTGCTAAAACAAGAACCTTGTAATTAAAATTTACTAGAATTTTTCCAAGCCCAGACTTGCATTGTTGATTCATTCCCTGGAATCAAGATGTCTTTGGGGAGCCGAGCTCCGGTTTCTGGGATGTTTACCTGGACGTATAAAAGGGAGAGAAATGACTTTTGTTGGTAACTGGTCATGCTGGTTGTTACCAGTGCAAGATATTAGTTACGCGCTTTCTCTTAGCTGCCTGTGAACAAAGCCTGTTTTTCTTGCTCACAAATGCTATTGTCTCTTAGTTTTCTCTCCAAGTCTCCCCATTTACTTCCTGGGGGGCTGTGCTTTTAAGCAGACAAACCTGGGCCTGCCGGTTGCCGGTTGCACTACAGACGGGAGGCCCTGCCCCCACAGGCACCCGCTGTGTCTCATCCCGCCAGTTCCTCTGCCTTCGGCTGGCTCGAGGCGGCAGGTGCCCAGCCCTGTTCCGGCTCCTCGGCCTCAGGGACACCCCTGTTTGTGGGGCAAATTTAGGGTGATCAAAGCCTTCCTTTCTTGGTGTCGTACGGCTCTGAACACTCGCGGGATCGTTGCCTGGTTTTGAACTGGCTCAACCCGCATCTTCTGTAGGAAGACAGTGGGGTCGCGGCATTGCATTTACACCAGCAACCCCCACCGAACAGGCTCCTGAAACTTCCCGATTTGTCCTCAGGCCCACAGGTGGCCCCATGAGCAAGTTAAAAGGTTGAGGGAAGGGCTTTGTCCCTTTAAGACACCAATAGATGAAGGCGAAAGGCAGTGCTGCAGTAGAGGCTGATTTCCACAGTTTCTGTTCCCTCCTTCTTCTCAGCAATAGAATTGGGCCTGGACACACAGGCCGCTTGTGAAAAGTCCCCGAGTCTGTACCGGAGCCTCCCTGGAATCTAGGAAGTTCCCTTGGAGAAGCTCTGGCTGTGAGACGCGGGCGCCCTGCGCTCTCTTCTTTGTCAGGCCCTCCATCCTCCTCGCTGCAGCCAGGATGTCGCCTTCTCTGAGGGCCGCAGCGCATGGCGGAGCAGGAAGAGCTGGGCTGTGCAAGGCCGGTGGAGCAGAACAGGCCCAGCCGTCCCGGGCCGCTTGCCTCCAGTCCTTCCTGTGGGAGAAAGCCCCGCCGCAGGCTGTGCAAGGCTCTGCTGCCCTCGCTTTTCTGTTCCGTGTAGGACCTCTCAGCGCCACGGAGGCGTATGAGGGCCCCCCGATATCTGCTTGCAGATCACCTCCGTTATGTAGAAACAGTGAGTGCAAAGTAAAACACTCCAAGAAAAGAATGTGGAAGAAAATCTTGCCCCTTGCTGTATCACCTCTCCATCATCTGGTCAAATAAATCGGTCTTACTAGCGACAAAAACGTTAATTCTTAAACATACCATCTTTTTTGCTGCTTTGCTCTCAAGCTGAATGTCCAGGGAACGTGACGGATAAACCAGGTGAACTGATGCTGATGCTGAGAGGTGGCGGTTCTGCTGGGAAGGGGTGGGACAGGTTCCTGGGAATGACCCGCATGGGCGGTGATGCCTGTGGCTCCGGAAGGCAGCAGAAATTCCCACCGTTAATCGTCCCGAGAAAGAGATCTTGGAATGAGACCTCAGGGCCACGGGAGCACAGAGAATGCCTCGCTCCCTGGCACCTCCAGTGCTGGGACTTGGGCTCAGAGGCTGACTGATGGCCCTTCCAGCGGGAGTGGCTGGTGCCTCAGCCAGTACGATGGCCGCCAGGTGACCACCCAGGAGCCAAGCAGTCCCCTGAGGGTCCCCTGAGGATGGCTCTGGAGAGACGAAGGTGGCAGCCACTTCTGATAGCAACCCGAGTTCCCGCCTGGATGGTAGCTTCCTTTTTATTAATCCTCAGTCTTCAGGAAGATCATGTGTAAGAAACAGTCATCATCAGGCTCTGGGAATGCAGACTAGGGCTCCTGCCGCGCCTGAGAGCAGCAGAGAAAGGGGGGCATGGGCCCCTCTCAAGACCAGCATGGGGTGGCTGCAGAGACTCCAGCCTGGACCACCCCAGAAGTCCTGTCTTGCTCTGGGACCCACAGAGAGCTCGCATCTTTTTAGGACATCCGGTCAATGGTTTAAGATAGGATAGTCCCGTATGTCGCTTCAAACTCCGAAGAATCCGGGGCAAGGGGGGGCGCCTCTTTGTGGTAAGGAACTTCAGCAGGTGCCTGGGTCCCCAGGGGCATCCCCAACAACACAGGCCCTTTTGGTGTCAGGAGATTTATCTGCCGTCTCTGACCCAAGTGTGTCTTCAAAGCAGCATGCGTTTCTGCTTCTGGGTCTGCTCTGCTATAAAAGCACCGACGGAGTAAACCAGTGTGTTGTCTAAGGGCATACCTGGGCCAGTTCTGCTCATCTCCGTGACCAAATTATTCCAGAAGGTACGGTCCTGTAAGCCGACCTGATGGAGAAGCCTGCAAGGTCACCTTCCAGTTCTGCGCTTACATATAGTTTGTCCAAACTTGTTGAGTAACACGGACGCCTGGGTGCTCGGGCTCTCAGATGTCTCGGGCAGCCACTTCTCTGCTGACTTCCCCTCCTGACCACTAAGCATGTTCCTCTCTCCACTGTGGGTGCTGGATTCTGAAGACCATCTGGAAAGCAGCAGAATTTTGCTTAAGGTTTGGGGATATTGAAGTGCTGGCTACCTCACAGAAAGGCCCAGACAACCTAAAGTTAGAGAAATCTGCTCAGTATTCTGTAACAACCCATATGGGAAAATAATCTGAAAAGGAATGGATAGAAATATAACTGAATCACTTTGCTGTACGTCTGAAACTAACACAAGTTTGTAAATCAACTCTACCCCAATAAAATTTTTTAAAAAGATCATTTCTTAATACACTCAGTAGAATGCTGGACATATAATAAATAATAAAATGATTTAATCACAACAATGAGTTATTTTATTATGCATGAGTGATATCTCTCGAACCCTAGCCCAGGTTGGTCTCTGGCCCTATATTTGTTAGTCCAAAAGTACCGTTAGCCAATTTTCCTAATCATTAAGGACAGATAACCCCAAGATTACTTATAGTGCATGATTTATTACACTGCTCAAGAATGCACAAGCAGCTTCAGTTCACTTTTACTCAAATAATATTTCTACCTTTCTGAAATGTATCTATAGTATAAACAGCCTGATGCAGCAATGTTGCTGTACAAAGCCTGGGTTTGCTTGCTAAATATCAGAGTATTAATATGTAGTAGGCACATAAGAAAAGTAAATTCAGGTAAAAAAAAAAAAGTGTTTTATTGATGATGGCAATATTCAGTAATGTATCACCCTGAGATTTTCAGGGGCAAAATTAATTTTAGAAAAAAGTAGAGTAAGATCGAAAAGTTTCAGGTGTTAAAAACTATCATCAGTTTTAAAGGACACAAGGGTTTTGATGAACAGTGTTGTTAAATTTGCACTTGACATCAAGGAGGACGGTTACAGCTCATCAGAGCGTATTTCTTGGTACTGATGTCAGAGCCACTGTCGATGGCAGAGGCCAAGTCCAGCTGTGAGTTGGACAGATCTCATGTCTGAAGCTGGGCGGTGATCATTAGGCTTCTTTCAGCAGCTCTGTCTGTGGGTCATCGCTGGAATATCCGGGCTGGAGGGATCCTCGGGGAGTTGGAAGGCGACACCCCACGGCGCCCCCGCCTTACTCACCTGGCCAAACCCCAGCTCCGGCTGAGTGCGGCTCTCCCACACCCTCGATCTTGTGCCTGTGCCATGCGTGTACCTGGAAGGGGATGTTGTGGTGACTCCACTTGAAATTCCTGGTGGCTCACCTCTTGTTCCCGGCAGCCGTGTAATTCTCTGCCCTGTCCGTCCTTCCTCTCCCAACACGGCTGTTTCATTCCTTTCTCTCGCTGTCAAAGCTCCGGTGCCTCTTTTTCCGTCTTCACTCTCAGCCGATGACCCGGTTTCCTTTTCCGCCGAGAACACAGGATCCATCATAAGAGAACCCACGTGAGCACCCACCGCCGCGCCCAGCTGTGCACTGTGCCCCTCGACGCCGCCACCTCGCCTACCGCCGAGGAAGCCCCTTGCTGGTGACGGCGTCCCAGGCTCCTTGGTCCACTCAGGGACGGAGAGCAGGCGTTTCTCCCTTCTCCCTCTTGCCTGATCAACGTTTCCCCCTCACTGGGTCATTCCCACTGCGTCAGGAATTACGTATTGTAAACAGCTCTCATTTCTCCCATGTTAACAAAAGAGTTCTTAAACTCTAGCGGCATCTCTAGCTCCGCCCACTTCTCTCTTTGCTCTCAGGCAAACTCCTTGAAACAGGTGTCTGTGTTCTGTCCTCTCTCCTACCTTCTCCAGGTAGGTCTCCCCGCACCGCGCAACCTAGACCGTCAGGGCTGCATCTGCTACGTCTGCTAACATTTTTTTTTTTTTTTTTTTTTTTGCTTTTTAGGGCCACACCTGCAGCATATGGAAGTTCCCAGGCTAGGGGTCTAATGGCAAGTGCGGCTGCCGGCCTACGCCAGAGCCTATGGCAACGCCGGATCCTCAATCCACTGAGCAAGGCCAGGGATTGAACTTGCATCCTCACAGAGACTGCACTGGGTTCTTTAGCCGCTAAGCCACAGTGGGAACTCACTTTTTATGTCTTTGTTTTTGCATCTGCTAAATTTAAAGGTCAGGTTTTTTTTTTTTTTTTTCAGTTTTGTGTTGCTTGATCTGCGGGCAGCGTGGACGTAGCTGACCACCCTCCTCTTCTTGAGCGGCTTTTGCCCTCGGCCTCCAGGCCCCAGACCCCGAGCCTCTTCTCTTGTCTACCTGTGCCCAACCGCTTGGTGACCCGCTTGGTGATCCACCCATAAGCTGATGACCCCTACATTTACATCTCCGGCCCTCTGAGCGCCAGATTCAGATATGCAATTGTTTGCTGTGCTGGATTCTCCACTGAGAGGCATCTCTGACTTCTCAAGTCCCTAACTAATTCCGAGGTCCTCCATGTTGCTGCTTCTGTCTCGCATTTAGTGCATTCAACTCCACCCGCCCGTGGTTTAGTTCAGACACCTTGGAGTCACCTTTTGTGCTTCTCTTTCTCTCAAACACTGTGTTCGGTCTGTCCGCAAATCCTGCTGACTTCTCTCCAGAACAGATCCATTGCATCTTACTGGGACGTTCTCGGTTCCACCTGGGTCCCTTCAATCTGTGTTTAACACGGCCAGCAGAGGAATCTTCTTCAAACACAAATCTAACCGTCCTGCAGGTGTAGTGTCACTCAGAACCTTCTAGGAGCGCCCCGTCTCCCCCTGAGGAGAAGGCCGAGTCATCACCACGGGCTCAGGGCCCCACAGCCTGGCCCCGCTCGCCTCCGCAGCCTCCGCTCTCCCCACGCTTTCCGCTTCCCTGCTTGTGTCACGCAGGTGTTTGCATCAGGGCCACCGCCCGGCTCTTCCTTGTTCTCAAGTGCCCCTCCCCCCACAAACACGTGACTCGCTCCCACGGCTCCCCCTGGGCTCCACTTACCGTGCCTGTCGGTGACACCTTCCCTGTCCACTCGACTTAAAATTGCCTCCATGATCCCTACCCGAGCGCCCTGCTTGATTTTTCTCCGTGGTACTCCCACCTTCTACCACGTTATAGGTCTTTTCATTTATTCTGCTGAAGGCGCAGCTCCTGCGACTGGACAACCCTGCCAAGCTGAGGATTTGGTCTGTTGCATTCACTGCTGTAGCACTTCGGCCTAGCGGGGTTCCCAGCACAGAGCGGGAGCTCAGTCGGTGTTTGCTGAAAGCACACGTGAGCTGTGGTGTGGTGTAAAGAGGGCTTGGAAGACCAGGCCTCATTTTTCGAATCCACTGGTACTTCTGATTCATAGACTCTTGAGAAAATTGCCTAGCATCTTTATGTGCTGGTTTCTTTCCATCTGTGAAACGTTTTAACAAAATTGTTTGTCAGGGATAAGTGAAAGGATAGCCTTGAAAAGCTCTTTCTAATTTTATCGTACAGATCTATTAACATTAACAATACGATTTAGAATCATCTGAAAAACCCGGGTGGCAGCTGGACACACAGCGCGATGAGCAGTCTCCTTCTTGCCCTGTGGAGTGGCCGGTGTTTTCTGCCACGGGCCAACTTAGGACTTTCCCTGCGGGGATTTGTGGGTTGACTACGTCTCACTGTAGACCTCAGTGGAGAAAGTAACCCAGATTCCCCTCAGATTACAGGGCCGGTCCCAAACCGGACCGTTTCTCTGCGGGTACAGACACTCAAGTTTCCGCTGCTGCCTCTACACAGGTCACCTTACGCCTTAACGGCCACACGTAGAAAATGGTCCACGAGGCAAACGCGGATCTTTTGAGAGTGGTCTTTCTTCTTCGTGACTGGGCCGGGCCTCCTTCTGGAGCTGACCATCGACACATTATTTATGAGACGCCAATTCTCCGTTTGTTCAAACTTCACCCCTAAAGCTTGAGTCTTGTGGCTTTTTCATGCTTTTTCTGCTGTTTTCAGTCAGGAGCTGGGTAGTTGATTACAAAGCCCATTAAATATGAAGCTGTGTGGAGCTTTTCGGAGAACTTTCTAGTTATTCTGGTTAATTTGTCATTTCCAAGAAGAATAAAAAATATTCCGCAGGCTAACAATTCTGAAACAAAAAACAGCTTGTCTCTAAAATTGAAATTATTAAGTGACCTAGTTGCATAAGCTCGCCTTCCTTCCTCCACCTTATTTTTTTACCTTTCTATGATCTGAAGTATGTGCTGGAAGAATCAAACTTGTGGTGAGGCGTTCACCACACCGCCCAGCGTGTGGGCAAAGAACGAGAGCGCTTCACCGGAGGGCGGCTGAGCCCAGGGACATCCGAGGTGCAGGCACCACTAGGCACCCAGCATCCGAACCGCTTTCATCAGCACGAGGGCCGGGGGTTTACACCGGCTAAGAGAAGTCTAAGGGTTTAAGAGACCTGAAGAGGAAAAACTCTGTAACTCTTCATTTGTGGAATCAGAAGCTGCTTTGCTCGTAAGTTTTGTCTTGGAATTTAGAAAGCATTGTATCCCTGTTGTCTTAGCTGTTTAATGCTTTGGAGGTGAGAGAAGTTTGCAAACGTTTATATTATCAGGTCAGGCATCGGCTGTCGCCAGACCACGAAGTCATGGCCCCAGGCAGAGCCGGGACTTCTGCTGGGTCCAGATGCCCTGGCCACTGTTACAGCAACGTCACCTGTGTAATTTTATGTTCTCTTGTGTAATGTCTGTAATTGCGAACACAGTCGGGGAGCAGGTGGGATAAAGAGAGAGAGATGAAGCCACACGGCAGTGGGTAGTATGGAGAGACTGTTGTCCCTTCAAGTCCCCTGTGACTTGATGATGGTGACCGGCATTTGAGAGAGGATTGTAGGACAGTTACAAACAACCTCATAAGCCGTAGCCAGCTTTGACAGAGCGATCATCTGCATGAGCCACGGCTATGAAAAAGGAACTTGAACTCTACAAGCCCAAACCAAACACGCTGGGCTGCACCTGTGCCTAGCCCGGGGAGTGCTGGTGGCTCCAAGTGCGGATGAAGTGCCGGGGGGCTGAGCGGCTCGGGAGGGGAGGTGGAGCTGACCTGGAGAGCAGGGAGGGGTTCTAGGTGAGGAGAACTGGGCAGAGACGAGAAGAGAGCCACAGGCGCGACACACAGGCGAGGAGGCAGGAGGCAGGGCTGGGCAGCCTGGCGCCCGCTCGGAGGAGGTGCAGGTCCGCGTGCACCTGTGGGGACGCACTCAAGGGTCTGGCTCAAGACAACGGACGGTGCTGTAATTCAGGGGAGGAAGTTCTCATGATAAAATCGTCTTCCAAGTGAAAGTGACAAATAGGTGGCAATCAGTTTCGTTGCGTTGTGGGTTCATGCATTTTGTTATTTTAAATAATACTGTTATTCTAGCAACGTGGCAGCATTGGAGGCGTCTGCTTTAATCTTGCATGACGTCTTCTCTTATTAAACAGCTTCAGCCTGCCCAGCCCTCACTTACCTGGAGTCTCTTATCTAATAACATCAACGCTTTAAGACAAACTGAGAAAGAGGAAATGAACACAAGAAGAGACTCTGTAGCCGAAATAGATACCACAAAGCCCATCCCCCGCCAACCTTTTCTCCCAGGGGAGACCCTCAGGTGCACGCTCAGTTGTCCTGCGTCCTATTTTAGGTGCAGTTCTGATCAGCAGGGTGGTTTGGTTTCCCAGCCCAGCGCTTACAGAAGCAAATGGTTTCAGGTGGGAGGTCACTCCTGGGGTCAGATGCTGAGCAGGACGAGGCAGGAGAGTGGACAAGGTGGGACAGGAAGAAGCCCCAAAGACACACAGGACGACTCCACATACTTAACTCGGGGCCGTGCGATGCGGGAGCAAACAGCGCCTAGTACTTGAGTGACCTCCACATAGACACTGGGGCTTTTCTGCAGAGGAGAAAAGCTCACGTCCGCAGCCGGGACCTCAGAGGCAGGGCTGAACTTTGTCCTAGATGTGTGTGAGCAAGAATTTTATCAATCAGGTCTCAGATTTTAGAATCCTTAAAACAGCAATCGATCGACCTCAAGGGAACTTTAATTAGGAATTACCTTCCCCAAGAACGAGGTGAGTTAGACGTTGCGTGTTCCCCTCTGTGCAGTCCGCAGGCACCTGCGCCTTGTTCAGGACTCAGAGCACCTGGTGGCAGGGCGAGGTCCTAGAATCTAGAAGATTCCGTATCAGGGAACATTGATATCTACGAGATATGTTTGTTTTTATTTTTAATTTTTTTATTTTTTGGTGTTTTCTGCCGCATGTGGAAGTTCCTGGGCCAGGGACTGAACCCTTGGCCCAGCAGTGACAATGCCAGTTCCTCAACCCGCTGTGCCGGGAGCTCCTTTCGTTTCGATGACTTCCGGTTTGGGAGTGGAGCGAGGGGCTGGATACGTGAGAAAGAGAAGAGAGACCAAAGCAAGGCTCAAGACGTGAAGGAGGGAGCGGTCTGAGCAGAAGGGGCAGGAGTCTGGCACCCTGGGGGGACCGTGGGAGGCGCAGAGGGGGCTCAGCCACGGCCACGGGCGGGCGGCTGCCTGGGACTGGGGTGCGGGTGAGGCCCCCACGTGTCCCTTCTCAGCCCCCTCCTCCTCCTGGCTGGAGTCGAGCAGGCTTCCTGTCCCCAGGGCCCCCTCCTCATCACTCAACCACCTGAAATTCCAGGGGCCAAGGGTTCATAGGCTACAAATTACGTCCACGCTGCTGAGCATTCCAGAGCTTTCCCGCTCCCGCGTGGTCCCCTGAGCAGCGGCGGTCCCCGGGGTGCTAGTCCGAACCCGGAGAGGCAAGGCGCCGGCTCAGCACGCGGAGGTCCCTCTCCCAGGCCCGGGACACCTCCATCCAAAGGCAGGGGCGGTGGCAGCTGTGTGTTGTGACATTTCGGCGACCACCTTAGCGGCTGCTGCTGTGATGGCCCGGCAGGAAAGCAGCCCAGGCTGCCGTCACATTACCACGGCCTCGTCCTTTGTCATTTCTGTAGCCGTCTTATAAATCAGCCTGGCTGTTCCCGTTACATGAATGAAAACAAAGCCCTGATCTGGGTCACGGAGGAACGCAATGAATCAGGGGAGGCCCAGCTCCCGGACTCCCGCGCCGCCAGGAACTGGGGCAGTGAGGTCCCCGGGGTCCAGGTGGGAGACTTTAGCTGTTACGTGTGGGTTTATCTGACATCAAAATGACTCGGTCGGAGGTCCCCGACATAAAAGGATGTGTGGCTTTTAGATTTCTTTCTGGCAGAGAAACAGGTTTTAGGAGACTGAAAGTCACTGTCCTGTGTGTGTAATTAAATGAAAAGGCAATGAAATAAGTCAGTCTCCTCTGGTCTTGTCACCTCCAGCCGGTTCAGATTCTGTAGCACAGGCTGTGGGGTTTTGCATACGCTCCCTGTCCCCGGGGACAGCGGTCGGCGCTGGCTTCCGGGGCCCTCACTTCAGGCGGGAGGCGGGAGGACCCGCTGGGCTCCGACGGGGGCTCCAGGGCCTGGGCCCTGTCCTCCTCGTCCTTCCTGCTCTCGACTTGGTGGAACAGGGGAAACGGGGCCCTTCTGTCACCCCACTCTGTGCCCTAGGGCTGTCTGTTCTGGTAAAATTATCATATGCCCTCGAAGCGGTTTGCGATACTTTCAGGGTAAGTCTCAGCCAAACCAGTCCTCCTAGAAGTTAGTTTCAGAGCTTCTCGAGGCGTCTGCCGGCTCGGTGGTCTCACGCGGGTCCCTGTCCTGAGCGGGGGTCGTGTCCACCAGTTCCGTTCACACTTCCTGGGCCTGACTTGAAGCGCAGCAGCCCCAGAAAATTGTGGCAGTGAAGGTCCTGAGGAAAGAGCTAGAAGGTGTAATCTTTCCAACTTGAGTGACAGTGACTGCAGGGAGTCCTCTGTGTAACGGCGCTTCACTCTGCAGCCGGCTGTCCCCTATTATGCTCGGAAAGCGCAGACACGGGAACAAAAGTAAATCTCGTTTATTTCGCCCTCCCCCGCCAACCACCGCTGCCATTTCAGGAAGGACTTGGCAGGCTGTGTTCTGGGGAGAATGGCAGTTTTGTCACAGTTTCACATTTTACCGAGAGGGTTTGGTAAGAATGAGGCCACACGTGGAAGCTGTGGTCAGTGGTAGAACTTTAAATTTGGGACCTCAAGTAAAATTCACACAGCTCTGCTGTTTTCACGAGGACAGCTCAGCACGCTGAAAAACTGCCTCCCGCCCCAGCTGCAAAGACACCGGACGTTAGAGACAGTGGACACCCGTGCAGGCGAGTTCGTGTTTACAGCAGTAGCCTGACCCCATCACGGGACCCGGCCTGCGGGCTGCGGGTGGTGCCTCTTCTCAGAAGGACAGTCAGCCGCCAGGGGCCGGACGCCCAGACTCTCCTCTGTCACTGAGAGCACTCAGGAGCCCGGCGGTAACTCTGTTGCCTCCCTGCTCCCCGCAGACCCCAGCTTACGGGAGCCTCACAGAACCCACCCCCCACCTCCCTCCTCCCTGCTCCCTCCTCCCTCCTCCTCCTTCC
>PVHT020000085.1:3138933-3201354 GCA_004024745.2 Catagonus wagneri
CTCCCTCCTGTCTTCCCTTTGGAACAACTGAGGCCAAGGCCGTTCGTCTTCCTCAACTGTGTCCTCGCGCACCGTGGGCAGCATCTTGCCGCTGGCCTCCATCTCCAGGCCAGGTAGCCAGCACCCCATTTTGCACCTTCCCGGTTCCAGGCCCCTTCCTCCCCCGAATCTCGCTCTGCCCTACCACGGTGCCGGGGAACGGCTCCTGCCCACCGTGTCCTGGGTGCTGCTCCTTCTTTGGATCCAGCGACCCCCTTCCTGGTCTGCCCAAGGCTGTCCTGGTCTCAGCCCTGAAGTTTCTGCCTTTTGAGAAACCCCTCGGCTCCTGGCCGACCAGGACGGCTGGCCACCCTAATGCTGGCAGCCCGCCAGCGCGAGCCAGGAGGTAGGTGCTGGCATGGAACGGGGACCCCATTTCTCTGGGCTGAGGGCTGACTCCTGTCCCCACCAGGGGCCATGGACTCTGTCCTTCTGGGCTTTACCTGGGGTGAGCAGAAAACCAGAGCTCCGTCACTGAGACGGGGACTATCCAGGAGGGCAGCCTCTGTGCCCACAGCCGAGATCCGAATTGGGCCGGGGGTGGCGCGGGAGAACTAGCAGTGGTGTCTGCTGCCTCCCCAGGGTCCAATAAATACAATTTTACATGCTCCCGCTGCCCTCTGTAACGCCGTTCTCTTACTTGGAGTCTTACTGACAGGTGTTTCGAAACAAACTCTCTGCACCTGTCACCTCTGTTTGCTGAGACACATTCTCTTCTTAAATCCTCGTAATAACGCTTCCGCTTGGACGTTCATACCGAAAGTTCACCTTCCGAGGGCGCTGTGAACACTAGCGACTCGCCACAAGGCCAGTGTTCAGTTCTCGAGTCCTCCACTCCGCCGCGACGCTTCCAGCGCTTCTCTCCCGTGTCTGCTCCAACAACGCTGTGTTCGTTTTTGAGCCACCTGTTCTTCCGGCCGCTTCTTTGCTGTCTTTCCCCTCATTTCAGTTTGTCATTCTGCCTCCTCTCCCCAAGTGCCGGCTTCCAGAGCTTTTCGTCTCTGAGCTCGGCTGCAACCCCTCTGGGCATCGCTATTCCTGCCTCTCGAGCTATGGCTCCCCTTTAGGATGGCGGGGGTGGGGGGCTGAGGGGGAGAGGGGGTGGGGGGAGGAGGGGGAGGAAGAGAAGAAATAGGGGGAAGCGGAGGCTGCCGCTGGGGTGTCCCAACGCGGCTGGAGACCTGCCCTCTCTGAGCTGAGCAGCAACCCTTTACAAGTTCCTCGCCTTCATCTCATCGATGAGGACACAGACGCCCAGAGAGTCATTTGAAACCTGCCCAACAAACGGTTGATACAGGTCCATAGTCAAGACTCTCCTGTTACACAAGACCTGGGGCTCCCTCCGCGAATCTTACACGAAACTCATTTCCTTCCGCTTAGATCAGTTTCTACCGCTTCTCCATGCAGAAATATGTCAGAAACTTAGAAGTAAGTTTCCAGTTCTGCTTTCCCTACTCATGTTCGGGGAAAACCTGGCGTCAGCTCCTTCCTCATGCTCCTTCTGACTTTTCAAGAGTTCTCCCAAACATCATCGCTTCTTCATCTTTATCCCAGAAACGCATAAACTCCGGGGTCAGGTGACCTGGCTTTGGTGCCCCGGCTTTTCATGTTATTAGACACACCAGCTTGAGGAAGTTGCTTTATTTCTGAGTTTCAGTTTGATTGCACCGGCACCATCTAGGCTTCTGGTGAGGATGAGCACGGCAGGATGAGGGAAAGGCCAAAACGCTGCCCGCCCCCAACCCCACCCGGCTCCTGCGCTCCGGGCTCCCGCCGCCTGGACGGCTTCCGGTCCTGACCGGTTCTGAGGGCTTAGTGCCTGTCGCCCCACGGCGCTCGCAGGACGCCCGCGTCTTCGCGCTGTGACCAAGCCCCAGCTCCCCCACCTGCTCCTTGGGCCAGGCCTCGATGGCGCTTTCCTGCCACCCCACCTCTGCTCGGCCGCCGCACAGCCCCCGACACCCCGACACCGCGCCACCTCACCTGGCGGCTGGGCCACCTCTCCTGCCTGAGCTCCGCCCCCTTCCCCAGGGAGACTGCGCAGTCGGCTCCCACTCCGCCTCGTTCAAGCAAACCCTTGACCTTCTCAATACCGTTTCCTTGGTGATGGCTCAGCTGACCTTGCCACTCACTGCTCGGCTTCGTCCTGCCTCTGGCCTCAGATTTGCACCGTAGAAGTCCTTTAGGGCGGGAAATAGATCCCATACTTTCAAGTGTCTTTGTATGTAGCCTAAAGCAGGTGGCAGGTCTCTGACGTGTTAATTCGCACCAGGCAAAGTGGCCGGGCTTCCCCGCCTCTTGAGCAGTGCGGTTTTCTGGCTGGAGTTTAGGGAGTAGAGCAACAGAGCAGCAAATACCACAGGCCCGATGCCACGGCGTGTGCCAGGCAACCCGAAATCTTGGTTCCAAAGCAGGAGGTGTCCGCCGCTGTGGTCCCACCGTCAGAGGCGCTTTGTGCCCACCTGGGAATCTGCTGCCAATTTACATGAATTGTGTCCTGTATTTCCACGTGGAGGGAAAGAGAGCCAGACTGCACAGCACAGACTGGGCCGTGGCTGGAGGCAGTGCTCTGTTTTTGCTGTTGTTGTTGTCTTTTTGTCTTTTTAGGGCCACATCCTTGGCATCTGGAGGTTCCCAGGCTAGGGGTCGAATCGGAGCTACAGCCGCTGGCCTACGCCACAGCCACAGCAACGCGGGATCCGAGCCACGTCTGCAACCTACAGCACAGCTCACGGCAACACCGGCGGATCCTTAACCCACTGAGCAAGGCCAGGGATCGAGCCCTCAACCTCATGGTTCCTGGTCAGATTCGTTTCTGCTGCGCCACGACGGGAACCGCCAGTGTTCTGTTTCAAACTCATCTTCTCCAGCAACATCTCTGTTTCAGATCTCTTATGTGCCCCACTTCGAGCGCCTGTTCTAACTGTTGGCTTTCTTTGGGAGGATCTTTTTAAAACAAAGAAAGTATGTTTTTATTTTGATTTCTGTGATTTTTTTCCTTTTAATTAAAAAATATTTTGATTAGAGTATAGCTGATTTACAAGGTGTCGATTTCTGCTGTACAGCAAAGTGACCCAGTCAAACATGTCTTTACATTCTTTTTCTCTCATCTTCCATCATTTTCTATCTCAAGATACTGGATCTAGTTCCCCGCGTTGTACAGTAGCAGCTCAGTGCTTCTCCCTCCTAAATGTCAGAGTCTGATTTTGGTTATTTGTAACCCAGCTCATTACTACAGGGAGGGTTGGCGCACAAGAGGCGAGAACAGCTCCTCCCTCAAGGCCGCTCGACCAGCGACTGCCAGGTGCGGTGGCCTCCACCAGTGACTTCTTATTATTTCCATGGCTCTGGGGTTGGCTGGGCGCGGGAGGGGCTGTCGCAGTCAGAGGGTGCCTGGGACCTGAGTGATCTGAAGGCTCCTTGGGGCTGACCGTGGTCCTAGGGTCTCAGGGGCACTGGGTCTCCACCACGCTGTCCACACGTGGCCTCCCTGCGTGGCCTGGACTTCGCAACCCAGCACGGAGCCTGGTTCCAGAGGAAGCGTGGCCGATGCGGAGCCGCAAGGCTGTGTGACCCGGCCTCTGAACGACCAACGCGAGCACTGCGGACCGTCACCGCGCGGGGCCTGCCCAGCGGCCGGCGAACCTAGACACGGGAGCCATTGATCAGTGACGGCCGAGGCCCACGGAAACGTTGGAGGCCGTCACTTATTCACCGCACGTCCATCGGCAGGTACCGGCCATCTGTGTCTCAGACACCTTTGGAAATTACCACAGTTAAAAATATGTTAAATCCTTCAAGGAGCACGCAGTATGCACTGTGGCAAAGTCAATTTGATTGAAAAATTTTCTTTTCCAAAGAGTTGCCTAAAATCGTTTTAATTTTTATACTTAAAAATATGTGAGGATCTAGAGTTCCTGCTGTGGCTCAGCAGGCTATGAACCCAGTTAGTAGGGTTTGATCCCTGGCCCTGATCAGTGGGTTGGGGATCTGGCGTTGCCGTGGGCTGTGGTGTAGGTCGCAGATGGGGCTCGGAGCCCGTGTTGCTGTGGCTGTGGTGGAGGCCGGCAGCTGTAGCTCCAATGGGACCACTGGCCTGGGAACCTCCCTATGCCACGGGTGTGACCATTAAAAAGTAAAATAAAACCCCAAATGCCTTCTTCCTTCTCAGGAGGCCAGTCTGTGCTCTCCGTAGGTCCGCGTGGCTGAGACCCCCGCCCCTGTCCACGTTCTGCGGGCCCTGCGGTGGGGGCACTGCCCGCCACGGCCCAGGGGGGACCCAGCTTAGACTGACAGTCCTGGGAGGCTCAGAACTCCACAGAACTGTCACACTGTCTGGCCACCAAGTTCAAAGTGCTTTCTTCCTCTGCCTGGAGCCTGGGCCCTGGGAGTCCGCACTTTCATCGGCTTCCACCCACTGCGAGGCCGGCCGGTGGAGGTGCTGGAGGCGGGGCGCAGGGGCTGGCGGTGGGCAGCGGTGGGAGGCAGAAAGCACGGGTTTCCTTCCTCTCCAAGTGGGGTCTGGGTCAGGGGCTGGGAGGGGTGTTGCACGGAGGGCGCTTTTCAAACAGGCGGCCCCTGTTGATGGGGAGTCTTAAGCTCCATTGGAGGAAAACAGCTCAAGGCTTGGAAAGGAGGGCGTGTCCTTCAGAAGGATTATTGTGAGGGAAGGGATCTTTGGGAGGGGGCCCTAGTGGCCTAAGATCTGTAAGCATCTCCAGATCAAGCAGGAAAGGGCTTTTCCTATACAGGGTGGGGGAAGGAGACAGAGATGAGCTGAAACTTTGCAGGGAGAGCCCCCCTCCCCATCCCGATGGCGGGAGAAGGAAGGGTCCCTCTGTGCTCAGCCCGTTCCCCGCGCGGAGCTGACAGGGGACAGAGCTGCTCAGGCTGGGGGACAAGGTGATTCAGGGAGCAAAGAGCCCAGAGCCAGGTTTAGTCCTGACAGAGCAGAGGGCAGGCCAAGGGCAGTGTGAACCGGCCGGCTCGGGAAGAGAAATAGGAGGCAACAGGCTGCGGAGAGGGAACTGTGAGTCAGGCCAGGCCCGGCTTGCTTTTTATGGACCTTTGCTATAAAACTTGGCTGTAAATCTTTTATGGAACTATTTCCTGAGACTTGAATCAAAACACCACACTGTGTGATGGTGACTGCCCTTATGATTCCAGAATTCCTCTCTCTTTATTTTTTTGCTCTTTTTTTTGGAACCGCTTGTACCTAAAGATGAGTTCCCCCAGGAAACCACCCATTGCTATTCCCACCAGTAATGGCTTTACCTAGTGACAGGGCACTCGTCAGATTTGCCACCTGCCATCTCGTAAAGATCACGTGCCCAGATTTTAGGGTCTTGTGGTTTGTTTTATTGAGATGTAATTGACATATCACATGACGCTGGTTTCAGGAGTGCAACCTAAGGAGCTGCTATTTACACATATTGTGAAATGACCATCACCGTGGGTCCAGTTAACATCCGTCACCACGCAGAGTGTTTTTGACCCCAAACAGCACTTATGTGCTTTATCCCCACCCCCAGACTAGTGTTCCTTGAGCACCTAACCCATTCCGGGCACCATCCTTGTGGCCCCACGTGGCCTGGAGGCTGCCATCTCCGGTGACACGCAGGCTGCCGCGTCCTGGTCCTTTGTGTAGAGGAGGGAGTGTGTGTGCAGAAGCTCAGCAGCTGCCTGTGGTGTCCAGCTTTGGGGGAGAAGCCAGGCTGGGGGCCTCCAGAGGCTTCATCACTAACCACGACAGCACGTGGCCCTTCTGAACATTCCAGATGGTCCCAGGCAGCCTGCAAAGCGTTCTTGTTCCCAGAGGCCACTGACTCGGAGAAGGAGTGAGTGTCTGAGCACAAACCCATCGCCGCGCCTTGCAAAGCAAACCAGCGCCGTTCTTCTGGGGTGGGGGGCACCGCCCTGGCCCCTCCCTTCTCATCGCGCTCGGGCTCCGGGGCGTCTTCAGATGATTTTATAACCTACAGGATGTAGATGGTTAACCATCTGTATTTGGGCAAATAGGCGTTCCTTCTACATAGGAAGTGGTAATTCAGCGATCTGCTTTTCGCTCATTCTGGTCTCTCGCTGCTTTTTTTCTTAATGACCATGAGAAAGTGCATCTGGTTCCGAGACTCACGCGGGTGATGTGCGTGTCCGGGGCCTCACGCGGGGCGTGGGACGGAGCCGTGCACTCTGGACCCCGGCGCTTCTAAGGTGAGCGTGGCTGCGCCCCTTCACTCCTCTCAAAATGTCTTTTCTTCCCTGATGCCTGCCTCTAGGGAACATCGCACCCTCGGGTGCCTTTCTCTTAAGCGTTCTGTAATGCGGGCACCTTGTCCAGGTTTATACCTAATAAATCATCACTTCCACAAAATGTGTCCTTATAGTTTGGGGACTAGAGTTTTGTTTTTAAGAGGCTCATTTTCCTTTGAAATGTGTAGTAAGTAATTTCATTCTGATTGTCCCTGCCCTGGAGCCTGGAGCCTGGGGGCTGGTCCGGGTGTTCCTTCATACGGTAAATATCCACGAGGCATCAGCCTGGACAGAAACACAGTTTTTTATTTAACTAAGTGCACAGGGCCTTTGAAAAGCTAAACCTGAGCTAAGAAATATTTCGGAGGCGATACAAAAAGTGACTTATGCAATGAAAGGGAATGAGTGAGCGTCTCAAACAGCTGGGGACTGGGGGAAAAGAAGATTGTAAGGCAGTCATTTGAAAGACATTCACTGGGTGGAAATTGTTATGCGACTCAGTAAAATACAGGGAAAGCCCTGATAATGGCTGCAAATGCCACAAAGATTATGGGGTTTGTGTTTCACG
Source organism: Catagonus wagneri (assembly GCA_004024745.2). Taxonomy (NCBI): domain Eukaryota; kingdom Metazoa; phylum Chordata; class Mammalia; order Artiodactyla; family Tayassuidae; genus Catagonus; species Catagonus wagneri. The sequence goes on from PVHT020000085.1 coordinate 3,145,790, forward strand.
ACCATGGAAGGCTCCGATGATTTTCAAAGGTGTTGCCGCAGATGCCTCCAAGCCTATATGCGGTGGCAGAAAATAGATATTGTAGAGATCAATACTGCAAAGAAGGAAAGGCCAGGTCTGAATTAATCCCTAAGTCTTGAAATGATGAGAGATAAGAGATATATTTCTGTAAATGAAAATGTAAAATCGAGCTTCCAAAGAAGCAAAGGGAACCAAAAGAAAAAAGAAAGAAAAAAAACGAACCTATATACAAATCACTGGAAAAAACCTTCTGGCTTCTTTCTTAACCACTCTTGTTCAAAAGCAGAAGGAAGGCAGCACAGAGTTTCAGATGTTCATCTAAAAAAGGATAAAACCCTGAGTGCCCATGATTTGGATGCATTAAGAAAACATGCACTGACCGAATACCTAGCTACGCAGAAGGTGAGATTCTGACAGCCACAAGGGGCTTAAAAATAAGTATGTTGTTTAAGATTGTGTGGGAATTTTACAGCCCTTGTGTAAGACCCGCTGAAGACAAGAGCCTCGTAGCCCTAGCTGAACTGCAGTCTTCTCATGTGTGCAGTGGGTAGAAGTCCACCTTTGTCTGTGAAGTCAAAGAGATAAGAGATGTAAAGCAGGGATCCCTGTGCTCAGGATGTAATTAGGACTGAATTTAAAGCGCGCACGCCCACCCTCCATGCAAACACACACACACACGTATACACACACACATGCAAAGCATACACCTGCATGTAATCTATGTACACACGTCTCTAGGCACACACAACATATACACGCATGCACACACACACATATGACACATGCATGCAATGCATACACAACATATATCCATATGCCTCTGCACAGAATGCAACATATACACATGTGCGTGCTTATATGCACACGTGTAGAGACGTGCATATGTACACTCCACATGTGTATACACAGGTACACGCTCTTCTTTAGTTCTTGTTCCCTATCTTGTGAGTTGTCGCCATTCATGAAAACAAGCGCAGATTTAAAATCATCTGCTTTAATTTTAGACAAACTTATTCAAACGGTTTAAATCAAAGGCTTAATGCAGTCTTCCTTGCTGATAATATTTTGATCCCAGTATCCGTGTTTTTCCCATCTTTAATTTTCTTGGGTAGAGTCTGCCTTGGCCAAAAGGGCAAATCGTTGAAGTCTGTCCCCGCCCCCCTGATCTTTCCACCACCCCCTCTCTTCCGGGGGCTCCCGCTTCCGTCTTGCTGCCACCCACTCTTGGTCCCGGGGGAGAGCAGACCCGAGGGCTGTCCTCGGCCGGCTGATGCCCTCGAAGACGCCTGCTGCTAGGGACCCATTCGCTTTCCCACCTGTCCCTGGTCCTCTGCATGAGACACTGGGCTCCCAAGGGCCTCGAAGTCCAAAGAAGTGGCTTCTGTGAAGTGGAGACCCAGGCGAGGCTCGGCGGATCTGAGTGGCTGTGCGGGGCTGAGGGTGCCCTGCCTGGCGTGTCTGTGACCCGCTCCCCAGCTCCCTGGGTCCGTTCTGATGTTTAGGACACGTATCATCGGGCCTTCTTTTCACTTTTGAATGAAGTAGTCAGTCAGCTGTTAGTCTCTGTGATACTTTCTTTAGCATACTGTACCTGATTAAAAAAAAAGGTCCTAGGAAGCCACACTATTTCATTGCAGTAAAATGTAAATGAACATTTAAAATATTATGTTAAAAATGTTACTCTAGTCAAGTAGCATTAAATTTTCCTTAAAGTAGCACTTCCTTTTTGTGTGCGGTAACAGAGTCTTCACAGCGTGACAATCGGAAGGCAGGGGCCATCACTTACTTTATGAATTCATTCGATCCTGGGCTTTTAGCACTTTTACTGTTCATTTAGAACGGTAATCTATTTCCATGATTTCAAACTGTAAGTGCAAAAGTCACCCGAAGGGTCAACTTATCATGTTCATGATGTGCCTCTAAAAAGGGAAGAAAAGCCACTCAAAGACACACTTTTAAAAAGAGATGATTTATAAGTATGTGGATGATGAGAAGAGAATCTACCGGGAGTTAGCACAAGGGCCTGTGTAATCTTGGCTCTGAGTTTCTGAGGGTGGCAACACCGCCCCCCCTCCCGTGGAGGCTGGCACGAGGCCAGCCTGCTGCCTAAAGATGGAGGGTCCACTCGCCTGGGTGACACCCCTTGCCACACTCGCCCCTGGGTCACGGTGCCCGCGCTGTGGGCAGATCTGCACTGCTGGGCGGGCGGCAAGTGCACCTGCAGGAGGGGAGGGAGGGCCAGCTTTTCCCAAGTGTTTTTCCAAAGCACACTGACTCCGCAGGTTCTGGGGGTGAGCAGGCTGTGAAGAAACAGTTAATCAGCAGGGCCCTGAAGAGCCATCGATGATAAACAGGACCTGAGTCTCCAAGAGGGGAGCTCCCGTGTGGCTCAGCAGGTTAAGAACCCAACACAGTGTCTGTGAGGATGCGGTTCGACCCCTGGCCTCGCTCAGCGGGTTAAGGATCTGGCGTTGCTCTGAGCTGTGGTGTAGGTCACAGAGGCAGCTGGGATCCCGCGTTGCTGTGGCTGTGGTGTAGACGAAAGAACAGCTGCAGCTCCGGTTTGACCCCTCGCCTGGGAACTTCCATGTGCTGTGGATGTGGCCGTAAAAAGGAGAGAAAAGAAAATAAGCATCCAAGAGGAGGACGCGCAGGTGGTAGCGTCCTCCAAGATCGCTCAGCCTCAGAGCCGGTCTCCTCCGCCCCGCCGCGGTCCCTGTCCCCGCACCTGTTCTGTGTACCCAGGCACCGCCCAAGACCTCACTTTTAAATGCCGATCTGAACTGAGGTCATCTAGCCTCTTGATGCCGGATCCCCGAGGAAGCACAGTTCCGGCTCAGGAACGAGCTCTCGGGTAGCGGGAGACAACATGATGGGAAAAGGTGAATGACCGCAGCAGACGGCGCGTGGCGCTCGAGGTCCTTCCAGTGGCTCTGCAGGCGCGGGCAAGCACTAGGCACAGGAAGACCCCTTTCCTGGGGGAACCCCAGACCATCGGGCACAGCTCACTGGACAGGGTTTTGGTTTCAGACCAGTACCCGTGACGGCACTGTGCTCAGGGCTCCCCAGTTTGAACCACCACCCGCCCAGTTAGAAGCTGCCTTTTCCTGGACTCCGTGCCTCCCGTGGGTTGGGTTCCAGCAGCGCTCGGACCCCAGGTCTCCTGCCTCCAGCAGTTCAGTGAGGTGCGGGTGCTGGAGGCCGGTCCGGGTTAGTGCCCAGCCGGAAGCGGGGTGGCACCAGCCTGAACCCCTTCCTCTCCAACGAGCTCATCCGCAGAGCCTGGGACTCGGCGGGGCCCACCCCTCGAGCTGGGGGCTCACCGCGGTGCTGGCCGGGCCCTAGCTTGGGCCGTTCTTACTGAACCGCTCGCGTCTTCTTGCTGATGCGCCCCCAGACCTGCCGACGCCGTCTCCACGCCGGGACACGCTCGCGGCTCCCGGGGGGACGCGGAGGCCTAGATCCCTCCCTGACGACCCTGAAGGTCGTTGACGACCTCATTCTGCGCGGCGCGCCGTCCTCTCCGGGGCAGCGACTCAGTGCTGACACACGGGGTCCCCCGTCAGGCTCCTGGCCACCTGGCTTCAACCCGTCCCAGCCGCCCAGCTTTTCCTTCCGACTCACATCGACAGCGTGAGTCCGGCCGGTGCGGACTCGAGGGGACGTCACCACTCACCTCGTCCACACCCCGGATTCGACCTGAGAGTTAGACGCCGATTGGCTCCCACAGGCCCCGTGTGCTGAGCAGGGTTCGCGCTTTCGCGCGCTGCCATCGCAAAGCGCCGCAAACGCGGCCGCCGAAGCCGCAGGCACTTAGCATCTTCGGGCTGGTCACAGGCCTGCACCGGGTCTCGCCGGGCCGAGGCGGGCGCGGGCAGACGGCGGCGCACCTTTCGGGGGATCCATCCTTCAGCCGTGCCGTCGCCCCAAGTTAGCTTCTTGCAGCTGCGGGGCTGGGATCCGCCTTCGTGCGGGCTGTCAGCTCCGGTCACGTCCGCTTCCGGCGATCGCTGCCCCCCCCCCCCTTGGTTCCAGTCCCTTCTGTCGCCAAAGGCAGCGGCGACGGACCTCGTCCCGCTCGCGCTTGGACTCTCCTCTTCCGTCTCAGCCGGGAAAGCGGCTCCGCTTCTGAGGACGCGCGGTTCGCCGGGCCGCCTGGGGAAGCCGGGCCAGCCCCCAGCTCCAGGTCTTCGCCCTTCGGCCGCCTCAGAGCCCCCCCTGCCACGGGCCACGTGCTCACGGGTTCGGGGATCAGCACCCTGACACCTTCGGGGCCTTGTGTCCCAGCGCCACGTGTCTGTTGCTGAGTGTGATGTGGGAAACTCATCAGATAAAAAGAAACCGTGGGTGGTTAGCTGGTTATCTGACACCACCGCGCCTGGACACTGATTCACAGCCATCAGATAAAACGCTTCAGATTTCCACTGCTGCTGATCTCTTCCTCTCTATCTGTGCGGTTGGTTATTGAAACCCAAGGACAGGATCTTCTAGGTTCCCCACTGGGTTTTACGTATTCGACTTGGGCCCCGCTCTTTGACGGTGTCCAGGGTCTCTGCTCATTGAGTCTCTCACCCAATAGAATAATTCGGGTTTCACTTCCATCATCTTCAGGCCTGATGAGCTTGCCTCCTCTATTTTTGTCCCTCAAGTTGATTAAAAAAAAAAAAAAAAGTATTGGGTCATGTGTGGCTGAGATGGAGGCCGGGCCAGAAGGGCCATGTTGGCAACGCACAGCATGCAGACAAGCGCCTTGTGTGGTCGCTCAGAGCCCTTCCATCTCCTGGTCACCACGAATTCCAGACTTAGCCCGAGTGTCTACAACGCCTTCTTGTACAGACTCCCATGTGCAAGACACCCGCTCCGGCTGGTTGCTCAGCCCTGCACCCAGGCTCTCCTGTGGTTCCGTCAGGGCACACGCCAGTATCCTGCTTCTCATCAGCATCCTTCAGCCAGCGTGGGCGGTCTTCTCGGCCTGCGAGCTCTGAGCACCTGCCCTCTGCCCTCTGCCGCCCTGGGCCCCAGGCACCGGCACCAGGGCCGAGTGTCCCCACTACAAGGAGCCCGTTTGGCCCAAGGCCACCTTTGCCTATGGCACTCGGGGCCCAGAGGGACAAAGAGGTCCAGTGAGGGGCTAACGCCCGTGCAGGTGGTGGGAGTGAGTCACGAAGGCGACAAACAGTCCAGTTCTCGTGCAGGCGGCCAAGTGCGTGCAAGACAGCTCTTGGGGGCGAAACCGAGTCGAATGAAGCGGTGCTTCTCGGTGTGTCCTGTGACTTACCTTCAAAGCCTGAGACTCTTCCCCAAAGGATGATTTAGAACACTTTGTCTGATGGGGTCTCTTTATCTTTTTTAAAAAATTATTCTTTCCCAGATAGGCTATTACAAGATATTGAATATAGCTCCTGTGCTATACAGCAGGTCTGCGTCGATTATTTATTTTAGGTGTAGTGGGGTGTACCTGCTAATCCCAAATTCCTAATTTATCCCTCCCCCTTCTGCTTGGGCAACCATAAATTTGTTTTCTAAGTCAGTAAGTCTGTTTCTGTTGCGTAAATAAATTCATTTGTATCATTATTTATTAGATTCCACATATAGGTGATATCATAGAATCCTTGTCTTACTTGATTCACTTAGTATGATCATTTCTAGGTCCATCTGTGTTGCTGCAAGTGGCAATATTTGTTCTTTTTCATGGCTGAATAGTATTCCACTGTATGTATGCACCACCTCTTTTTATCTCTCCACCTCCACAGATTCTCTTAATACCGACTGGCTTTGTAGAAGTATTTGTACACCCATCTATTGGAGAAACGACTTAGGAAATATTTAACTTCCAAACAAAAGCAGGTTACAGTTTAAGCATCGATTGTGCTAAATACATTTTATATGTGATTGACTGACTTCAAAATGAGGTCAGGTGAGAACGGCAGTGATAAGGGCTTGGTCTGAGGAAGAAAAGGAGCCTTCCAATGAGATGGAGCACCTCAGACTCTGTTTCAAGTAGCGTCATGGTCGCTGGCTTGTCGGTTCAGCGAGAGATGGACAACGGGTGGCGTGCGTTCGCCTGCATCTCATCAACCCCTGGTAGAGGACGCTCAGCTCAGGAGACAAAGTACAGAAGTGTCTGTTTTAAAACATCTTAATGTTTTTACTGTCATGATCTTCATAACAGAAAGCCCACAGATCCTTTCCCCAAAGAGCTGACTGCTGCTCAGGAGCTGAGCTAATTTACTTGAGAAAAAAAAGGCCATTTGCATGCTGTGGGTGGCAGAGATGGCAATCTCTCACCAGCGCGACTTCCTTCAAAGAATTCACATGATTTTTGTGCTGAAAAGGACGGTCTGGGGCAGCTTGGGTCATTTCCAGTTACTGAGAGTGCCTGGCATGCCCGTAAGCCTGACGGCACTCTTCTGGAGAGCGCCGACGCTTAACCGGATCACAGTCGGGTTGTCCCTCTCCAGATGTGTGCGTGGTCTCCACCCGGGAGTGAGACAGCGTGATCCCGCAAGGACACAGGTTACAGACTTGGGCTTTGGGGCTTTCTCCTGCTGTTCTGATCAGCAATAAGAGTAGGAGTTCCCGTCGTGGCTCAGCAGAAATGAGCCCGACTAGTATTCCTAAGGATGCAGGTTCGATCCCTGGCCTCGCTCAGTGGGTTAATGATCCTATGTTGCCATGAGCTGTGGTGTAGGTCGAAGATGCAGCTTGGATCTGGTGTTGCTGTGGCTGTGGTGCTGGCTGGCAGCTGCAGCTCCGATTCGACACCTTGCCTGGGAACTTCCATAGGCTGCAGGTGCAGCCCTAAAAAAAAAGAGAGAAAGAAAGAAGAGTAAATCAAAGCAAATTAAAATAATATCTCCTGAGTAGACCAAATTCAGACCAAACTGCCATGGTCTCCACTCGAAACGCTTCCCAGCGTGGCCTGAATAGTGCTTCCTGCGGGCCCGGCACAGACCCTCCGGTGACACTCACTCCCGACCCCTCCCGTCACCAGAGGTAACCCCTGGCTTCTGTAATCTACTCCTGCTGTTAGTGCTGCGCGGTTTACAGTGATGATCCGCCTGACGGCTTCTTGAAGCGGGAGCTCCTGTCTCCTCCTCCTCCTGCTCAGCAGATCTTTCATGACCCTTTATTGAGCTGAATCCAGTTTGAGTTCAGAAAACATTATCCATTGCCCGCCGTGTGGTTAGAAAGCATATTTCCCCATGCGGAGCCCAGCCGGGCTCAGCCTAGGGGTCACCCCTCAGCTGGTTTTACCTGGGTGCCCTTCCCGCCTTGGACTGCACCCTCCTGGGGTGTGGAGGCCGGAGGCTCACACCCAGCCCAGCCCCCTCCTGTGCACTGTCCCCTGCTCCCTCCCTCAGGCCGTCCACTCCCCTCCTTCTGGGGTCCTTCCTCCGCAAGCCTCCCACAGCCCTGCTCCCGCACCCATACATTTATGTGAAACTGGGTGCAGCTATTCCTTTTTTTTCTTTCTTTTTTCTTTTGCTTTTTAGAGCCGCACCTGCAGCATATGGAGGTTCCCAGGCTAGGGGTCGAATCAGAGCTACAGCTGCTGGCCTACACCACAGCCACAGCAACGGGGGATCTGAGCCACGTCTGCGACCTACACTGCAGCTCACGGCAACGCCGGATCCTTAACCAGCTGAGCAAGGCCAGGGATCGAACCCGCAACCTCATGGATCCTAGTCGGATTCGTTTCCGCTGCTCCGTGATGGGGACTGTGTGAGTGAAGCTATTTTCATTAGCTTTTTGAGGCATAATTTACCATGAAGTGTCAGCATTTTGAAGCACAGGATTCTGTGGGTTTTGACAGGTCTCTATTCTGACATCCGCATGGTCACAGAGAGGTCCCCAAGGGACTCCCGCCCCTCCCCCATCCCAGCTGGTCTCCTCTTCCCAGCCCCCTCCCGCCCCGGACATCACTGCCTCGCTTTCTCCCGCTATTGTTTTGCCTTTTCCCGAATTTCGTCTAAATGGATCCGTGTAATACCCGGGGCTTATACACTCGAATTCTTTCCACGGAAAGATGCTTTTGAGATTCACGCACGCGGAGTGGCCTCCTTTCCTGCCGGACCGCGTTCCGCGGCGTGGGTGGGTGCGATTTCCTCAGAGCCCCTCGCCAGCTGCTGGACACTGGTGTTCCTCCCAGTTCGGGGCCTTAAAAATAAACCTTGGGGTACGAGTCTTTCGTTTTCATTCTCTCGGGTGAACACACAGGGGTCAGCTGTGGTTCACGTGGTCAGTGTGTGTTCAACCTAGAAGTGACCCGCGACATTTTCTCAGAACATGCTCACTACTGTGTCGCGAACACCGGGGGGCCCGCCTCTGCCACGCTCTTGTCTGCCTGTTGGATCTCAGCCAGTCGGGTGAGCATGCAATGCTTTTGCACTGCGGTTTTAATTTGCATTATCCCAATAATTAATGACATCGAGTGCCTTTTCTTTTTTTATTTCTTCTTCTTCTCTCTCTCTTTCTTTTTTCTTTTCTTTTTTTTTCTTTCTTTTTTTTTTTTTTTTGCTTTTTAGGGCCACACCTGTGGCATATGGAGGCTCCCAGGCTAGGGGTTGAATCAGAGCTACAGCTGCGGGCCTACGCCACAGCCACAGCCATGCAGGATCTGAGCCATGTCTGCGAACTACACCACGGCTCACGGCCACGCCAGGTTCTGGACCCACTGAGTGAGGCCAGGGATGGAACCCGCATCCTCAGGTTCAGATTTGATTGAACGTCCACCAGTCAGAGTTGTTTCTGCTGAGCCACAAGGGGGAACTCCTCCAGTGCCTTTTCTGATGCTGGCTTCTCTTCTGTCTTCTTTGGTGAATCGACTTCAGTTTTTGGCCTGACTCTTACTGAGTGGTTTGTCTCCTTGACATGAGTTGTAAGCGTTCTTGGAACGTGCTGGCAACAATCCACGATGGGATATCAGTTGAACGTTTTCCTCCTTCGATGGTCTTTGTGATTTTCTGAGATGTTTTTCGAACAGCAGAAGTTATAACTTCTGATCAGTGACCATTTATCAGTTTTATTAGAGTCCATGCCTTGAGCAGTTTACACCAGAAACCTCTTTCCTTCACAAGGGCACAAAGCTTGTCCCCTTTTCTCCTAGCCCTTTTGGGGTTTCACGCTCACACATGGAACTACAATCTGTTCGGAGTTATTTTTTGCCTATGGTGGGAGCTAAGGGGTAAGTGTCAACTTTTCTTGGTGAGTGGCCAGTGGTTCCGGCCCCGTTTACTGAGAAGCCTGGTTTCCCACTCAGCTGCCTTGACCCTGTAGCTGGAATCGGTCTCTACGCTGCCCCCTTGATTTTCGTGTCACCCTCTTAATAAGAACACAACGCACACACCGCCGGAATCCCTGGGGCTTTCGGGTTAGCCTCAGAATCAAGTATCCTGAACCTTACGGTCCTGTTCTCTCTTTAAAGTTGCTTTGGCTCTTCTGCCCCCTGAATTTCTACATGAATTTTAGATTGCCTTGTCGATCGCTACAAAACCGCTTGCCACCGTTTTGATGTGAATCGTGTCGTGTGTGTAGATCGATTCGGAGAGAACCGACGTGTGAACAGGATGGAATCGTTTATCTCGTTTCTCTCAGCAGGTGCTTTCTCGTTCTCAAGATACGCATACATTGTGGTAGACGTATTCATAAGTATTTCATTTCAGGTTTCCAGATGCTATTATCATTTTTTTCAGTTTCAATTTCTAAATGTTGCAGGGGTTACAACTGAATCACGACTGACTGCTGTATATTGACAAGTGTCAGATCTGATGTTCACAACAATCCGTGTATTTTTTTCATTTTACACACTATGTGTTTCATCTATAGGGTCTTTCTTTAGGTCTTTCTTTAATTAAAAAAATTTTTTTTTGCTTTTTAGGGCCACACTCGCAGCATATGGAGGGTCCCAGGCTAGGGGTCAAATCCGAGCTACAGCTGCCGGCCTACACCACAGCCACAGCAACGCCAGATCCGAGCTGCGTCTGTGACCTGCACCACAGCTCACGGCAACGCCGGATCCTTAACCCGCTGAGCAAGGCCAGGGGTCGAACCCGTGTCCTCATGGATCCTAGTCGGGTTCTGAACCTGCTGAGCCACAACGGGAGCTCCCTCTTTAGGTTTTTTGTATCTCCCATGACCCCCCTCACGGTGCGTGCCCTTTCCTCTGCCCTCCTGAGCGTGGGGTGTAGGTTAGTGGTAGCTGCTGGAGTGTCTTTTCCTGCCAGTTCTGTCACCTGTTGTCATTGTTCTGCTTCTTTGACCAGATTACGGGTCGAGCGCTCCTGTTTTATTTACTTACTTAGTTTTTATTTTTTTATTTTTTTTGCCTTTTTGTCATTTTATGGCCCGCACCCGCGGCATGTGGAGGTTCCCAGGCTAGGGGTCTAATCGGAGCTGTGGCCACTGGCCTGCGCCGCAGCCACAGCAACACAGGATCCGAGCCGCGTCTGCGATCTACACCACAGCTCACGGCAACACCGGATCGTTAACCCACTGAGCAAAGGCAGGGATCGAACCCGCAACCTCATGGTTCCTAGTCGGATTCGTTAACCACTGCGCCACGACGGGAACTCCCTACTTACTTAGTTTTTAAATGTCTGTGCCTTAGTGGGTTTGAGCTGCTGTAACACACTACTGCAGACTGAGTGGCTTAAACAACAAGCATTTATTTCCCGGAGTCCTAGGGGCTGGGAGTCCACGGTCAAGGCTCCTGCAGATCCAGGTCTGAGCAGGCCCGTCTGGCCGCGTCCTCCCGGGCGGAGGGCGTGCTCTCTGCCCCGTCGCATGAGGGCACTGATCCCAGTTTCGGGGGAGGCCCCCCCCAATCGCCGTCCCCGGTGATTCGGCCTCAGCATGTGAATTTGGGAGCCTCATTCGATCTCTAGTGCTCTGGAAATCTTTGTTGGGGTGCCTGACATTACAAATTTTATAGGCTGAAGGATGGATTTGGTTGTACTTCTTTAAATAATTTTGGGCTTTCTTCTGGAACGTAGTTACGTGAGTGGATCGGAGGGACCGTGGAAGACCGTCTCCCGGCTTTGGTCCCGAGCAGCGTCTAGGTGCGATTACCTGAGCCCCGCCGGCCTGACGCTGGCCCCTCTGAGGGCCTGGGGCCCTGGGCGGTCGTGGCTAGCGCCACCCATTGCCATCCAGGGGGCCCCGGGAACTCCCTGCGCGTCCCCTCCGGGCTTCTTCCCCAGGCCCGTGTCGCTCCCTCGCACGGACCCCTCGGACACCTCAGCAGGTCGCCTAATTCCTCTGGCCGGGGCGCCCTCCCCTCGCAGATCTTGCAAATTGTAGCCGTGGGCCTCCTGGGTTCTGGCCCCTGTCGCCTCGGCTCAGCGAGGGGCCCTGCTCTGCACCGGAAACCGCTCCCGGGGGGCGCTGGGGTCTCACAGAGCTCGGACCCTTGCCCGCTTCGCTGTTCTCCCGCCAGAGGCCAGGATCCTGGGTGTCCGTGGGACTGACCAGCGTCTGGAAGCTCTGATTCAATGCACTGTGGGAGGCCTGCTGGCTGCTCGGGGCGGTGGGTGCGTTTGGCCTTTGTTAATCCGTCCTGGCTGGAAGCACAAATCATGAGGCACGGTTTTTTTGCTTTTTAGGCCTGCACCCAAAGCATGTGGAGGTTCCCAGGCTAGGAGTCAGATCATTTCTACAGCTGCTGGCCTCCCCCACAGCCACAGCAACACGGGACCCGAGCCGCGTCTGCGACCTACACCCCAGCTCATGGCAACGCCGGGTCCTTAACCCGCTGAGCGGGGCCAGGGATTGAGCCTGCGTCCTCAGGGATACTAGTCGGGTTCGTAACCCCCTGAGCCCCAGTGGAATTCGCGGGAGGTCGCGCCCGGACTGATGCCCTCAGTCTGACCGGTGTGTTCATCTCCTCACCCGCCCCCGAAGCTCCGGCCTGTGCTTCCTCTGCATTCGCTCGAGCGCGGCCGGGACCCCCGGCCGCGGGCACAGCTGTAGGCGCGCAGAGGGCGCCACGCCTCCCCCGGCCTTGCGTCCACAAGAGGGGCTGGAGGCGGCCAGGCCGGCCTCCAGCCTCGGGGACGGGAGGGCCGGGGTCCCCAGACCTGCGAAGCGGTGCGGGAGGATCAGATGGTACGCGGAGCCTGTCAGAAAGCCCTTCGGGGAGTTCCCGTCGCGGCTCAGCGGAAACGAATCTGACTAGCATCCGTGAGGATGCAGGTTCGATCCCTGGCCTCACGCAGTGCGTTAAGGCTGCAGCATTGTTGTGGCTGTGGCGTAGGCCGGCAGCTGTAGCTCTGATGACGCCTGGCCTGGGAACCTCCATGTGCTGTGGGTGCGGCCCTAAAAAAAAGTTCTTTGGGGGTGACCTTTGACCCTGGGGGTGGGCCTGTGAGGGCTGACCGCCCGGCTGGACGGCTTCGGGGCAAGCTTCACCTTCTCTTTCTGTGCACCTGAGCCCCCTTTCTGTGGCTCCTCCCTCTTCTTGACCTTGTTGGGCACGTGGCGGGGGTGGAGCCGAAGGAGAGGAAGCGGCCACAGCCCAAGTGAGTGTCCGGCCCTCGTCGGGGGTCGGGGCGGGTGGGGTTACAAGGCAGGGTGAGGCGACACCGAGGGACAGGGCGGGCGAGTCCAGGAGGAGCTGGCTCCTCTCCTGCCCAGTTTGCTTCAAGTGGCAGCTTTCGGGGTCCTCGTGCTGGGACTCCAGCTCCATCCTTTCCTGGTCCCCTGGTGACCTTCTTGAGCCTGGACCCCCGCGTCACCTGGCCTGGCATTCCCAGCACATCACTGCTCGGTAAAGGCTGTTCGTAGCCGTCGAGGTGGCCGGGCCAGGCTGGTCACGCTGTCCCACAAACACGCAATGCCTGGGGTTCCTTTTCAGCCGGAGTGGTCACCTGCAGGTCACCTGTTCTCCAAGGACCCAGAGTGGGCCTGTCCCGGAGCCATGCCTAACGCGCCGGCCTCAGCCTTCCTCCCTGAGCTCTGGTTTCTGAGCATTAGGATGTTTGCCCCAGCAGAGTGCTGGTTGTCAGCTCGGGTATTCATTGCACGTGAATGTGGCTTTTAAGGATTTACACACACACACGCAGTCTTTAATATGATATATAATATTTTCAGGTGCACTATAAACATCCCAGACAACAACTACACATCCATAGGCTGTGTTCAGTGGAATTTTGTTGAACGTAATTAAGTTGAATTGTGCAAGAAGACTTTCGTGCAGGTGCCATCTGTGGTCTTGCCGATTGGACTCCGGCTCAGGGGTCAGCACGTCGCAGCCCAGGGCCCCGCACCTGCTCAGTCCGCTCATGTGGTGGCTGCCGGCAGGCGCAGGGCAGGACGAGTGTACCAGCAGGTCTGAGTAGCTGCATCAGAGGCTGATCTGCAGATCCCGCAATACTGACCAGCCCGCCCTCTGCAGGAAGAGGTTGCTGAGACCTGCTCTGAGCGCAGGCCGCCGTGTAAGAAGAGCACGCTGTGCGCAGCTTGGGCTGAAAGGGGATGGAATCCGGTTTCCTTCACTGTCGGACTCTGTGTGGAGCAACTCTGTGGGTTCTCAACTCGCGGACACTTAACCCCGCAGCTAATTAAATGCACTTGGCCTTCTTTCTCTCCAGATTCCCTCCTCTCCGGCTCTCTCCGCTGTGAGTCAGAGGGCTCGACCGTCCACCCGCGTGGCCAGGCCCGTGCTGTCTGCCCAGACCAAGTCCCACCATGACAGCGGTGAGCATCTTTTTTCTTCTGGCTGGGAGTGCACTTCCGGTCCGTTGTGGCTCCTTGAAACTTACGCCACAGCTAACTCTGTCTTTGCTTTCCAGGAACCAATGAATTCCACCAGCGTCTTCGATTCAAATGAGGATTACTTTGCGTTAGTTAACAGCTCCGATTACTTACTCGAGGATGAGAGCTTTCTCTGCTCCCTGCAGGAGGTCCGAAAGTTCTCGGTGCTGTTTGTGCCGCTCGCTTACTCCCTGATATGCGTCTCTGGCCTCCTGGGCAACGTCTTGGTGGTGGTCACCTTCGCTTTTTATAAGAAAGCCAAGTCCATGACGGACGTGTACCTGCTCAACATGGCCATCGCGGACATCCTTTTTGTGCTGACCCTCCCCTTCTGGGCGGTCAACCACGCCACGGGAGCGTGGGTTTTCAGCAACGCCATGTGCAAGCTGACGCGGGGCATCTACGCCGTCAACTTTAACTGCGGGATGCTCCTCCTGACCTGTATCAGCCTGGACCGCTACGTCGCCATCGTGCAGGCCACCAAGTCCTTCCGGCTCCGCTCCAGAACCTTAGCGCACCACAAAGCCATCTGCTTCGTCGTGTGGGCCGTGTCCATCCTCATCTCCAGCTCGACCTTCACGTTCAACCAGAAGTACAAGCTGCAGGGCAGCGACGTCTGCGAGCCCAGGTACCACACCGTCTCTGAGCCCCTCCGCTGGAAGCTGCTGATGCTGGGGCTTCAGCTCCTCTTCGGGTTCTTCATCCCCCTGGTCTTTATGATCTTCTGCTACATGTTCATCGTCAAGACCTTGGTGCAGGCGCAGAATTCCAAAAGGCACAAAGCCATCCGCGTGATTATAGCGGTGGTCCTCGTGTTTCTGGCCTGCCAGATCCCACATAACATGGTGCTTCTCGTGACTGCCGTCAACCTGGGCAGGACAGGCCGGTCCTGCAGCGGCGAGAGGGCCATGGCCTACGCCAGGAACATCACCGAGGTCCTGGCTTTCGTGCACTGCTGCCTCAACCCTGTGCTCTACGCGTTCATCGGGCAGAAGTTTAGGAACTACTTTCTGAAGATCATGCAGGACCTGTGGTGTGTGCGCAAGAAGCAGAAGGCGCCCGGCTTCTCCTGCTCCCGGCTGCACTCGGAGACGTTCACCTCCCGGCAGAACAGCGAGACCCCGGACAACGACAACCCGTCCTCCTTCACCATGTGATGTCGGAGGCGTGGCGCACCTGCGAGCAGGTGAGACCAGAGCGCGGGGAGCGCGGAAATTTCACGCCAGCACGTCTTTTCCACCAGAGGCAAGACTGCACCTGCCCCCGCCTGCAGCCTCCGCCAGACTCGCTCCGCTGCGGACGCCCTGGGACCCGGTCCTGCCAGCTGGCTTTCCACCGAGCAGGCTTTGGGAAGCGCTGGATGAAAACGGATGGCTTACAAATGTGAACACTTTTGGGAATGTTCACGAAGCGACCCTGGACCCCAAGTGCTTCTGGTCATTGCAAAAAAAAAAAAAAAAGAAAAAGAAAAAAAAAAATCCATGGCTCAAAAAATCAAAACAAGAAAAAAAGGCCATAGACAAGCCCTCGCATAACTCATTTTGGGCAAGAGGCTCGACATTTTCTCCATCGCAGTGGTCACAGTCGGTGATCGTCAGCAGCACGCTGCGCTGGCTTGAGCTTTATCTCAGCACCCTGGGATGCGCCCAGCAAGCTCCAGATCGTGAAAAGGCAGAAGGAGAACCAGCTCGAGGACAGAAGACGTGGCTGCACAAGTACTGGTGACGACTGGCGGTGCCGCGGGTAAGGCAGCCGAGCTTGCAGGAAGATCCTCTGGACAGCCCATAGACCGCGTCCATTCAGCATACAGAAGGGGCTTAATAAATGCCCATATAAAAAACCCAATGAAATTGGAGCTTGTAGTGCAGTTTAAGGTGTTAGGTGTTTTAAAATAAAAAATAAATAAATGGAAGACTCAAAAAAGGGGGGGAATCTTTACTGAGACAATAACGAGAGAAGCTTTGTTCATTTTCCCACAACGGCCTTGAAGAAGGGTGCGTGGAAGGAACTCTGCTCGTGACCAGCTGCAGATGAGCCGGCGGGTAGCTGGGACCATTTTGGCTTCCGCTGCAGTAAAAAGGGTTTATCTTAAAGTCTGAGGTTAACTGTGGACTCAGATTTTAATAACTCCCTTCGACTTCATTGGGAGTTTACAGAACTCAAGTTTTGAAAGGGCTTTGTAAATATATGAACTTAAGTGGAAAGGCATCGGCACATCTTAAAAAGACATAAACGCATATAAAGGTCCTGACATCAAATGCAAAGATTCCTGTGTGTTTGACTTGCACCTGTGTTCTGTTTGGAACTTTTTCTTGTCCTTATGATTCAACCACGTCTCCAAGTGGAATTCATTGTGGCTCTTAAGAGCCAAAGTCTGTATTTTAAAAACATGGTTTTGGCTTAGCAAAATAAAACAGTTTGGGGTCTAGTGGTTAGGACTTGGCACTTTCACCGCTGCAGTCCAGATTCAGTCCCTGGTCTGGGAACTGAGATTGCACATGGAGTCACTGCAGCTCTGGGCAAATAATAATAACAGTAACAATAAAAACCCTGTTTCGTGTGTGAAATAGCCATTGTTCTCCAAGCTCAGGGAGCCGACTGGGAGGTCACAACAGGGTCCCACGTCCTTTAAGTCTGTGAGCATTTGACTCCAGAAATCAAAGCAGAGGTGGTGTTACTCAGATGCTTCTTTTGTTTATTTTTTCTTTGCAGGGCCACACCTGCGGCATAGGGAAGTCCCCAGGCTAGGGGTCAAATCAGAGCTGCAGCTGCCAGCTTATACCACAGCCACAGCAACGC
Source organism: Catagonus wagneri (assembly GCA_004024745.2). Lineage (NCBI taxonomy): Eukaryota > Metazoa > Chordata > Mammalia > Artiodactyla > Tayassuidae > Catagonus > Catagonus wagneri. Next base: position 3,162,362 of record PVHT020000085.1, read on the forward strand.
CAGATCTGAGCTGCATCGGTGACCAACACCACAGCTCACGACAGATCCTTAACCCACTGAGCAAGGCCAGGGATCGAACCCATATCCTCGTGGATACTAGCTGGGTTCTTACCCTGCTGAGCCGTGATGGGAACTCTCTCAGATGCTTCTTTTGATGGGATGAGAGCATTGACGTGATCTGGAAAAGTAAGCGTGTGTTCCTAAACTGGCACGGAAGCATCCTGCTGAAGGCACAGCTGGAAACGAGCTCTTCCACGTCTCAGTCTCCAGACGAGCGAAGCTTGCCTCTTTATGCAACTGCCCTTTCCAGACTCCAGCCGTAGTGAATAAAGATGTTCCTAAAATGTGCTGCGTACTTCATTTCTTTCAATGACATTTTTTTCTTGCTGCCGTGGGCATCAGAACAGGTATATCGACAGCCCTGCAGGCAGACACACCTCCTCCCCGGAGCACTGGAGCTACCGGGGGCTCTGCTCCTGCATTAAATGGCTCCGGACTGTCCCTTAACGGTTCCCGTGTCTCCTCGTCACCCATTTCCCATATCTTCTCCTACTGTCAGGCTCTGGCTGGACCTGAAAGGTGCGCCTTTAGTCTCTGCAAACATTGTTCTTCTGTGAGTGGGGAATCAGCTGTCTGCCTTTGTCAGAACTGCATGTTAATAGGGACAGCGTGTTAGTGGTTGCCAGGCTGCTATTATTAAATTAATAATGTGTGCATATACACATTTATAGCAGATCCATATGTGTGTGTTTCTGTACAGTCATATCTACATATTGACCAGAAGACAATTTGTCTTGGTTGCTGTTTTACGGGTAGCTGAGGAGGTCTCGGTCTAGGAGAGCCACAGCGCTAAGAGCTTTATCTTTTCTAACCCCTTGGTTTGCATCCCTCTTGTGTTAGAATCCAGGTAGACAGTCCGGGATGAGCAGCAGAATGCTATTGTCCTCAACACCAGGCTGTCCTCATGGCGCAAGGGTGCTGCTCTAGCTCCCTCCATCACATTTTCATCCCAGCCAACAGAAAGAGGAAAGAGGGGAGGCATGGGGCCTTTTCTGTAAGGAAACAGCCCGAAAGTTGTGGCAATCGCTTCTCCCAACCCACTGGCCTCGACTTAGTCAAGGAGAAAGCCGAGGAAATGGCTCCTGCTTCGGTCAGGTGTCCACACACGCAGTAACATGAGCACTTCTGTCACCACGGACGGTCACACTGCGGGAGGGCAGAGGAGACACTGGGAAAATGAAGGCCCGTGGACGGGAGGATGGCCGTACCTCTCAGTTCAAAAAACAAAAACAAGCCAACAACAACAGCAACAGCAAAACCCCAACAAACAAAAAAACCCAGCAAAGGTAAATTTTAAGGAAGTCAAAGAATAGACGGTTCAGCTCGGGGCGAAGCGCCTCCGCCGCAAGCGGCTCCGTCCCCACACCCCACTGATCACCACCTCGTATCCGCACCAAGCTGCTCTTTTCCAAGGGCCATATTTGAAATGAGGGCTCCGCTTTCAATGAGAAAGTTTCATTTCTCCACCTTCTTTTGAAAGATGAACAGGATTCTTGAACTGAAGACTTTGAGTTTAAGAGGGACATGGGGGGGTCCTCTCGCTGAACCCGAGATGAGGCCACGACCCGGCAGATCGCTCCACGCTAGCGGTGAACTCAGCCTTCGGGAGATGCCGGAGATGCCGGGAGGCGCTTCCGAGGGTCCTTGCTTTCGGCGATGCGGGACCACTGGCCCCCGGACGGAGCGCTGCCGCCACCTGCTGGACACAGGCTGCGCCCACAGGGCCCGCGCCCAACGCCCCGGATGAGAAATTCTCCAGAAGCTTAGCTGAGTCTTAGTGCGTTGTCACCGCTCCGCTCTGGGGGCTCACGAGGGGCGGGGGAGGGTGGCTGCACTGGAGACAACGGCTGCTGACAGCCTCCCCTTCGAGAAAAACCTTCCCAAAGCGCTGTCCTCGGTCGAGTTGCTGAAATCCTGGTCGCCTCTGTCTACCGATGCCAAATAGAAACTCAGGGACAGAGTCGGAGGAAACAGGAAAGGTAGCTTCAGTTGCCAGACCAAGAGGGGACACGGCAGGCTAGAGGCTCAAGGACGGTGTCCCCCCCACCCCGTGAAAGGGGCAGCCAGGAGTCTTACAGCGTCGAGGAGCGGGGCGTGATCAGCCCGTGGGCACCTTCCTGATGGGCAGGTGGTGAGGTCGCTGGGCGACAGCGTCCTCAGCCTTCTGGTTCCAGCCCGTCTGGGGTCTACGTGCTTGCGGGCGGCACACAGCTGACTTCTTCCACCGGGTGGGGGCTTCAGCACCTGCCAAACAGCCCCAAGGTCGCGGCTCAGAATATTATCTGCAGTCTTTGAAGAACTGAAGGTCCTTGACTTTGTAGAATGGCTCAACTGTTATTACGGTTTTGCTTTTTCTCTGTATCTTCTCACTTCTCGGATTAAATTGAGTCTGTGACTAAAGTTTGTCTACAGGCAAAAGGCAGGTGACTTGGCGGGGGGTCGGCTCCGGGAAGCCTCCCAGGGTCCCCTCGGTTACAGTCACACACAGAGCTGACCTCCGAAGACTACTGTCCAGCAACAGAGCTGCAGCTTGAGAGCGGCCCCCAGCTCCCCGGCTGACCTGCCTGGCCTGGGGAGCAGGGGCTGCAGGTACCAGTTCTGGAGACGTTCGTGACCTTCTGGGCCTCAGACCCAGGGGACACCTGCTTCTCAGCAGCTGCTGCAGAGGTGCCCGCCGGGCCTCTGAGTCACAGCTGGCGCCTCTCTCCCTGTGCCCCGCCCCCAGGCCCCCTCCCCTCCCTGGATTTCAGGACCCTCCACCTGCTGATGGCAGTCCTGGAACTTCTCCTTCTGGGCTCGTTAACAGACCTGCCTCCGCGGGGGCCCACACGCCACACTGAACTGAGGGTGCTCCGCCTTTCCCAGAAAGCTGCTTTTGCCTAGTCTTTCTCTTTTTGGTAAATGTTGCCTCTACTCACCACGTTTGCTGGAGAGCCCGCATCCCAAGCCGTCCCCCAGGCCGCCGGTTCCCTGTCCAGGCACATCTCTGCGCGTCCGGGCTGCTAACCCTCCCACCTGCTCCTTCTCCCACACAGACCGTCGCAGCAGCACGCGGCTCCGTCTTCTCCCCCTCCCTCTTCGGGCACCCACCTTGCAGCAATCCTGACAGCTCCCCGCTAGGCCTGAGGTCCTGGGCCCCCTCGCCCCTCCCCATCTCACGCCCCTCTCACCCCCAGGCTCCGCCCACAGCAGCCCCCCTCCCGAGCCACGCCTCCCTGCCCCGCCCTCTGCCTGGACACGCCTCTTTCTTCGGACCAGCCTGCGCATCCTGCCAGGTTTCCTCGGACGGTGGCCTTCTCGGTGGACGCCCTGACCTCAATCCCGGCGGGTCCTCCCCGTCTTGTAACGCTGCACCCTCTCCGAGGCTTCCTGGCACCTCGCCTGTCCCTTGCACCGTGTGTGCTGTGCAGTTCACTTCTTAGAGTCTGAGCCATAGTTGGGGGGACCCTGGCCATTTCGCTGGTGACGGCAGTGCCACTTCTGCTTCGAGTTTGTCTAATTAAGGCACAGATCTTACCTTAGTACCCAAGTGCCTTTGCTGCCTGCCTGTCCCTGACCTGCGGGACTGCGCTGCGCGTTTCCACTGCGCTGTGTAAAAACCACACATCCTTTTGTTCACGTGGCAGAAGGTCCCCGGGGTGGGTCCTGTGGTCAAGGCCATCTTTTCAGGTCCGCACCCTGTGCCTAGAAATGCCTGGCAGGTCGTTGGTGCTCGGTTCTTAACTTTTCTCTCCATGAACATGGTGGTCCCACCTGAAATGCCAGTGTCGCTGTTCCAAGGTGTCCTGGCAAGAAGGGTGTGAGATCCAAGCTGGGAGTGGAGGTGGGGCAAGGGACACCAAGGAGCAGGCGCAGATCCCTTTGTGCGGGAGTCAAGTCCCAGCTGGGCTTCCCACCCTCCTGGTGACATGACACCTTGCGCGCCCGCCCTGGGGGTGAAGGAACCTGTCGGAGCTTCACCCGAAGAAGAGGCACTGGCCAGACACTCCCCAGGAACTTCCGCCCGAGGTCTCTCCAGGCTGCTGATGGTTACCATGGTTACCAGAGAGCTGGGCAGGACCATTAGCACCCGAGCAGCCCCTTCCCCCCCGGAGATGCTCAGGTTGCAGCCTGTTGTGAATGGCGAAAAGTCTGTAGGACCCCCGACCTGAGTCTGCCGGAATTCCCCTCCTGTCCCCTCCCATTTCTTGCCCACGGAGGATGGCAGGGTCCCTTTGTGTCTCTGTTGATGAACCTGCCTTCTTTTGTCAGCTCCCCCCACCTCAGCCACACCCCTTAAATGTCATGTTGGGAATTAAATTTTCCAGTGACGAGCTCTAGGGAATTTTAACACCTTATTTTTACTTTCTTCTTTTTTTTTTTGCTTTTTAGGGCTGCACCTGCGGCATATGGAGGTTCCCAGGCTAGGGGTCTAACAGGAGCTGTAGCCGCCGGCCTTCGCCACAGCCACAGCAACGTGGGATCCGAGCCATGTCTGCAACCTAACCACAGCTCATGGCAACGCCGGATCCTTAACCACTGAGAGGGACCGGGGATCGAACATGCATCCTCACGGATATTATTTGGGTTTGTTTCGGCTGAGCCACAAAGGGAACTCCCTTTCTTCCTTTATTTTAACAGTGTTTACCTTTGTATTGGGAAAAGCAATGCTCAGTGCAATTTTTCTAGGCAGCTTGCTCTTAAAATTTTAAGATGCTTTCGGTGTTTGGAATCAAAGCTAAATGTTTGAGAGTAAATTAAGCTCTAATTGCTCTTAAGCCGTTGTGGGTAAAATAATATAATCACGGGAGAGTCGCAGGCTTGTTATGCAGCTGGATTGGAATCTAAAGAAATAAAATCTGGTTGCATCAGAATTCTAGTAGCAATGAGGAAAGTGAGTCATTAGCGAGTGTGAGCGTCTCCCCATCCCGGCGCTGCTGTGCACAGTGACCCATCACTGCCACGGGACTGTCTTCGCTTCCCCCTGAACCAGGTTCATGCCGCTTGGGGCAGTCTTTTCCGTAAAGTGTGTTTATTTCCTCTGGAGCATCCAGTGCGTTCATACCCCAGGCTAAAGAGGATTTCCTTGGCCTGTATTTTTAAATACGGAAATAGTTACTGTTATTAAATCTATCTTTGCTGTGTTTTAACTGACAAAGACTTGCAGCTCAGAGCTGGTGAATCTAGTTCCTGCGGGTGTGGCACGGGGACAGAGTGGCGGTGAGACTGGCTGCTTTTTCCTTGCCGGATGAAACATGATGTCATGAATCTACAGGTGACAGACCGGTTTGAGCTTCGGTCCAGAGGTCAGAAACAGACCCACGTCTGTGCTGAACTTCCGTGCTTAACGGCGCCGTGCAAACTCGCAGCCTGATCCGGTACGGGCTGACCCTACCCTGAGAAGCGTTCGGTTTGCTGTCAAACAGAAGCCAAGTGCGTGAGCCCTGGGGACCCCAGACTGTCCCCAGTGCTGGTGCAGGAAGGTTGAAGAGACAAGCCAGGGGCAGGGGCTGGTGCGTGTCAGGGGAGAAATGAGGACATCAAATGGCAGGGGGACACTTTAGATGAGAAGAGGCTAAGGGTCCAGGTGAAGCCTGTAAGTAGGCGCGTGAAGGAGGTGTGACGGGAGCGGGGCGGTGCAGATGGAGATGAAGTGATGGAAGCCAATCTTTTGAAGATCCGCGCTGACAGCTGTCACTGAGGCCACTGCCTGTGATGAAAGGAAGCGAGGGCAGCGGGAGTGCAGAAGAGCGCCCCTTGCTGTGCTGGTCAGGCCTCCACCGGGACAGAGCAGGTAGGGGACAGGGGCTACTCGGATGCAGGGGTTATTTCCCAATTTAAAGGAATTGGCTCCTGTGCCTGTGGGAGTGACGGGTCTGAAACTCACAGGGCGGGAAGCTCCGGCAGGGTTTCTGCATTCGCAGCTAGAGGCAGAATTCCTTTTACCCCGGGGAATCTCAGGGTTTGGTCTCCAAGTCCTTCACCTGATTGGACAAGGCCCACCACATCTCGGGCTACTGGGGAATCTCCTTTATTTACAGTCCGCCTGGGGCGGACATGACTTTCTCTACAAACACCTTCACACAGCACCTGGGTTAGTGTCTGATGAGTCACTGGGCACCATGATCTGGCCAGGGGACACATGCGATTAACCATCACGGGTACCGGGGAAGGGAAGCTGACAAAGGCGTTTGAAACGCAGAGCGGCGTAGATCAGGATACATGATGGCGTAAAAGCTCCCGGGGACCAGAAAGGACACACCCTGGCCCAGACGGGGCTGGCAGGTGAAACCCGCCGCGGAGCAGGGCTCCACACCCCCATGCCTGCGGGAATCTGCCCAGCGCTTGCAGGTCTTCCAGCTTTCAGGAAGAGCTGCAGATCTAGGCTTTTATAAACGTAGAGTCTTTTTTTTAAACTACATAGAATATAAAATAATTGAAAATAACTTATGAGCCCATCAGAAGCCATCTGTTGGCTGAAGGCAGCCTTTGGCCAGTTGTTAAGAAATTCTTAGATGGACAATAATTGAACCGTTAATACAGGGCACGCAGACGGGTAGCCCCCTCCTGCCCACCTAGGCTGTCGGGTTGGTACAGCGATGACACAGTGCACAGCCAGGTGACCGGGTTCAGCCAGGTGACAGGATACAGCCAGGTGACCATGCATAGGCAGGTGGCTGGGCACAGCCAAGTCAAACAAACAAACAAACAAACAAACAAACCAGAAAACAACAAGCATTGGCGAGGATGTGGAGAAACTGAAGCCCCTGGGCCCTGCCAGTGGGAAGGTAACATTGTGCAGCGGCTCTGGGAAGAATAAAATGACTAAACTAGAATCATGCTATGATCCAGGACTCCTCTCCTGGGCACACACTTGAAAGAATTGAAAGCCTGGTTTTAAAGCGATATTTGCACACCTGTGTTGGTCGCTGCGTTATTCACAATAGCCAAGAGGCGGAAGAAAGCCAAGCGCCCACGGCTGGCTGAAGGATACACAGAAGGTGGTGCCTCTGCGCCACGGACTGTCATTCGGCCTTAAAAAGGGAGGAAACGCTGACACGGCTGCAGCACGGGTGAGACTGGAGGACGTTCTGCCAGTCAGATGGCCCCTTAACAAAGAGACGAATATCGTGGGCTTCCGCCTTCGTGAGTTTTCTGGAGGAGTCAGATTCACAGAGTCAGAAAGGAGGGTTTCGTTGCCGGGGGCTGGTGGGGGGACAGGGAGTTAGTGTCTAACGGGGGTTTGTGGGGATCAGGTGTCCGCGGAGGAGACGAAAAGAGATCAGCGGGTGGATGGTGGTGACAGGAGCACAGCGACGCGAATGTTGACGCCACCCAGCTGTACACTTGAAAGTGGTTAAGGTGGTAGATCTTATGAATATTTTACCCCGTGTACAGAAAGAGACATGTTGAGGGTTACTGCTGTTTGGGGTCCTGTGGACACTCGCGGTGTGTTTGGGAGCCTCCGGGCGTCCTGCGGTGCATTGCCCGGCCCCCACCGAGCCCGTGAACAGATGTGGAGTCCGCTCGCCATCCCGGCCCTGGGATGAATTGCAATCGTCGATTTGGTTTTTGGCAGAAATTATTAGGAAAAGATAGGGGGAAAGCCTTCGGCAATAAATATGACAACTGTATTTTCATTTGTATTAATGTTTTCCTAGAAGAGATTCTTTAAGATACAGTTTTACGTTTGCCTTTGCATGCAGCCTTTCAAAATATATTTTTATTTATTTTTTAATTTTTTTAGGGCTGCACCCACAGCACATGGAGTTTCCCAGGCTAGGTGTCCAATCGGAGCTGCAGTCGCCAGACAGCACCTCAGCCACAGCAACGCGGGATCCAAGCCACATTTGCGGCGTACACCACAGCTCATGGCAACGCTCGATCGTTAACCCACTGAGCGGGGCCAGGGGTCGAACCCATGTCCTCACGGATACTAGTTGTGTTGTTGTCACTTAGCCACAACGGGAGCTCCTCAAATTATATTTTTAAAAAACACCTATTAAGTGGCAAATAAAGTGAACCTGTTAACTTTAAATCAGTTTAATTTGTTCATGAATTTATTTCACAAATTTATGAAGCGTCTACCACGTGCCAGGCCCAGTGCCAAATGCTCGGCGGCAAAGACAGAGGACATTGTTTGGGCTCCGAGGTGCTGATGGGGCGGGAGCGCAGCCTGAGACCCCCAGGAGGCCTGCGGGCGGGGCTGAGTCACACGCTTTGTCGGGCGCAGGCGGGGCGTGTCATCGGCTGGTCCAGGGTTGGACCCGAGCGGTGGCAGGAATTCCCAGGACTGAGCCCGGAGCGCCTGGGGCAGGCTGCCGCACCTGCGGGGGTGTGTGCACCTGGGCACGGTGGTGCCCACTGGCCGTCCGGGTTTTGGAAAAACGGAAACGAGACTGGGACTTTGAAACAGTGACAGCATTGTCTGAACAGGAAAAGACGATCGTCGCTTGAAGCAAAATCTGGGCTCCGGATATGCCAGGGTTCAGACAGCACTGAGATTTGCAAGACTCACGGCCAAGGCTGCGTGCTCGCTGTGTTACGAGAAATGAGTCACAGCAGAAAGGAAATCAAAACCTGCTGCCGGCAGCAAAACGGCTGCGGCTCTGAAGCACATCACATCCCGTCTGCCCACAGGCGCCTTCTGAGTCCTTTCCTTACGCGGAGAAGACGGTTTGGAGAAGAGAACGTTGTTACTCCCTATCTTTATTTTTATTTATTTCTTTTTTTCTTTTTTTGTATTTTTAGGGCCTCACCCGCGGAATATGGAAGTTCCCAGGCTAGGGGTCGAGCTACAGCTGGCAGCCCACACCACAGCCACAGCAGTGCTGGATCCGAGCCGTGTCTGCGACCTACACCACAGCTCATGGCAACGCCGGATCTTTAATGCAAGATCCCATGTCTTGAGTGGGACAAAAACAGATGATAAACTGATTGCCTGGAAAGAGAAAAGTAAACCCAGAGGATGTTGGGCCAGGCTCTGTGCCCCACGGAGATTTCCGTATTATTTCATTTAATCCCCACAATAACCCTGTGTGCTGTTTCCACTGTCCCCGTTTTACAGAAGAGGAAGGCTCAGGGCTGTTTGGTGGATCATCCTGGGTCACAGAGCTGGGGCGGGACGGAGCAGGACGCTGACCCAAAGGCCCTGACGGCAGAGCTCGGCCCCTAGCCCAGGGACTCTCGGCCCCGGCCTCACAGAAACAGACGCGAGGAGGGGTCTTCAGTGCTACCCACTGACTCAGAATGCCCGTTGTCAGCTGAAGCTTTAGGCTTTCTAGAAGCATCTTGATCCCACAGCCGAGCCCAGGAGATGGTCAGCAAGACCCCGAGAAGCAGTAAGCCTGTGCTGAGACGGCCCGGCTTTGCCATCCTGAGCGTGGTGGGGGGAGGCTCAGGCCATCGTGCAGGTGGCCGGGTAGCATTGTGTGTGGGCAACAGTTTGTGTCCAGTGCTGGCCAGCAGGCCTCTCCAGACTGCCTTAACCCCCCGTAAGGGCACCTGACGCCATGTAGATGGCTGCCCGCTTTCGTGGTGCGGAGTCAGGGTTCCCATGTCATCAACAGGAAAACGGCGGAGAAGCACATCCAGGCAGATCACTGGGCTAGATCAGTAATGCGGGTGGCGACTTAATCACAGCACGGGAAACGTTCGTATCAAATGTTAGATTCGTAAGGAGACGCATTTAAATTTGCGTGTGCAATAAGATCGGGGGAGGAAAAATGGAGATGTTCTTTGAAAGGGAAGGAAACAGGTGCAGCATAGAGTGTCCACATCAGAAAATTTTATTCAGTCGCTCCGCATCTTCATTTGGTCACTCGACTCCCTTCTCAGCCCTTTGGAATTCTAATCGCTCGGGAGGACATAAATCCGAGAAAAGAGCGTGGTGTTGCTGATGGGATCCGCGTTCCCCTGGGACCACGGGGCCCATTTCAGCCCCAGTGTCGGCAGGTCCGGCACCTTCAAAACTACAGCAGGAGCTCCCATCGTGGCGCAGGGGAAACGAATCCGACTGGGAACCATGAGGAGGAGGGTTCGATCCAGCGTTGCCGTGAGCTGTGGTGTGGGTGGCAGACGCACTCGGATCTGGCGTGGCTGTGGCGTAGGCCGGCGGCTACAGCTCCTGTTGGACCCTTAGCCTGGGAACCTCCATATGCCACAGGTGCAGCTCTATAAAGCAAGAAAAACAAAAACAAAAGCAGCGGTAGGATCACAGCCTGCTGCCACGTCTGGTTCTGATTCGGAGCCCACTTGGGAGGCAGAGAGTTCCGGGAGAGGGACGTAGTTTTGCCATTTTCGATTGTGTCATGCTGTCACGTTTAACCTTAAGTATTGCAGAGGTCACAGACGACCCCTGGGAAAAGCGGGGATCTCTCCCTGTGGCCGGACCCGGGGGGCAGCTCAGGCGAAGCTGCCGTCGTGGGCTGCCTGGGACCCATCAGCGGAGCTTCTGCCCCTCCTAAGCCTTGTGGTCGGGGGGCGGCGGAGCGGCGGCGGGCGGGGGGTGGGGGGAAACACCACCTTGAACAAAGAACTAGAGACGAGGCCATTAGGAAGGTGCCTTTTGAAGCCCTTTGTCACCAGCATGAGCTATAGACTTGAGACACCACTTAAGAAGACCGAGAAGAAAAGCTGTGGCCATTGCCCGTGTCCAAGCGCTGGGCCTGGAGGCCGTGCCCGCCTTCCCTGTGGGTGCCTGGCACCTGGGCTGGCCTGGTGGTACCTTCCTCTCAGTGGTGCGGTGGCCTTGGCTGAGAACCACCATTTCACATGCAAATTGCTGTCTCACCCGGGCGTGTTCCCCAGGAGGCTTAAAGGACAGTGATTTTTTTTTAGAGCTGGGGAAACAAATTGAGTTTCAAAAGCATTTAGAGGCAAATTCTAGAAGCAATCTGGAGAAACGGAGTAGGAAAATATTCCTTCAAATAAAGAAGGGCCCCGAGCGTGCTGGCCCGGCTGCCATGGGTCAGCTACACCGGGGAAGCCCCGGACCATCTCACCGGGGGCGGCGCCGAGCGGAACCCTTCGCAGGAAGGACCCCCGAGCCCAGGACCTGTCTGCAGAACCGCAGCCCCGCTTCCCACAGCGGTTACCACACGTCTGTGTGACAGGCTGGAAAGAACACAGACTTTTTGCATTGTTTGCATTTACGAAGAAGCACAGGGAGTTAGGGGGCTCGCCAGAACCTCGCCCGCCTCGAGGCTTCCCTCCTCGCGCCTCCCGCCAGTGCTGCAGCTTAGGGCTGAACCGCGCGAAGGAGGCCCTGCGCCCGCCTTTGGCTTCGCTGCTCTGCAACCCGACGAAACAGCTGGGGGGAGCCCGCGGCCGCAGCGCGCTGGCGCGGGGCTCCGAGCGCGGGCTCCGAGCTCACCGGCGGGGCTGCTCAGCCCGCGTGGTTCTCCTGGGGGCCGGCCGGGGCAGGTGTCCTCAGGAGTCGGAGTCTCTGAGCTCACCGCCGGGGGCCCCCGCTTCCCGCCCGCGGCCCCGGAGGGTGAGCGTGTAGAAGAGCCTGCGGTAGGAGCGCCTGAAGGCCGGGTTCGAGAAGCAGTACACGGCGGGGTTGAGCGCCCCCTGCAGGTAGGTGAGGCTGTCCGTCAGGTCGGCGGCGGGCACCAGGGCGCGCAGGACCCCGCAGCGCTGCGTCCCGCGGAAGGCGGCCAGCAGGGCGCGGGCCAGGAGGCTGGGCAGAAAGCACAGCGCGAAGAGCACCACGACCACGGCCACCAGCGCCTGGGCCCTCTGCAGCTTGGGCTGCCTGTCTGGGTCCCGGAGCCTCTTCTGCAGAGTCCTGATGATGCCCGCGTTGCAGAACAGGATGAGGCCGAAGGGAAGAACGAACTGGAGGAAGAAGAGCGCCTCCCGCCAGAGCCAGCCGAGGGAGGACTCGGTCCAGGACTCGGGCGGGAACGCGCTTTGGAGGGTGAGGGCGGCCATCAGGAGCCAGACCAGGGCCGAGATGCCCCAGGCCGCCCGCAGAGACAGAAGGTTGACCTTGAGCCGGGGGTGGACCACGCGGAGGTAGCGGTCCAGGGCCACGGCGGTGAGGAAGGCCACGCCCGCCGCGCGGCACTGGGCGCGCAGGAAGAGCGTCGCCCGGCGGGACGCGGGGCCCAGGCCCCAGGTCTTGCGCCTCAGGTAGAAGGTGGCGTGGACGGGCAGGCAGGCGGCCAGCAGCAGGTCCGCCAGGACCAGGTTGAACAGGTAGACGGCGTAGGGCTTCCACACCTTCAGGCGGAAGAAGAAGGTCCAGAGCGCCACGGCGTTGCCCAGCGCGCCCAGCACGCACTCCAGGAGCAGCAGCGAGCCCGCCGCCAGGTCGGCCGCGCCGCTGTGCGCAGAGCAGTTGGGTGGCAGCATGTCGCAGTCCCCAGGGGGCCCGGCCTGCGGGAGCCGAGGGCAGGGACGCAGGCCGGTGGTTGAGCTCTTTCCTGCAGAAGGACAGGACGCACACTGACCAGCATCCAAGCCAAGGCAGAGGCAAAAACCAAAATCTGTTTGGGGAAGGAGCCTCCGGGGCAGAGGGAAAACCCCCCATGCAGTTTTGTTTTGCCCTAAAAAAGGGGAAATTGTGTTTCGCTTTGCATCATCTGGCTTTAAATTCAAGCAGTCATGTCCTGAGAGCGTCTAGTGAGCAGGGTTCTCAGTTCGCGGTACCGCCGGGCAGAGTCTAACCACAGGAAGGTTTTCTGCCTTGTAGTTAAAGGACTGAAAGAAAAGGATGGTCCTTTAGTTTGAACTGTTTTCCGATAGATCCAGTTCCTGCGTTCACTTGGAAGAGGATGTGGCGCAGCCTCGTCATGTCTCGGCTGCCCATTCTCACTTGCCCTTTCATTTGGTCAGGTTCGATTTTCTGCTGAGGGGATTTCCTCTCCACTGCGGGGATCAGGGTCTGCCCCGCCGGGCCTCCTTGGGCTGGAAACGGGTAAAATCGGTGGCTGGTCAGGATGCGCAGACTCCACCGGAATGACAGGTGCCTGAGCCCAGGAATCTGCTCCACGTGCCGGTGACCAAACCGTGCCTGACGCATAATGAGTCAGAAGACACACACTGAACGAACGCAGTCATTCCTGCCCATTGCTAACCCCAGGTCCGCTGGGGCCTGACCCACTGTTGACCCTAATCGACCCTGGTTCTGTTGAGCCTGGCTAGGGCTTTGGAGTCAAATGGACTTTAGTTTTCTGTCTGGTCTCCCCACTTGGCAGCAGTGTGTGTTCCGGGAAGCAGGTGAATGTGGCACTCCCCAGCCTCTTGACCGAGGGGTGGCTGTGATCACACCTGCTTGCACCTGGCAGCGCACCTGGGTGTCGTGGATGCTGGCACACTTGCTGGAGCCGTTTGAACCTCTCTGCTGCTTGCACTCAGCAGAACTCTTTTTTTTTTTCTCCCCTAACACCGTAATGCAGCTTTGCACCCACCTTCAGTTCCGTGATGCTCTGACACCTTCGCTTCTTTATTTTATTTTTATTTTTTGTTTTTTTTTAGGGCCACACCTGTGGCACATAGAAGTTCCCAGGCTGGGGGTCAGATCGGAGCTGTGGCTGCTGGCCTACACCACAGCCACAGCAGCACGGGATCCAAGCCACGTCTGTGACCTACACCACAGCTCACGGCAACGCCGGATCCTTAATCCACTGAGTGAGGCCAAGGATTGAACCTGCGTCCTCATAGATACTAGTCAGATTTGTTTCCACTGAGCCACGGCGGGAACTCCTACTTCTTTTCTTTTTAAGTTATAGTTGAGCTTCTTCCTTAGGGAACTTGTCAAATCTTATAATCCCCAGAAACTTCATTTTCAATAACCATTCAATTTCTTCAATACTTTGCCTATTACGGAAAGTTCTCCATTCTCACTTCAATTTGTATGGTATGTTATTTTTATCCGGCTGTTCCCAAATTTAAATGATAATAGAATTGTTGCTTTAATCCAACACTCAAATTTAATTCTATCTATTTTTCCTTCCTAGTTTTTCTTTTATGTTTGTGCATTTGCACAACAAAGAAAACCATCGACAAAATGAAAAAGCAACGCAACAGAATGCGAGAAAATCTTTGCAAACAAAGCAACTGACGAGGGATTAATCTACAAAATGTACAAACAGCTCGTGTAGCTTTATATCAATAAAACAAGCAACGCAATCAAAAAATGCACAGATCTAAATAGACATTTCTCCAAAGAAGACATACCGATGGCCAACGGGTACATGAAAATGTTCTCAAAGTCACTGATTACTAGAGAAATGCAAATCAAAACCACATGGAGTAGTTTTGTCAGAATGAGCATCATCAAAAAGTCTACAAATGGAGTTCCCACGGTGGCTCAGCGGGTTAAAGACCCAACGTTGTCTCTGTGAGGATGGGAGCTAGATCCCTGGCCTTGCTCAGGGGGTTGAGGATCTAGTGTTGCCTCAAGCTTTGGCATAGTTCGCAGACGTGGCTCGGATCCAGTGGTTTCAGCAGTTCTCTGGAGGGCTTCGCAGGGCCCGCTGATACTCATAGTTATATCATTATAGAGAAAGGATGCGTCAGGATCGGCCCGAGGGGGAGCCGCACGAGACAGAGTCCCGCGGAAGCCTGCAGCTCCCTCTTCCGTGCGCTCATGGACACGTGATGGACCCCGGCCTCGAGCGTCAGAGTCTGTACTGGGCTCAGGGTGCAGGAGCACCCCCACCCCATCTGGCCCCCAGCCTCTGCAGAGGTGGAGCCCATACGTGGACTCAAAGCCGAGCCCTGCATCACGTGGTTGCCTCCTCGGCCTGAGCCCCTGGCCAGCAAAGGCGCTCCCAGCAAAGGCGCTCCGTCAGGCTTGACCTGCAAACCTTGGCGATTACCTCCCAGCAGCTGAGGATGAAGGTCAGACGGCTTTCGGGCAAAGTTAAATTCTTTCCTACACTGTGGGGGGCCCTCCCGGAACAGAGGGAAGGCAGCGGGCACCGGCATCTCAGCCTCCGTGCGCGCACGCGCAGCTCAGTGGCAGCGTGACGTCATGGGTGTCCATGTGCACCTGCGCAGCATGCAGCATGAACCATCCAGCAGAAGTTACAGAATGTGTGTTACCTCATAAGGGGGACAAGGACACCAAAATGTGGCGGGAACCCTAACGGGGGTAAGGCCACGCTCCACTGCGTTCGGGGCTCAGCCTCTGGATGGGAAGCCGCTGAGCCGGTGCCGGCGCGATTAAACACCGCTTCCTGGAAATAAGCCTCGGTGTCACGTCTCTCTCTACGTAAGTTCTGCAACAACACCCTTATTTCTTCAGGAAACTTCGGAACACATTGCGCGCCGCTCATTCAGTGCTGAGACTGCAAGTCCTTGTAGTTCCTACGATACTTACACTGCAGTGAGGGAGCCCAGGGAGGACACAGGTTTGAAAAGAAGGACCTGGAACAATTCGGTACAATGGGCTCAGAGAGGAGGAGAAACACCCCAGGCTGCGGGGCGCCCAGCGCAGGGAGGCGCGGCCCAGGGCCGGGGGACGGAGGCGCAGCGGGGCGCCCGGGTGGGGGGCGTCCGGCCCACATGGGCCTTTGTGCCCCGGAAGCATGCAGAAGAAGTTAGTGTGGACGGGGCACCGCTGACCAGCCCGCGGGTGGGCTTCCTTCCCGCACGGGCAGAGCTGCAGCAGCTTCCAGAACAGCCGAATGAGGTTTATTAGCCCCGGGTGCTCCCCTCCGTGTGCAGCCCCACGTGGCTGGAGCCGGCCCGCAGGTTTCTGCACCCTGGCCAGGGGTCCTGTTGGTCACAGGGACACAGGACAGACGAGACGACCAATGGCAGGCCCAGAGCTCTGGGCTTTCTGCCGCTCCGGGTGAACGAAGGCTGGGCCAAGGAGAACCCGAGCTTGAAGCCCGGGATCCAGAGCAAGGACTGTGCACCAGACATCTGGGGAGAAGACGCTCTGACCCTGACGCGGCTGGAGCCCGCCCGTCCTGCGGCAGCACGGCCACCCGGGCCAGGATCACTTCCTGCGCTGGGCAGGTGGCAGGCATGCGACAGGCCCCTTCTGCCCGCCCCTCAGCCTTTCATGACTGCGTAGACGGGACCGCCGGTGAGGCGGGGGGGCAACATCCAGCCCCTGACCCTGACTCTTCTCCGTTACCGTCACACAGCCAAGCGGGCAACTTGGAGGAAGAGGCGTTGGGTGAAACGATGACATTTTGAATCCTCTCTCCTATTTCAGCTTGCATCTCCTGTTGTCCCCTCGTTAATATTTCTTCTGGCACATAACATGTTCTGACATCAAGAGACAGCTTTCAGGGTCCGAGAACCCAGGCTGTGAGAAGTGAGTTCTTACAGTTCGCTGCATGTTGAAAGCCTGGTATTAAACACATTTTGGGTGGTCAGCTGAGGCGGGGACTTCTGCCGCCTTCGGTTCCCCGCGGGCACCACTGACTGTGAACTTACCGTATCTGAATCACGCTTTTGCTTGTCTTTATTTATCTTTTAACTTTGGGGGATTCTAAAGCCAGCTGGAGTGCTGGGAGGTGTGGAAAGCGGGTGTCCTTTAAGACTGGGAGTCAGTTTAGAATCCACCTGCTGTCTCCTCATTTTCTGAGATGGGCGGGGAGGGGTCGGAGGGGGACGTGGCCTAGAGGAACAGGATCCTGGCCAGTGACCGCGACCGCCACGCCCTAGGTGAGGGGCAGGTCTGCTTGGGGCGGCTGAGGGACGAAGCCTTCCCCAGGCTGAGCTTGGTGGCGGGGACACTGGGTGTTTCTTCTGTTAGAGACACGGGAGAGAAGCCCCTTCTCAGGGTTACGAGAAGGACCAACTCAAGCCAACTCCCCAGGAAAAATTTAGTCAAACGCAGCTGCGGCTGGAAGGATGGTGTTATTGGGAAATTCATCAGCTTTCGCTGTTGATATTTTTCGTCACCGTGGTTGAATTGTTCATCCTTATGTGAACACACAGTTTGAGGTTTAGGAGTAAATCCGTTTTGCTGACACGCAGGTGCCATCTCGTCCGAGTTGGCGTTGTCCTTGTGAGCCGGCCCCTCCCCTGCTCTGGGTCCCGTGGGGGTCAGCGGTTTTCGTCCGAATCAGCCTTATTTTGATAAAGGCCCGGCTTCCCTAAAACAGAAGGACAGAAGGGCGGTCAGCTGAGGATGGGGTTTCCAGGGTGCCGCAGGCTTTCAGGCAACGCGGTTTCTTGGGCTGGGTTCTGTTTTCAGTTGCTGTGAGCCTGGGCTACGCGGACATGCTGTCCTCTGCGCCGTGTCCCCCCACCACGCACAGAGGGGCTGGGGACGAGCCGGTGTCCTTCTCTGCAGTCCCGCAGCTTGAGGGCAGGAAATCGGGCGGGTGTCTGGAGTGTGGGGACAGCAAGTCCTGCCTCCAGGAGCTGGGCCCCAGGATGGCGTCCCCTGGTCCCCCGAGCTTTGCCTGCTGCGGGTGTGAGAAAAGGGAGCCCGTCGGCACGGCAGGCACAGCTCGCCCAGCTCGGTGACTGCAGGGGTGACGAGGGTCCACGAGACAAGCCTGACTGCGTCCGAGATCACGTCCGAGGTCGTGCTGGCTGCCAGAGCGTTGCCTGATTTTCTGGGAAGTGGAGCTTTTTCTTTCTGTCGCCGAGGGGAGGCCACGGGCGCCCTGTCCGGGCCTCCTTGTCGTGCGGTTTCCTGTGCCGAGCCGGCTGGTGTGTGGGTCAGTCTTGTCGCCACTAAGCGGGGTGGACCCGGCTGTGATGGAAAGGTGCCACGTCTCGCAGTGGGGCTGGCACCCCCTTGCAGCCTGCACCCCATGCCCACCTGACGGGCCTTCCTGTCCCCCAGGATGCTGAGGGCTCCCCTGGGGCCGAGGATGCAGCGGACACTGGCCGCCCAGAGGATGGCAGGGCCGGCTGGACCCTGAGCCGGTGGCCTGGGAGGCCGGGGAGGACGGCAGGGCCGAGCAGAGGCTGGCGAGTGGGGGCGCGGGGGCGGGGCCCAGGCTGGTGCTGGCCTAGTGCCACCAGCCGTTATCTACTGGTGTCCTGCAGACCTGGCGGGGGACTTCCCCTGGCTTCCTCATTTCTCAGGACGGTTTCAGTAAAGCTTTGCCTGGGGCACTGGTGTCCTGCTTCCTTTTAAAGGGTTCTCCTGCTTCTGCAGCCTGAGATCCTGGGAGACGAAATGCAGCAAACGGGCATTAAACGTTAGCGTTCCAGCTTAACCCCCTGCAATCCAAGAGAAGGCAAAGACTGCAAAGGCTTGGTTTAAAAAATCACAAAGTCCGTGGTTTAAGGGGTCTCATCAAAGTTCCAGAGCCCTGCCAGCTTTCTCAGGGGACCCCTTGGGGGTGTCTGTTTCTCTTTGCTGTTTCTGTCTCAGCCCCGGCGGGGCCCCTGCCCACTGCCGCCTGGCTGGCGGCCGTGATAGCACGACGCGGGGCTGTGTGTTCCTTCAGGAGGCCACTGACCTCTGAGCACGCGGTCGAAAGGAGCCGTGGAAAAGCTAATACGTGGGTTTCAAAGGCCGTGGCTTCTGCTGATTTCTAACAGTCAGCAAGGTTTCCGCCTCACCATCACCCAGGCTTTGCTGGTGTTTCCGGGAATTCAGCGGCTTTAGCCCCAAGAACCTGGATCATGCCAGGCCCGCCCCGCTCCGCCACCTGGGACCGCAGTCCCAGCCCGCGAGGGCCCCTGAGCCCCCAGGCCGAGCCGTGCCAGGACCGAGTGAGGCGCGACTCCTGGGCCGCGCAGCGGCCCGCAGCGAGCGGGTGCGGGGGAAGCAACAGAAACGCAAGAGGTGGAGTCGGGACTTGCTCCCTGACCCTTGCGGGGCCGCGTGAGGGGCCAGGGACCCACTTCTCTGTTCGGGAGGCTGAGCCGAGCTTCCCGAGGTTTTCTTCCTACAGGCTCCAGGTTTGAGCGCCCCGGGCCCCGCCTAGAACCCTTTCCAGCTCGCAGCCCCAGGACTGCTTACAAGGGGCGGGGGGGCTGTGACCGCAGCCAGGAAAGCTCCCTGCGACCGGAGTGCAGAAGGCGGCGCGGTGCTGGCCACCGAACAGCTAGGTAGCCTCCGTCACTGCCCGGAGCTGGGGCTGGGGCGCGGGTGGGGCCGGGGGCCGGGGGAGGCTGCGCCCCCGAGCCTGGCAACCCTCTGTCCTGATGCCCCCACTCCGACTCCTGGAACTTCTCGACCGTGGCTCTGTGATTTCCTCCCACCCCTACCCCAGTGTCAGCTCTGTCTGTCCCCCCGGTTTGCTAAATTGAGGAGAACTGAGGCATTTGACGGACAGGCGGCCAGGGCCCGCAGTGCACCGGGCGCTGTTTCAGGCTCTTGGGACGCCCCAGTGGGCACAACGGCCCTCGTTCTTGGGGACTTTGAGCCGTGGTGTCGATGGAAGACAGAGAGGAAGTGAATAAACAAGATAAAGTGATTGATAAATGACACTAGAAAGTGATAAAAGCTTTGGAAAAAAATTGAGATAAAAGCCAGCCCTGATGTTGACCTCTCTGGGTGAAAATCTCGGGCCCCACAGGGGTGTGTGCGGGGGCGTGTGCGGCGAGAGGGAGTGTGCAGGCCGCTATCTGGGGAAACACTAGGCTATAGGAGCTTCTTTAGCAAGTTCTCTATGGCAGACAGTGTGCAGATAATTCAGGGCTTAAATTACTTAATGAAAACCCAAGCCTGCGTTTCACACAACGGGGAGCCCGTGTTGCTGTGCGGTTCGCAAGTACAGCCTGGGCCCTGGAGAAATGCCACTGGACCTGGGCCGGCAGGCCTGCCCTCAGCTTTCCACCTCGGCAGGTCGGCTACAGAAGCCAAGCTGCCGGCGACAGGACATGCTTTGTGGCTTCATTCTCTTAAAAGCTGTCAAATTGTTGCCGGAAAGATGTTACCGGAATCCGGGTTCTTGTTCATGGAGCCGAAGAACGAACTTTGCGAACACGCAGGCAGCGAGCGAGCAAAGCCTTTATTACAGGAGAGCAAACGGCTCCCAGCACCCACACTGCGTGCGGGGGAGGAAGAGCCCCCGCCTGCTGTCCTGTGGAGGCCGTGGTCTGTTAGAGATGGGGTACCAACATGGGGTCCAGGTGCCAGTTCCTTCCCACTGGCCTTGCCCATTTCCCCGTATCGGTCCTTGTCCAGCAGGGCTCCTTTGTCCTCCTAGACTGGGAGCCCCCATTCCTCTCGTTCCTTTTGCGTCGGTTGAGGAGGGGGTTCGGACATAAAACAGACACACTCCCTGCAGTAAACGAGCCTGTGGGGTGTTACTCCCTGGAATCCTGAAGGCACGGATGCTAATCAATGACCACACAGAAGCCCACGTTCCTACAAGTAACTTCCGGAATTATTATTCTGCCTCGAAAATGGTTGTCCCAAGTTCTGCGTGGACTCTGGAATGCAAATCTCGGGTTAAAACCTGAGGTTTCTGGCTTTGGGAATGTCTTTTGCCTATAACGGTTTAATTTTATTGCTTTTTCTGTGAACGACTTGAATGCCCTCTGAGGACCCAGCTCTTTAGACGGCACAGCCTGGTGGACACAACTCCCTTTCAGCATCACCTTCACCACCGGTGTCACCAGAACCGTGACCGTGCATCCTGCTTCTGGAGCAGGTTTTTAAGAGAGCGTGTTGACTAAAGCAGGTCGCAGTCCTGCCTCTCTCAACCCCGACAGTTGTCATCACTCTTCACGTGAAATGGGCATTGCTTCTTCCCCAGCTGCTGCCCTGGTTGCTGAAACTAACCAAACCCTGATCCTGAGTGGAGGCTTAAGATTTCCAGAAGCCTGTGTTCTGGGGTGGCTTCCTGCAGCAAGTAAGCCGCCTCCTGGTTATGGGACCGAGGGTCTCCAGAGCTGCCGGAGAAGGGGGGCCCGGCTGGCGGTCACCTTCTCGGCATTGGCCTTCACCAGGTCCTGCCGCCAGCAAGCCTCCTGGCCGTGGGCAGCGCCCCCATGGTTCCAACAAAGGCTGGAATTTAGACCAGGAAATGGGTCCTTTGCACAGATGGTTCCTGGAGGCAGCAACGCTGGGCACCGTGGAGAGCCCACCCATTAGATTAATTAATGCTAATTAATCTCCTGCGGCTACGATTAATAGCATTAAGGGTGCTCCCCTAGCAGAAGGACTTCAGTTTTTTCTTTTTTAACACGCTGTGATCAGCAAATGGAGTCTTAGCAAAACTACCCAGCAGTTATAACTTCCAGACAAGTCTCAGAGTGTTCTGGAATGTGGTAATTTTGGTCTGGACTTCCTTCCTTGGTCTCCTTCTATTTTAAGAAATCTTACTGCAAACGAGCAGATGAAGGTGCCGCCGCTCTCCGCGGTGGGGGTGCTGGCAGGGTGCGTAGTTAGCCCAGCGGGGGCGCTGTTGAGTAGGGGTCTGCAGTCACCCGCCCTGGCATCCTCGCTGGGGGACCCCCGCTGGACTTGAGTCTCATCGATGACAGCTTGTGTGTCAGAGAACCAGCCCGAGCTGACTGTCCGGGCCCCACCGGTGGGTGTGTGTCCTGTGCTGAGACCAGCGAGAGCCGCGAGGTGTGGGCAGCCCAGCCTGGTCAGGGCGGCACCGCCGGGGGCTGGTGGTCTGTTTCCTCCTCCCCAAACCTTGGCTGGAACAGTTGGGGGTGAGGCTCGCACCGCAGGAACTACATTTCCCAAACTGTGCTCAGAACCCTTGCCAAAGCAACAACAAAACAGCACCTGTGGCCCAGATCGCTTTGGAGAACCGGATGTGTGAACACAAGCCATCTCCCTTCCTGCTTTTCCCCCAGGCTCGGATGTGCTGTGGGCACCGGCGCTTTTTGGGGGAGGCAGGAATGGCTTGTGGTCACTGTTTCATGAACACTGGTCACTGCAGACGCTGCTCGTGGACTAGGTGTTAATAGGCTCCTTAGCCCACCTTGTGGGGAAACCTATAGGTCCTCAATAGCTACAAGGTTTGTTGTTGATTTTTAACTTGGGTCTTAAAAACTCACCAAAGGGGTTACATGGGCATCAACGGACTCTGCATCTAGCAATGTGATTCCTGCGTGCGTCTCAGCACACGTGTGAAGACCGGCTCTGGGTGTGTCTGCCAGGGACCCTACATGTCTGCCAAGGACCCTTCGCCCACTCCACCGAGGGCAGGAGACAAGCGCGCTGCCAGCCCTGGCCGAGAACCAGGCTCTTTGGCTCACCCTGCTGTCCTGGTCCAAGGCAGTCCTGAGCCGCTCCGGGGGCCCCACGCCACCCGTCCTGCGCCCATCTCCACCAGAGCCCCTTCCTCCGTGAGGCCTGTGCTGCAGGTGTGACGTCTTCCCAGCCGCTGCAGTGGCCGAGGGTTTGCATTTTTCCTTTTATGGTTGTACCCGAGGCATGTGGAAATTCCTGGGTGATTTCCCACCCGGGGTTTCCCACGCCACAGCTGCAGCCAGGCTGGATCCTGTAACTCACGGAGCCTGGCTGGGGACTGAACCCTTGGCTTGGCAGTAACCTGAGCCACTGCAGTTGGATTCTTAACCCACTTTGCCACAATGGGGGCTCGCGGAGGGTTTGCATGTTAAAGACGAATTTTTGCTCATTAGAACACCAAGGAGATCTGCCACCTTCAAGGCGCCGTCTGAACGTCCTTCGCGGCTCATTTCCTCTGCGCTTTGGAGATGCCGTCTGCCTTTACGGCACCGGCTTCTAAGGTCTCCGACTGCCGTCCGCAAACCGAGCAAACCATTCCGCCCACCCGGATGTGTGCTTTCTGTGTTGTTTCCCAGCTGCCGTGTAGCCGGGGGAATGGTTAAATCTGGCTGCTCTGCGCGGGAGAAGTGGCGCGTCCAGATCTGGGGCCGGTTTGACGATGGGCCCCTGCTTGGCTGGACACTTCCTGCAGACCATCCCTGAACACCCTGCCTGGCCTTGCACCCGGTTTCTCAGCTGTCCTGGAGGTGGGGACCGTGCTGGGCCGTCCGTGGTCGCTGGACGGCCGGGGGAGTCTGTGGAGCCACCGACATCTGCCCCGGGGGCCAGCTTGCCTGTGCGACCCACAAGTGACGGCTTGTTCAACTTGAGAGGCTCATTGCTCGTTTTCACACCTTCAGGCCACAAGAGCACTTCCTACCTGTCAAGTGTTTTTCTTTAAAGAGATTTGAGGTGGGTGAGTGCTGCCCTCAGCTTTTCAGAACAAAGAAGCTGAAAGCAAACCAAACCAAGGCTTCCTTCTCCCACTACGAGCTGGTCCCTTTGAGCTGGCAGCCCACAGAATCAAACCCTCCCTCCGCGTAGCTGTGGTGTGAGCCAGACCGCAGGCCGGTGGTCGCGGTTGGATCCTTCGTCTGGTTTTCTCATGTCTGGAGGTCACACTTTGTGTCTGGGAAACACGACTAGGAAGCCGCATGGGCATGTCAGGTACAGCCGGGTCTGCCTATAATTTTTTTTTTCTTTTTTAGGGCTGCACCCACGGCATATGGAGGTTCCCAGGCTAGGGGTCTAACAGGAGCTGTACCCTCCGGCCTATGCCACAGCCACAGCAAGGCGGGATCCGAGCTGCGTCTGCGACCTACACCACAGCTCACGGCAATGCTGGATCCTTAACCCACTGAGCAAGGCCAGGGATCGAACTTGCGTCCTCATGGATGCTTATCAGATTCGTTTCTGCTGAGCCAAGACGGGAACTCCCTGATTTAATATTTCATATCAGTAACAAGTGTGTGCATTATATTCGGAAACCATGGTCTGCATGAATCCTGTTTCTTTTAACTTTCATTCTCTCCGATGCGCTGATTCTGGGTGAGCGGGGGAGGACTGGGTACCCTGCTGGGAGCCGCACGCTGTGTTTATCCATTAGAGCAAACTCCCCTACGGTGTTAGCCTGTGCCTTCCTTTTTTGCTTGTTCAGATTTGCCAGTTTTCGATCTTCTGCCACATCTGCTTTGTCATTCCCTCCGTGTGCACGTGTGTTTGTGTGTGTACCTGTAAATGCACACACACAGATCATGTTTTCTGACCCCCTCGGTGGGAAGCTGCACCTGTCAATGCACCTTGAACCTGAAGGACTTCTGTTCGTGCCGCCCACAGTGGATGAGGGTGTGTCCCACTCTAGAATGACGAAGTACGTCTGCGAGGACCCCGTTTCCAAATCAGGCTGTGTTATATTCTGAGGTCTTGAGGTTAGGACGTCAATACGGGCACTCTGGGGGCACTGGGGTCAGCCCACCACACGTCCTTGGGATTTCTTTGCATTTATGCTGCTTGGAATTGGCCCTGTCTCCAGGCCCAGGACTACCTATGTTCCCATCCGGGCTGGAAAATCCCAGCCGTTGTCTTTGATGCTGCCGCGGTGCCTCTGCATTCTCATCTTCTTCCTCCGGAACTCCGGTCCGCTGTCTTGCTGTACATACTCTGTCTCCCCTCCAACATCCCCACCTGCAGAAGGCACGGCTCTGACTGCCCCATCCCCCCACCAGACCCTGCCTCTCCGGGCCCCCCCTTCTGTGTTTGTTTCTTCTTTGGTTTCTTTTGGGAGCTGCTCCCTAGATCTTTCATCCTTTCTTTGAACCTGCCCTTTGCACTGTGCCTTACAGCTGAGGTCTAGTTTAGGGACTGAAAGGGCCCCGTAAAGCTTCTAGCTAATGAACATCATCTCTAACAGTAAAGTGTAATTTACAGGCGCCATGATTGTCCCCACCTAGACACCAGGAAATTTAAGAACAGCAGGCTCAGGGGACGTCCGAGCTTGCAGATTCTGGACAGTCTGGCTCTAGAGCCCAGGGTGAAAATGCTGCTGTCCCCCAGGACCCCAAAGTCACGTACAACCCACTGCTCTCTCCCCAGGCATTCTCCTGGTGAGTCCAAATCGCCACCTTGCTGCAGTCACGCTCATTTCTCCCTCCAAATACTTTTTCTTGACCAGTTCTGCAAAGGTCTTTATCATTTATTTCAAATTACTAATTTGGGGCTTTGTGGATGCTTTCTACAATAGCTTTTTTTTCTCGTTCATAAATTTAAGATTTTTTTCCTATGTTTGACCTTTTTCTTTTTAAATTCTTAAGATAGAGATAAGTGCTTATTAATTTTCAGCACTTTTTCACTCATATAAACATTTGACTGAAACTTCCATCTAAGCACCTCTTCAGTTATATCCCTCTTTTTTTTTTTTTTTTTTTTTTTTGCTTTCTAGGGCTGCACCTGCAACTCAGCATATGGAGGTTCCCAGGCCAGGGGTCCAGTCGGAGCTACAGCTGCTGGCCTACACCACAGCCACAGCAACGCGGGATCCAAGCTGCGTCTGTGACCTACACCACAGATCATGGCAATGCCGGACTCTTAACCCAATGAGCGAGGCCAAGGATCGAACCTGCAACCTCATGGTTCATAGTCAGGTTCATTTCCACTGCACCACGACGGGAACTCTCAAATCTGAAGTTTTGAAACTTTCATGTCAAATCTGACTCCACACAGGGTCTGTTTCTTTTACTTAACTTTTGTATTCTATTGCTTTTGCTTCCAGTTAAAAATACCGCCTATAGCCTGAATATACAGGACAGCCCATCCTCAAGGTTCCGACTTTCAAGGGTACAAACCTTTTCATTCATTCGAGATAAAAAAGTGGCCGAACAGAGAATAACGTTTGTCTGGTTGGAGGTTTATAGGAACGTGGTGGCTGGACCTAGGTGGACAGCTCAAGAACAAAGGATTCTGACACCGAGACGCCTGCAGCCCCCGCCCCCACCGCCATCCCTTTTAGCAGAAAAGAAGCCTGAATTCTAACTCAGGGATGATGGTTCTTTCGGACACAAGCCCACCGCCTTCTCTGCTGACTTTCCAAACAAAGTCTCTATTCTTTGCCCCAGCAGCCCACCCCTCGGTTTGCTGGCCTTTTGTGTGACAACCAGACGAGCCCAGGCTCAGGAACAGTTGTTTTTGTGATAATCTTTTCTCCATTAAAATATGTGTATTTTTGGCTGGTCAACCGAGCACGTGGGCAGAGAGCCTGTCGCACACGTGCACATCCCTCCCGGCCGGCCCTCCCTGCAGGGGACCCAAGAGGCCCAGACCAGCGTCCTTCTCTGGCCCAAGGTCATCTGGCTACCAGCCAGTCTGCAGGAGGGCTGGGTCTGGGGAGGGCTCATGCACATTTGCACAAGCGGAGAAGGAAGAGGGTGCCAGGAGGGCGAGGGGTGAGGAGACCGGCTGACAGCGGACAGGCTCGGTGCTGTCCCCTTGGCTGGCTCTGCAGCACCCCCATCCCCCGCCAGCTGTGAGCTCACACCCAGTGCGTGTGGGGTCTGCTTCAACCTGGCCCGACACCCGGGCCTCTGTGAGCTCCCCGTCATCCAGGGCTGGTGGCTGGAGCGTATGCAGAGGAGCTTTCAGCTCTGTCCACTCTGCTTCCGGGGGCTCGGCAAGTGGGTACCATGCCTCCATTACCTTCCGTGGCCCAGAGTGACCTCAGGGTCACAGAGACCCTCCATTCCTTCCTCATTCCTTCTAGAAGATTCTGACTGTGATTTCCTCTTTCCTCTGTACGGGTTCCTGCTAATCCCGCGTCAGAGGGAATTCGAATCTAGTTTCGAAATGAAATGAGAACCTTCACTTTCAACAGCAAAGCACTCCCAAGCCCCAAGGGGGAGATTTCTCGGAATCAAATCCCAGTCCTTTAATTCCCAGACTCCTTTAATCCCCAGACTCCCTTAATTGACATTTTTGGAGCTGCCCCGTTCCTGCTTCTTTGGGTGGCAGCAGGCTTGGCTTCTTGGTCTGTGTCCACCTCCCTTTTGGGGCTGCCGGCTCCTCCAGCAAGTGATTTGGGGTGCCCGCCGCCCCAACCGGGTTTCCTGGGGTACTCGCGACTGTGAGACTTATTTTCACATCTAAGGAATCATTAAACCTGGGGCTGGCGGTGGGGTTGGGACGGATGGGGAGTTTAGGGTTGGCAGATGCAAACTATGACGTTCAGAATGTTTGGGCAATGGGTCCCTGCTGTACAGCACAGGGAGCTCCATCCAGTGTCTTGGGGTAAAATATGATGGAAGACAGTGTGAATAAAAATGTATATGTATGTGGACTGGGCCACGTGCTGTACAGCAGAAATTAACACAATGCTGTAAGTCAATGATACTTTAATGAAAAAAAAAACAAAAACCCTGGCTTGTGACAAAGATGTGACCATTTAGGGATACTGAAGGAGGGTGAGATGGAATCTGTGGTTTTCGTGTGCCGAATGTTGCAAGGTCTGGTCTCAAATGTCCGGGACTCGTGCAAAGGGCCCCTTTTTCTATTTTCCAGATGCCGTAAGTCGGCACAGCCGACAGGTATGAGCAGACTCACCCTGATGTGCTCCTCTTCTCGCCGCCTTTAGATCCTGGAGCCAGGTGGGAGCTGGAAGCGACAGACGTACGGAGGCCTGGGAACAAGCAGCTAACAGAAGACACGTTACAGCCTCAAGCCTAAACTTGCTGGGACTTCTTTCTCTCTTCCTTTTTTTCCTGAATCATTCAGGTCAAGCAACGAAACTTTACCAGCATTTCAGAAGCCCCTCCACGTGCACCCCGTCGCAGGAAGTGAGGCTTGTCTTGACGGCGATGGATGCAACCACTTCCCTGAGTTTTGCTCCTTGTAATTGCATCACCCGCTCTGCATCCTCGTTCACAGTTTCTCCTTGTTTTAACTTTTTTATTGAGGTAGCAGAAGCACTACACAAAACTTAGCGTTAGTGACAGTTACCACATTTATGTCATTCCAGAACCTCCTATTCAGTTCCAGAACTTTCTGTCACCCCCAAAAGGAAAGCCTGTTCCCGTTAGCTGTAGCTCCTCACTTCCTCAGCCCCTGGAAACCACCATTCTGCTTTCTGTTTCTCTGGATTCGCCAGCTCTGAGCATTTTATATAAACGGAAGCGTACAGCACACCACTTTGGTCTCTGGCTCCTCAGCATGCAGTTTGCGGTAAATGCTGGCATTCTCTTTCCTCCCCGGCAGGTGCTAACATACCTGATCTGGAAGGTTCTGACGCTGCAGGCTGGGGCCGGGGGGGGGGGGGTAAGCCAACAGCAACAAGCCGGTGGGGAGGGGGCACCGTCAAACACGGCCGATGGATGCCCCCCACCCCACCCCGGCTGTGGGAAGCTCTTCGGTTCAATGTCGGATTCGGGGCCCAGGATCCATAAATAACAGAGTCATCTAGGTATTTGGCAGGAGGTTTTTCTATAACTCATTTCACTCTAGGTGACTGATCATTAGTTGACAAATATAATTGTGAACAAAATACGGTCTATTAAAAAAGAAAAAGAGGGAGTTCCCGTCGTGGCTCAGCCGAAGCGAATCCGACTAGGAACCATGAGGTTGCGGGTTCAATCCCTGGCCTTGCTCAGTGGGTTAAGGATCCCGTGTTGCCGTGAGCTGTGGTGTAGGTTGCAGACGCGGCTCGGATCCCGCGTTGCTGTGGCTGTGGTGTAGGCCGGCAGCTGTAGTTTGGATTGGACCCCTAGCCTGGGAAGTTCCACATGCTGTAGGTGTGGCCCCCCCTCAAAAAAAGAAAAAAATAACCCCTGGCTTTTCCTGTACTGTTTTCACCACAGTTTTTTTTAATTTTAAAGATTTTTATGTATTTTATCTTACTTTTGATAAATATCCCTTTATTTTTTCCATTATAGTTGATTTACAGTGTTCTATCAATTTCTACCGCACAGCAAAGTGACCCAGTCATATGTATATTACTTATTGTCTATCATGTTCCATCACAAGTGACTAGATATAGGTCCCTGTGCCATTCAGCGGGAGATTTTGTTCTATTACAGCTGACGTTCAAGTTTTCACCTAAATTTTTAAAATGTTGTAATAACCTTTTTCCTGTTAAAAATGCACAGGCTAATTGTAATAAAGCAGTGCCAGGTACAGCCGGGGGCACGTGGCGTCTCCCCGGGATCCGAGCACGCGCACCAGTGACGTGACGCAAGCCCACCAGGCGGGCTCTGTTTTGCCGGTTGTCACGTCTATGCACAGATCCGCGCCTCTGGTCCGGGTGACGGCCCTGAGACTGGCAACAGCGCTGCTGGGTGGCGCCGCACAGGATCCTGGGTTTTCAAAAAAAAAAAAAAATGCGCGTTACCTTCTTTTTATTTCCTCTTCTGCCACTTGGGAGCGTTGCTTATTTATTAGTTTCTGGAGCTCTAGGATTATTCTTTTGACATTTAACCCATTCCTGGAAGCTCCAAAAGTCGCTTCATTGAAGGGGAAAATGAGAACAAAGTTGCCTGCCTGGGGACTGGGCACCAGGCTGTTGGGCTGGACGCACAGGGAGACGCCGGCCTTGCAGCCGCAGGTTGGAACCCGTGGCGTGCGGGGGAGGGGCGCCTTGCAGCGGGGCGCCTGGTTTGGGAGGTTCCCTTGTTGCTAGAGGGACATCCTTCTTTCTGGTCGCGCTTCCCTGGGCTGGGAGGCGCGTTTATTTTCAGGGCACATTCTTACCGCTTTCTTTGCAGCCGATTCTTCTTTATGGAGCGTTTGTCTGCAGGTGGATTGTAAGAGAGACCGGTAAGGCAGAGCGCTGCAGGTGCCGCCTCCACAGGCTCGTCTTTACGAGCGAAGGAGACACCGGAGCTGCCGCTTGCCGCCCGACGGCTCTCCACTCTCTCATTCCTGTGGGCGTGCAGGTGCCTCAGCTCAGTGGTGTCCTGGATAAGCTCCCTCTTCACCGAGATGTCTTGTTGAACGGTCCAGGGACAGGGCCGGGCTGTAGCTGACCTCCAACAGCCACGGCTTCAAGCTGTCCTTAATCAGAACATCTAATCCAACGAGCTCGAGGCAGCTGGCCACGCAGGGGACCGAGGGGCGATGGTGGCGCCGTGAGGATCACCGCGTGGTTGATCTTCTGCCGCAGAAGCAGGTGGTCCACACTGCAGCTGCGCAGGGAGGAGGAGAAGCGGCTGAGGGTCCGCTTGCAGCCGCCGCCCACCACCTCCTTGACCTTCGCGGACGAGGCCCCGGACTGACTGCTGCTGCTGTGGGTCAGGCGGGCGGAACTGTTCCGCGGGTCGCTGAGGTCAGACTTCCCGGTGGCAAAGCGCACCAGCCCTTCCCGGTAGACAGAGGTGGCCGGCGGCTTAAAGCCGGTGACACGAACGTAGATGCGGAGACCACGACTGTGCTTGCGCACCAGCAGAGGGCTGCGGACCCACTTCTGCACCGCGGAGGTGTCTGCAAGGATCGTCTTTGATGTCGCCGAAAACGATTATTCCTCTCCCTGGGGACAACAGTGCGGGCTTGAAAATCCAGCAGCTGCGCTCGGCGCCCCGCACCCGCCTCCCTGGAAGCACTGGGCCACAAAGCCGCCGTAGTCGAGGGGCAGGACGGACGCGGGGGCGGCCGCTCGTGGGGGCGGAACCGCACGGCCGCTCCGCGCGCTCCAGTGTGTGGCCGGGTGGTCCTTCCCGGGGAGCTCGGTGGTGCCCGGGCGGTGCTTCAGGCCCTGCCAGGGCCCGAGGGCGGCGTGCGCGGCTGTGCGGAACGAGGGCGCCCGCCCGTGCGGGTTCCAGTCCTCCACGCTCTGCCCCCGTTTGTTGAACTTGACCCAGCCGCGCTCCAGGAGGACGCGCTGCACCACCTCCGGGGTGCGCTCACTAACCCGGACCACCAGCGGCTTCAGGACGGCCCCCAAGCTCTCGTTGTCTGCCGTGGGGGAGGGCTTTCTTTCCTAGAAACGGATGATCGGAAAAGCAAGCTGAGAAGCTGGGCAGAGAGGTCCCTGTCTAGAGGAGCTTCCACTCCAGAGGGCACCGTCATGTGGTCTGTGCCTTCCCTGTTGCCCAGTCCCTTCCCAAAGGTGCCCAGCGTTGCTCTTGCTACAGAAACAGTTCATCCTGCAGCCGTCCCGCAGTGGCTCAGTGGTAGTGGACCTGACTGGCATCCATGAGGACGCAGGCTCGATCCCTGGCCTCCCTTGGTGGGTTAAGGATCTGGCGTTGCCATGAGCTGTGGTGTAGGTCACAGTCGTGGCTCAGATCTGGTGTGGCTGTGGCTGTGGCGCAGGCCGCCAGTTGCAGCTCTGATTCAACCCCTCAGTAACTTCTGCCGTTAAATGAATGTGAGCATGTGTAAGAAGCTGGGAACGTGGCCTAGTGGTTAAGGATCTGGTGTTGTCGCTACTGTGACTCAGGTTTGATCCCTGCCCTGGGAACTTCCACATGCTGTAAGCGTGACTGAAAGAAAGAAAGCTGGGGGAATTCCCATTGTGGCTCAGCAGAAACGAACCTGACTAGTGTCCATGAGGATACGGGTTTGAGCCCTGGCCCTGGTCGGTCAGGGGGTTAAAGATCCTGTGTTGCCACGGCTCAAATCCAGTGTTGCTGTGGCTGTGGTGTAGGCCGGTGGCTACAGCTCCAATGTAACCCCCTGCCTGGGAACCTGGGAACTTCCATATGCTTCTGGCGCCGCCCTAAAAAGCAAAACAAACAAACAAACAAAAAATGAAGAAGGAAACCATGGTTTTATGTAATTAGCAAAGGTCTTACTGGCTTGGGGAGTTTAAGGAGCATGGGCCAGGCCCTGTGACGGTCCCCTAGAGCCCACCTCACAGCCCCAGGCCCGAAGGTTTTCAGAGGCCTGGTTCTTTCAAATATGTGGTCATTTGCAAGAAAGAGTTGAGAAGGAAAAATTGAGTTTCTAGAAACTCATTATGCAGTAGCAGTGACTGACGATCATGCCTCACATTTCATAAGCAAAACAGAAAATGAGGTTCAACATCTTTCTGAACTTTCAAAGAAAGAAAAAAACATGATCACTTTTGAGAAATATCAAAACTGATGACGAGGCTTGATATTTCCTTACGACCCGGAGACAAAGTAAAAACAGTCAGAGCGTCCGGGGACATGCCGATATTCCAAAGTCCCGAAGCAATGTGCTCATCAAATGCCCCACGTTCGTTCGGGAGCTGCGACTTGTTGCTTCGACAGTATTTGTATTGTTCCTGCACAGTTTATCTCAGGAGGCACATGAATAACTCATTCGAGGGAAGTTCTCTAGTGTTTGGGAGATTCTGACCGATACAAAAGGAGGAAGTTGTGACATACATGGTACTTTCGGGGGAACCAGTTTGGACAAGGAAAGGGGGGCGGGGAGGGAGCTCGAGTCCCAGTCTGAAGCCACCTCTAGAGAGCGGCTGCCTCTGAGCTGGAGGGGTCAGCAAGCCAGGTCAGTGTCCGGTGGAGGCGTCCAAAGAGCTGTGAGCAAAGCAGCAGCGAAATGAGCGTGCGCCGCCAGTGTCCTGACTGCCTGGACCAGGATGAGACAGTCTGTGAATCTGGAACGCTCATAAAAACTTCAGTCCTGGAAAACAACAAGGCCCTGCTGCAGTGCTGTGCGGCACGGGGGATCTGGCTTAGTAACTTGTAATAACCTGTAACAGGAACCTGAAAAAGATTAGCTACATATGCATGGCTGAATCACCGTGCTGTACGCTCGAAACCAATACAACATTGTGAATGAACTACACTTCGATTAAAAAATTCAATCTCAGGAGTTCCCGTTGTGGCTCAGTGGGTTAAGAATCCGACACAGTGTCCCTGAGGATGAGGGTTCAGTCCCTGGCCTCGCTCAGTGGGTTAAGGATCCGGCGTTGCCTTGAGCTGCGGGGTACGTTGCAGATGCGGCTCGGATCCGGCGTTGCTGAGGCTGTGGTGCAGGCCAGCGGCTACAGCTCGGATTCAGCCCCTAGCCTGGGAACTTCCACATGTCGCAGGTGCAGCCCCGAAAAGCAAAACAAGTTTCTCTTCCTGCTGTCTCCCAGAAACAGCCATGCTCCCCAGCTTGCTTGATGGCGACATCCCCTCCAGACGCGCTGCCCTCGGTTAGCATTTCACAAACCAGCGTAAGACACGCTGAGTCGGCAAACCAGGCCGAGCGCCGTCCTCTTTCTGGCCATCTTCACCTTCTCCCACCCGGGAGCACACCTCTCCTGGCCCGAAACGAGGTGTGGTCCTGCCGGGGCCTCTCTCACCTGGAACAAGCACTCAGGACGGGAGCCCGCCCTCCTCGGGGGCTGCACGGGAGCAGAAACCGGAGAGGCTGCCCCCGTCAGGCCCGCCAGCCTGCGTGTCCTCCTTTCTGGAACCTGGAAGGCCGGCGACTCATCCTGGATGAGGAGGGGGCGTCCACCGAGGCCTGGGGCCTGGCGGGCGGCTCCTGCGGTGTACGCACTGGCCTCCGGCCCCGCTGCAGCGAAGTAGCCACTGTCCTATGAAAATTTCCCTGAGAAACCAAAGGCACACTTCAGAGGTTTTCCTTCTCGATGAAGATATTCTGGAGCTTCCTGAAAGGCCCTCACCCTGCCCGGCCCGACAGGTGCCGACTGCAGCAAGTAGTCCCCTTAAGAAAAGCATATGTGGCGGCGGGGGGTGGGGGTTGGGGGGGTTAGCCATTAAAAGGAGGTTGGAGGAGTTCCCTTCATGGCTCAGTGGCTAACGAGCCAGACTAGGATCCATGAGGTTGTGGGTTTGATCCCTGCCCTTACTCAGTGTGTTAAGGATCTTGGCGTTGCCGTGAGCCCTGGTGTAGGTCTCAGATGCAGCTTGGGTCTGGCATTGCTATGGCTGTGTTGTAGGCCGGCAGCTGCAGCCCCAATGTGACTCCTAGCCTGGGAACCTCCATATGTCACCTATGCGGCCCTAAAAAGCAAAAATAAATAAATAAATAAATAAATAAAAAGGCAACAGCATGTGTAATGTTACACAAATACGTGAAATGCAAATATATAGATCGTAAAAATTTAATATTAAATTGCTAATTATTTAAAAATATTCACCGCTTGTCCAGGGCAGAAGCAGAGACACTTGTCCACTTAACTGCCTGAACTCTACAAACTCTAAGCCTGAACTGAGGCAGAACGGCCCCGTCAGAAGAGCGGTCACGGAGTCCACAGACATTCTGCAGAGAGGGCACCAAACCGCCTCTGCAAAGCTGGCCAACTTTGCCAGGAACCACGGGTGTCAGCTCCTCTGGGCAGACCGCTGAGTATCATGATTGGTCCTGGAGTGTGTAAAAGGGTTAAATATATATATGTTTTGGCTTTTTAGGGCCGCACCTGCCATATATGGAAGTTCCCAGGCTAGCAGTCCAATCGGAGCTGCAGCTGCCGACCTACACCACAACCACAGCAACACTGGATCCTTAACCCAATGAGCGAGGCCAGGGATCGAACCCGTGTCCTCTTGGATACTAGTTGGATTCGTTTCCACTGAGCTATAAGGGGAACTCCCTGCCCTATTTTTTAAGTTGGCCAACTTAATAAAATTCCTAAAGACGACCTATGCTGTATACCGGAAACTAATCTTGTACATCAACTATACTGTGATAATAATTTAAAAAAAAAAAGAGTTCCTACATGCTGTATATGTGTACTTTTGGAGAAAATATGATGTCGTTTTACTCCCAGAACAATTTTTCATTATTCTAAGTCAGAGCCCCTGCACCATTTTTGGTGTTAATGAGAGTTCTGTCTTATCACTGAAAACTGCAGTTTCCCGAGGGCAAAGGCTACCGCTAGTCACGCCTTTTGCCCTCAGACTCTGAGTGTGGGTTCAGCTTCAGGAAACTCGGGTGGAAGGGAACTAATGTGAAAGGAGAACTCTGCCATAGTCCTGGGATTTAACGGACCAAATCTGCCCCTTTACAAGCTAACATGAGAAGGCAGGGGCTTCCGCTCCTGGGGGTCTGCAGGTGCAGGCGACCTCCCGCGCCCGAGGGCCATCTGCTCAGCCTTCGGGTCACCGTCACCGGGAGTCCTCAGCCCCGCTCAGCCGCCGCCCCGTCCCAGCCCCGCTCCCCAGCCCCCAGCTGAGGCTCCCCCTCTGCTCCTCAAAGCCCCTTCCTCACAAAGCCCCCGTGCCTGCGCTTCCTCGCTCCCCCTCCTCTGGGCCCACGCCGCTCCAGACCTACTTTATGGTGGACAAAACTGTTTTCTCCGACGTCACGGCCATCTACAGAGTCCCCAGGAGGCTGTTCAGCTGAATTCAGTACAAGCCCCCACTAAGCTCTGCTCCTGCCCTTTGGTAACGTCTGTCACAGAAGTCATTGTCCCATCCGTCCTTGCACAGCGACGGCACCGCCCGGAGTGGGCTGCGTACCCTGGACTGTCCGGGAAGGCGGGGGCAGGGGACAGAACGGACGGAACGCGTCCTCACCCTTCCTGGTGGCCCTGGCCCCTGCTTCAGTGGTGGGCGTGACTTCCAAAGGCTGGCCCCGAGCTGGCTTGCTGACCCCGCGGGCTGGCCAGGCCCTGAGCAGGGTGGGCTCAGCACGGAGCCCTGGGAAGGGCGCAGGTCCCAGGCTGCCCGCTGTCTCCTAGTGATACAGCCGCTCCCTCACAAAGGGCCAGGTCACGGCCAGGGCCGCAGGCTCTGGACTCCGTCAGGCTGTGGACCCAAGCATCCTTCTCCACGCCGCGGAGGGCTTTCTTCCTTCCGGGCCGCCCCTCAGGCGGAGGGCGCGGCAGCCCCATCAACTGCATCCCTGAGGATTCAGAAGAGAAGCCGTGGGCTCCCCTGGGGGCCTCCTGGGGTCTCCTTGAATTTCGCCCCAGTGGGACCTCAAAACATTGTTTCTACATAAAAACAGTTGTCCCCCAAATGAAACTTTTTTCTTTGTTTAAGCCATATTTATACCAGAGACCAGGCGGGACCCACTGACCAACGAAGGCTGAAGGCCGCCCCCACGGCCTCGCCCCGTTTTCCAGGCCCTGAAGGCCCTGTCCGTGAACTTCACAGCCTTAACCCAAGACAACCGCGTGCGGCGTTTCAAAGCAGGAGCCTCGTCATCTGCTCTCAGCTCTGAGGGCTCCGGCACGTTGTTAGCCCTGTGGATTATTGTTTAAAGTTTCCCCGCCACCTACTTAATTACAGACACTGTCACAGCTGCTCGGGACCAGTAACCGGCTTCGCGTGACTATAAAAACGGCAGGACTCGAGGGCTGAAGATGAATCATTGCAATTTTCTAATTAGCACACCGAGAATAAAAGCCATTGCTGAGCATCGCCTGGAAGGCATTC
Organism: Catagonus wagneri; assembly: GCA_004024745.2. Lineage (NCBI taxonomy): Eukaryota > Metazoa > Chordata > Mammalia > Artiodactyla > Tayassuidae > Catagonus > Catagonus wagneri. The sequence goes on from PVHT020000085.1 coordinate 3,198,338, forward strand.
TTCATTTCTGGTTTGCCTTGTTCCCTTGTTAATTATTTATTGTTTATCCTCTGGCCACACATGCCAGTAAATTTTGTAAAAACAAGGTGGAATTAAGCACCCCCCCCCACTGCCTGTCTTCAGACGCGGGGAATGAAGGGCGTTTGGCAAGGATTTCAGTGCCGTGCGCAGCGGAGAGGCGCTCCCTGCTCCAAATTCCTTCTTTTCCACTCTCAGCCTCCTTTTGCTGGTTTCTCTGAATTTCCCCACTGCTTCCGCTCTCCCAGTGGCTTGTGTTCTCCCCGGGCTCCCGGGTACTCCCCAGACACGAAAGGCTTAAGGGTGCTCAGCAGACCCTGACCGCACATGTTTTGCATTCGCAGTCAGAAAGGCGACTCGAAGGTGTGTCCACCCACAGGCAGGGCTGATCCAAGGCCACCGCCCACGGCTGAAGCCCGTCAGGGGCACACGCTATTTACAGCGTCCGTCTAAGCTCAGCTTCAAGTGCAGATGCCCGCTCTTTACACCAGACCCTCGTGGCTTTCATGTCCCCTCAGATGGGACGTTGAGGAAGCTGGAGGCATTGTGACGTTTGAATCTAGAATTTTGGTGGAGATCGAGGGAGCTCTGAACCCGTGACATAATTTTCACTCTTTTTTTTTTTTTTTTGCCTTTTTGTCATTTTATGGCCGCGGGTTTATGGCCACACCCGCGGCATGTGGAGGTTCCCAGGCTAGGGGTCTAATTGGAGCTGTGGCCACTGGCCTACACCACAGCCACAGCAACGCAGGATCCGAGCCGCGTCTGCAACCCACACCACAGCTCACGGCAACGCCGGATCCTTAACCCACTGAGCAAGGGCAGGGATCGAACCCACAACCTCATGGTTCCTAGTCGGATTCGTTAACCACTGCGCCACGACGGGAACTCCAGAATTTTCACTCTTACGCCTCAGTCCCACCCCAAGACCCGCGCCGGGTGCTCGAGAGGAAGAGAATCTCCGCTACCAGGGCCCGAGGGCGGGAGACGGGGAAACGGCCCGGTCCCGGGACCGGGAAGTCTTTCCTGGCCCCCAAAGATCCCCCCGAGCAGTGACCATGCCCTTGACACTTGGCCAGGTAACACTCACCGAAAACCGAAGCTCACACAGCCCGGGTCCCCGGGAGCCTGGTAGACATTTGTTCAGACGGGCTTCTATATGACCGCTGTCCCTTTGCTACGGCGGGAAGGGTGAACCTGAGCAGGCATTTTCAGGATAAAAACTTGAGAGAGACACGGATAAACATGTGCCTGAATCAGGTCAGTGGTTTGGGGGGCTGATGCCCTGGGAGGAAGTGATGAGCGTGGGTCCCCAGGGAGACCCAGGCTGGTGGTGGTCTGGGCTCTGCAGTGTCACGCTCTCAGCTGCCCACCTGTGTCTCCCTGGTCACTCTTCTCCCAGCTTCTCCTCCTCTTCCTGACATCCAGAGCCTGGAATGTGCAAGGATTCACACCCCAGAACTTGGCTTTCCTCCACTCAGAGGAGAAGAATGATTTGCTTTTGGATTCCTAGATAAAAGGCTCTTTCTCCCAAAGCAGCCTGGTAGGGAGGCTTGTGGGGTTTGTTTTGTTTTTCTAAGGAAATCAAGAAGAGATGAAGAAGAGCGGCACTGAGAGTCAACTGTTGCGCCAAGGAAATAACGAGCTGGCACCGAGCCAGAGTGGGTGGGCAGAGGCGTCCCCTGACGGGGGCGTGGCTCTGGGACTGGCAGGTGAGCGACCGCCCCCTGCGCGCAGCTGTCCCGCCCGCCCCTCCCGCCAGGGGGCGCCGTGAGACCTTCGTTCGCCTCCCCACTGCCCTGCGCGGTCCCCACGGGGCTCTCCCCGTCTCCAGCCCCTTCAGGGTGCTGAGTCCCAGCCTAGGGGAAAGGACAAGGAGGAAAACTACCCAGCCGCTGCTCCCGACCCAGACTGCTCCAGCTGTGGGGTCTGACTGCTTTCCCACCGTCACGCCTGGGAGGGGACAGGCAGGGGACAGATCCGGAGAGAGCTTCAAGGGCCAGCGTGGAAGGAAGGGCGCCTGACGCAGCCAGGTTGCTGCCTGGGCGGAGCGGGGCAAGTTTCCCATCTAAAGTGAATTTTGGGCACAAAATTTAGCCCAGCTGGCGATGACTGCAAAGATGCAGAAACGTAAGATAAATTTATGTTGTATTTGGGGGAAAGGGATGAGGGGCGAAGATGACCCAGGACCAGATCGTGAAGCGTCCCCTGTGCCCGGCAGGTGACTGTCACCGGCAGATTGTGAAGCGCGGAAGCGGCATGTGATTCTGGCACTTGAAAGCCTGGTGCTGGGTTGTGAACCATCAGAGACCACAGAGACAGGGCCTGGAAGGTTCCCGAGCGAAGCCAGCAGGGGCTGGTGACAGGTGGGAGGAGCCTGCCGGGGCAGCTGGGCGGTGCCCTGGGCGGCTCCTCGGGGGAGGGGATGCAGGACGCAGGGGGGCGGTCCAGGCGCTGGTGAGAGAGCCGGGCCGGAGCTCTCTCATGAGCTGCAATACCGACAATAATAAACGGTATTTAATCCCAGAAATTCTTTTTAAAAGTGTACTTCGTATGCTATTAACCAGTTAAGTGAGCCCGCTGCTGCAGGAGCAGAGAAATCACATTTCAGAATCCAGGCTGGACTCGCGCTGGCTGCACATTCAAATGCTTTAAAAACGCTGATGCCCAGGCTCGCCCCAGGCTGGACCGCTGGGTCGGAGATCAGGGAAGGCAAACGCCCTCCAGCCGTGAGGACAGAACCAGGCGGTGCTCTCACAGTGGTGGTGGTGGGGGTCCGCTGCAGGGCACAGGCCACCGGCCAACAGGACGTTCCCCCAACCAACAGGACAGCTGGTTACCCGGCTGCTTAGCCGGGCATCTGGGGGCCGGCAGGCGCCTGCCGTGACTGTGTCCTGGCTGCTCTGAGTGCGAAGCCTCACCCGCCACAGCGCAGAGGACCCAGACGGAGCTGCAGAGACGTGCTTTGCAGTTAGATTACTCTGTCACGTGTTCAATTC
>PVHT020000085.1:3211272-3237838 GCA_004024745.2 Catagonus wagneri
CCTCGGGCCTCGCCCTGTCATTGCCGAGACCGCCCTGCCGCCCCCGCTCTGCGGCGCCCACAGCGCGTCTGCCGGGCCTCCCCGGCGTGTGCCCCGCTGAGCGGCCCAGCGGCTCCCCTCCCGTGGACTCACCGTTGTTCTGTGTCTGCCACACGGCGTCCGCCACGCCCCAGAGGGCAGGAAGTACGAAGAAGACGGGCAGCTGGCTGGGGTGCGGCCTCCACAGCAGCAGGGCGACAATGCAGGACAGGTGGGTCACGGCCCCTGGGACGGCGGCGGGAAAGGAGTGTCTCAGACCCTGGGCTGAAGGACGCCGCTACTGGCCGTTGGCTTCCTCGCTGAAACAGCCGTTCCCGGGAGCACCCCACACTGGTTTCCTCACGGGGGTTTGGGACGTGGCGTGGGTGCAGGCCCAGGCCCCGGGAACTGCAGGCCATGCCTGGCGGCTGTGGACTCTGTCCGCCTCTGGCCTCGCGGTGACACGCTCTGCGTCTTAGAGCAAAGCGTCATGTTCTGGGCCGAGGAGGCCCCGCATTCTGGGGGTTCAGACGTGGAAGAGGGAACAGCTCCCCCGTTAGGAACGAGTCGTGGGCCCTGCTTACTGAGCGGGGCGCGGGGAGGGCGGGGACCGGGGTGCCTCCAGCCTGGGAGCTGGGCCTCCAAACGGGACGAGGAGGGGGTGGCTGGGGGCAGGACCGCCTCATTCCTCCCGACTTTGTCCCGCTGGGTTCTAGGTCCTGGCCTCGTTCTGCAGACACTGTGGTGCCCCTTGAACATGGCAACAGTGACTCCAGGCACTGCCAACGAGCAGAAACGGCAGGTGCCCCCTGGGTTCCCTGGGGCTGTGTGACCTTGAGCAAGTTCCTGTGCTTCTCTGTTCCTCAACATAAAACAAACTGCTCGGCCCTCGTGGGCACTGGCCAAAGGTTATCGTCCTCCCTCCTTCTCACTGGGTCACCACAGGCTCTTTGGACCCTGACCGGGCTGCTGGGCGAGTGTGTCCGTAACACCCCGATTTCTCATTATTCGCATAGTCTCTCATGCGTCTGCTTCCCGTAAGGCAAACAGAAGGTGGTGCGACCAGAGGCTCACTCAGTCTCCTTCCGGAAAGCTCCCTGCCCCTAGCCCGACCCCACGGCCCCCGACCCGGCTTGGGCCTCCCTTTCGGGGCCTCCGCCCAGCCCCGTCCTCACCGCGACCTGGCATCGGTCACGCCGCACCCCCGTGCCCCCAGCGGGGCCGGACCTGCCCCCGGACAGCAGCCGCGGCACGCCCCGGCCCGCCTACCCAGCGCGAAGAGAGCGGCCCTGCCCGTGAACTTGGAGAGCTTCCCGTAGAGCAGAGAGCAGAGAGCAGAGCGCGTTGACGGCCGCGAAGCAGATCATCACGTAGCCCACGAACTGGATGCCCAGGGCGCAGGTGGCGTAGGACTGGGGAGAGGGGCGGACATGAGAGGCGGGCCGCCCCCAGCGGCGGCGCCGCCTCCTTTGGGCACAGAGCGGGCAGCAGTGCAGGGGTCAGGCGGGCGTCCAGGGAACAGCCTCGGAGTAGCCGGCTGACGGGGCTGAGACCCACATGCATTTCCAGGTGGTAAAAAAGTATAATTCGAAAACCAGGTCGTACGGAATTCTAATGTTAATCATGGGTTTCACGATTTCCCCCATTTTTCACTTGAGAATAAGGACGCAGTGTGAGATGCAGACAAGCCACACAAGCAAATGTCCCTGTGATGATTCCCGAGCCGCTTTGGTCCCTTCCCTGAGGACACATGCATCTCAAGCCACAGGTGTCCCCCCCGGGGTGGTCCCTGCCCAGGTGAGCTGCACGGAACCGGGAGCTGACGTCTCAACCGCACGGCAGCACAGGAACCCCGAGCCCGCCCGCCCGGCCCCCCCCTACCCGCGTGTAGTCGCCGGCGAGGAAGGCTTGCTCGAACCCGCAGTACAGAGGCAGCAGGACCAGGAGGCGCAGCCGCTTGTCCCTAAGAAGCTTGAACGTCGACAGCAAAGTGGACCAAAAGGGTGGCGCTTTCCTCTTCTCCTCGCTTTCCCTCTGAGCATCTTTTATGGGTTCGAGAAACACGGCCGTCAGCAGGACTGCCAGGACGCCGCTGCCTGGAGGGACAGCGAGGGGACCGGCTGCTGAGACGGGACCAGGGCCACCACACCCCTGCAGAGACCCGCCTCCCCCTCTCGAGATGCAGGGTGGTTTCAAATCCAGGCGTCAGGGGACGCGAGGCCGGCAGAGCCCGACCGAAGCCCTGCCCTCCGCCGTGGGCTTGGAGGTCACACACGGCGCCTCCGCCCTGCACGTTGCTGTGACTAACCGTGACGATCAGGCTCTCTCACGAAACCTGCCGCAGCAGGTGACGGGAAGCAGACACGGGGTTGGCAGGGAGACCCCAGCTATCTGCAGGGCCCTTAACTGGACACTCTGTGTTTAGATCCACCACTTGGACGCTCTGTGTATAGACACACCACCTGGACACTGTGTTTAGATCCACCACCTGTACTCTCTGTGTGTAGAAACACCACTGGAACGCTCTGTGTTTAGATCTACCACCTGGACACTCTGTGTAGACGTACCACCTGGACTCTCTGTGTAGACGTACCACCTGGAAGCTCTGTGTGCGGACCCACCACCCGGACAGCTCCCCTCCCCAGCCTCAGCTCACATCAGCCCCACGACCAGCCCCCCGGGGACAGAGGCCGAGACGCACCCGTGGAGGTGGGGCTTGGGACCAGAACCCACATGTCTCCCAAGACACAGGCATGCGTCCAGAGTGTCCTGTGGTCCAGAACCTTCCGCAGGGCGTGGATGGGAACAGCGGCTAATAACTGCAGGGTGAGGGCAGGGCTCAGGGACCCTGGAAAGCACTGCAGGGAAAAGGCCTTCTCCTTGCTTTCGTCAGTTTTCCTCCTCCCCTGTTTCATTTTTATCTTCTAATTTTCTCCTGTCTTTGGGGCGACAGCCTTGCTGGAGGGAAGGAGGCGGTGAGGCCCCGCGAGGCAGTTTCCCCACAGCGCACGCGTGGTTCCTGCTGTACAGACGCATCTGGACTTCCTCTGCCCCCCGCCTGCGGATTCTCCGCGGACCGGGAACTCGGGCGAGGTTCCTAGCGGCCCGGGGGTGCCGGGTCCGCGCTCACTCGGGCCGAACGTTTCCCAAACGGACTGAACTGTCCTTTCGACCTTGGGGTTGCTCCCCCCCGACCCCGCCACGTGCCGTCCGGCATCCGGTCTGCAGCTACGTCCTGTGGCTGCTGCTCTAACTCTCTTGACCTCACCCCCCGCCCCCCTGGCCCTGCACACTGTGCTCCTTGTCCGTCTTGCTCTGGGTCAGTCTGCTGACCCCACCACCGTCTGCCTTTCAGACTTGCCAGTTACGCTAACACCAGAATCCAGGAGGCAAGCATGCACCTGCCCAGACTCCAGGCCCGTTGTGCCGGCCACAGCTGCTCACCCCAGGTGGCCCCCTGGCCCTCTGGACGCAGCCGGGACACATGTAGCCGGTGCACCAACGCCGTGGTCCGCCACGTCCACCACGGTGACGTCCAGGGCGGGGCCACAGCCCTGCATGGTCACTGGGCACTTGGAAGGTACCTGCTCGGCCTTAGGAACAGTGGTTTCAATTTAGTTAATTAAAATTTAAAGACGTGCGTGGCTACTGGCACTGACGCGAGAGGCCTCCTGCTCGCGGGGTCAGGGGACGGCAGAGGCGGCTGTACTCAGTTTCAAGTGCAAGAGGCCCGGGCCCAGCCAGGCGCACGTGCAGGGCTTTTTCGGGGGAGCGGGTGTGATGCTGGGGGAGACGGTCTTCCCCTCCCGGGAAGGGGGTCCGGCTGGCGCTCCCCGGGCTCCCCGAGCGGCACTCACCCGTGTAGATGCCCAGCAAGGTGTAGACCAGCTCCTGGGAGGGGCGGTTTGTGCTGTTGGCGGGCGCCGCGGTCGTCTGGCAGTCCCTGGCCCCGCAGGACAGGAGCTGCTGCTCCGGGATGGTCCCTGCAACGTCGCAAGCAAAGCTGGTTTGAGAACACGGGTGACTTGACGGCAGGTGGGACAGGAGGAAGGAAGGGCCCAGCGAAAAGGAGCGAGGCCAGGTGGAAGGCAAGGCTGCCGCTTAGGTTAATGTCGCAGACGCGGGCTCCTCGGACCCAGTGCCTCCAAATACATTTTCCCTTGGGCACATATCTGTACACTTGGTATTTTTTTTGGCCATGCTCTCGGCATGCAGACGTCCCCAGGCCAGGGATGGAACCCAAGCCACAGCAGTGACGATGTTGGACCCTTAACCCGCTGAGCCACTGGGGAGCTCCTGTGTACTTGATTTTAAGCCACTCTGGACCAATGTGCAATACATGTCGGTTCCTTGTGCTATTATGTTCCCGATGTTGTTGAAAGTTTCCCGCTTTTCAAAATTAATTAAGAAATAGAGTGCATTCGACTGGGTGCAGGCCCGCTGGGTTCTGTCTCAGATTCGTCTGTAACTGGTTCTGTGATCTTGGGCAGCTTCTTTCCTACCTCTTTGAACGTCAGATTTCTTAGCCATTAAAAGCAAGAAATTGGAACAATCAGTGATTCTTAGTCAGACCCACGTCAGAATCTCTGAAGAGAGGGGACGGAAGTCGTGGAAGAAAGTCGTGTTTCCTTGTATCTACAACATAGATTTCATCACTTAAAATGCCACAAGGTCCCCTGGCTGGTGGGGCAGGCAGCACGCTGGACAAGAAGGCAGCCTGGAGCCCAGAGGCACCGAGAGGCTGAGGAAGCTTGCAGGGCTCTCAAAAGGCCTTTCAGCCCCCACACTCTGCGTCCTGTGACCAGCTTGCCCGAGCGTCTTTCAAAGCAAAGCCGTTCACTCCACGTCTTGCCAGTCCCGTTAGAGGGACCGACCTTCAGCCCCCTCCTGCAGGCTGACTGCAGACGCTAAGGGCGGTGACGAGTCACGACTGGTGTCTGTCAGCCCCCCGGTTTCATTTCTGTGGATGCGCTTAGCTAGTGACGACGTCACGTGTGAAAAAGGGCAGAGAGAGTGGTTATTATAGTTTCCTAAAGGTGCGGTTTCCTATGGGTGAGCGGAACGGAGGACTGGGTCCTAGAGAGAAAAAGCCCTCACAGTAGTCGGGAGAGTCAGAACTTCTCTCCCTTAATAAGATTTCCTGCAAGAATTGAAGCTGCATCTTTCCTGCGCCCTCACGTAAACCCTCAGACATCACAGGGCGCAGGCCCAGAGCGGCTCCTTTGCAGCCCCGTGTCTGAGCAAGGTCAGGAGCACGCACGGGTCAGGCTTCAGTCAGCAGATGCTCAGATCAGTTAAGGGATAAGTAGTCCTTTGAGTAACATTGAAACACCGCTGAGTGGACCGACTCAGGGGGAAAATAAGTCCGCGGGACCCATTCTTAGTCTGGAAGGGCGGTAAGGACGCCACGGACTTGAGCCCCCAGGCCCCCCAGGTGCCCCTGGGCCCAGGAGGCCAGGCTCAGAATTGCTGGGGCCCCCACGGACCACATGAACGCTCAGACCCACGCAGACTGTCTGGGGCAGAGCCGGGAGCCTGGGGACGCAGCTCAGGAGGCCGAAAACCTGAAAACATGAGCCCCTGCTCCAGCCCCGGGCTGAGGTCTACACTGGGACCAGGGGCCTCAGTGGTCCCCTCCCTTCCTGTTACCTTGAGTGGGTGTCTGGCCGAACACCAGCGACGAGATCAGGTTGCCCCACACCCCGGACGACTGGAATATGAGAAAGAAGATGCCGAAGTACTGGTTCACCACGTCCTTGCCCGCCTGCCCCGTGCCCTCCGCGCGCCTGTTTCCCAAGATGGTGAGGTAAGTGCCTTGCGCGGACCACAGCGGGGCTGCTCCCAGGCCCAGCAGGATGGAGGTGGGCACCAGCGTGTACCTGGGAAGCGAAACACAGACCTGGGGCGCCGGGCCTCCAGCGGGGAGGAGGAAACCCCGCGGCGGGCTGACGAGCAGCACCGCGCGGCTGCACGGTCGCCTGACGGCCCCCCTCACACTCAGATGAGTGAGAAAGTCAGCGTCAGGTTCAGGTTCATCTGCAAGAGTGAATTCTGTGCCGGCGCAGTTTCTCTGTGCCCGATGCAACTGCAATGAGCTGGGCTTACAAACAAGGCCGGGTGGGTTCTAGGTCTTTCTCACAGCATTATGTTAACAACAATTCTTCACCTATTATCTATCTGTCCTTCTGTCTATCCACTTATCTGTGGATGGATGGATGGGTTATCCGTCTGTGGCCTGCCCCCGTGAGGATTCTGTAAGAGAGCTCCATGCTTACAAGAATAGGAATCAGGCAGCCCCCTGCGTGGTGCAGCAGAAACGAAACTGACTAGAATCCGTAAGGATGCAGGTTCGATCCTGGCCTCCGGCCCAGTGGGTCGGGGATCCGGCGTTGCCATGAGCTGTGCTGTAGGTCACTGATGCAGCTTGGATCCCGCAATGCTGTGGCTGTGGTGTAGGCCGGCAGCTGCAGCTCCAATTCCACCCCCAGCCTGGAAACCTCCATGTGCCGCAGGTGCAGCCCTAAAAAGCAAAAAAAGAGAATCAAGTGAAGCCACCCTACGAGTACATCTTGGATGATCACAGCGCGTGCCACAGAGAAATGCTTGGGAGCCGTGTTCCCGGGACAGGTGCACGTGGCTTGGTCCCCGGGGGCCCCTCCCTTCGGGGAGCAGGTTGCGCTCAGGCTGGACTGGGGGCGCTGGCTCCAGCCCTGCCGAGCCCACGGCCCCTGTGACCAGGTGAGGGTGCGGGGTTTGGTCCGAGGGTCTCATTCTGTTAAGTCTCCCTGAAATTCATCTTCGGTGTCTTCAGCTGGGACCGTGAAAAGGCCCTGGTGCGGGGGCGGGGGCGGGGGGGCCCTCGGGAGCGGCACCACGGGGAATCGGAAGACGGCAGGCCCAGCAGGGGGACAGAGACACCTTGGCGGGAAGTCTGCGGAGAGGGCCACCACCCGTGCTGCCCCAGAGGCTGAGAGGGGCCCGGCGTACCAGCTGGCGTAGAAGTTGCCCAGGGAGAAGGCCACGTAGCAGCACATGGACAGGACGATGGTCCCCTTGCAGCCGAGCGTCTTAATGAGCAGGGGCGGCAGGAAGAGGGAGGACAGCAGCATGCCGCCGTAGAGCGTGCTGAGCGCCGTCACCCCCAGGCCCTCCTGGCTGTACAGGCTGCTCTGCGGGGACAAAACCGGCTCGGTCAGAGGCCCAGCCGCCAGGTCCCTGCGTCACCCAGCAACAGGCTCCCCGGGCTGGTGGCTGCAGAGGGGAGCGGGGAGGGGACCACGGGGAATCCCGCACAGCCGAGTCGGCAATCCTGGAGCCTCGGGAGGGAGACAGAGCCCACAGGAGGGGCGGCCTGGGGCGGGGGGCCGCTCGCTCCAGCTCCCACAGCATCCGTGGGAAGGGAGGAGCGAGCGCCGTGTTCCAGGCTCCTCGGACCCGAGTTGAAGATTCTGGCTGAACCTCAGGCCTGACGCCACGTAAACACGAGGGCGCATTGTCCCTATTTTGGTCATTGTTCACTTGAGTGTCTAGTACAGCTTCGTACGAAGGGACCAACAGTTCAAATAAATAACCAGAACCAGCAAAGGCAATCGCAGGGGTGAACTCTGGCTTTTGCTGTGAAAGAATAAACAGCACAATAGTTTCTTCCATTTATTTCATTTGTAAAAGAGGAGGAGGGGGAGGGGAGGAGAAGCGGGGGCGGCGGAGGGGGGTTGGAGAAGAAGACAAGCGTTTCCCTCCCTCGAAGGGTCCTCCCTTGTCTGTTTCCTCTGCTCTAGTCCAGCGTAGCCTCCCCTGCGGTCACTCAGGGACGGAGAGCCCGCAGTGGTCCCAGTAACGGACCGGATGGTAGAGGAAAGAAACGGCTGGGTCAGGACCTCTTCCCTTTGCCAAAGCCAGAGCCCCACATTCAGAAAACCACCAACGTTTGAGAGTCAACACGGAGGCGACATTGAAGGAAGAGTTTTACATGCCCTCTCCTTTAGGGCTGAGACAGGTGTCACTACACCCGTGGGAAAGACACACACCGTGTGCAATCGCCAGCCAGCCTAGATGACCCCAAAGCACACATCAGCTTCCCCCACCAAACAGCCATCAGGTGCCCCCGAGGGGGTGTGGCGGTGGAGGGGGGGTGCGGGCTCACCGGCGCGGGGTGCACATGGGGCGCCGCACTCAGATTCGCATCTGGGGTGCAGGCGAGGGAAGGAGGAAGTATGACCCACAGTCGAGGGCCGAGTGATAAACGGGAGATCGTAGCCAAGACTGCGGCGTGGACGGGGGCTTCCGCGGTGGGGCCGTGCGGGTGTGTGTCTGGGAGCAGGGCAGGGTGCCACCTAATCCAGACCGTCCTGCGACTCTGCCCACGCCTGGGAGCACCTTTGCCACATCTCTGGGGCCTGAGGGTGAAGCCAACCAGAGAGAGCAGAAGGGGTGGTGGAGACAGGCAGTTCCCTCCAGCGTCACGGGGACTTGGTCAGCTCTAGTCCCGCCCATCCTGGTCGCCGCGCTTTCCTTAAGCCGCGGCCCTGACGGCAGGAACAATTACTCCAGCTCAAACGCTTACAGGCTATGGATCAGGGTGGGACAGGCTGGGATCCGGGGCCCTTTGCTGCAAGGCTTGCACCTGGACAAATGTCTCCCGAGCAACAAAACACAAGGAAGCTCTATGGGACTAAAACTAACTATGGATAACGAGATGCAAAAAAACACCTAAAAACCTGACTGCCTCTTCTGAAGAGCCTAGAGCAAAAACAAGAGGCTGGGAAAAAGCAGGTACTGCTCACGCCCCCACACAGCGCAGCACGAAAGCGGGGGCAGACCCCCGAGCCACCCCTCTGACCTGACCCAGGACCCGCCGCTGCCTCACCCCAGAAGGAATCGCCATCGGCTCTAAGTTCATTCTCTGTGATCTTAATTGGAAAAAAGACCCAGTAGGGGCTGCTGAGGAAAACACGTAGAGTTCAGAGCCGGGGGAGTTCCCTGGTGGCCCAGTGGTTAGGGCTTGGTGCTTTCCCCCTGCAGCCTGGGTTCGATCCCTCGTCTGGGACCTGGGATCCTACGTCAAGCTACTGCAGGCCAAGAGAAAAAGAAAGAAAGAAAGAAAGGAATTCGGGGTTGAATGTGACCTTCCTCGCAGCCCGCAAGCCCAAAGAGTTTGACTGGGAGAATGAGGACGGATGATGTGACTCCCGGCATGTGCTTTTCCGCGAGGCTCAGCGCTGTGCTTACAGTAGGCGCCTACTTCTTGTCTCTGACCGACAGACTTTGTGGTACCACACTACCGTGCCCTCAGAAGCTTTAAAAATGCAACCCCCAGGCCGCAGAGTACAAGGCTGGGCAAAGAAGGCTCCAGGGGCCTCTGTCCAGCCTTAGGGGTTCCTGGAGCGTCCCCCCGCTTAAAGCTCAGCATGGGGCTAGAACCGCCGGGAAGAGCTTGCAAATCCACTTCTAGGCACACACGGCCACGCCTTTCAGAGACACCTGGAGGAGCAGACGCGCCAGGGGGTCAGAACACACAGAGGCCGCCTCCTCCAACATCGGTGCTCACAGCGGGCTCTCGGGACCTATGAAGAATTCGCTTTATTGCCCCGACCACAGATTCACGGTAATTCACCCTGGGTCTCCTTTAATGCACGCACACAAAGGCAAAGCGGATCTTATCTAGTCGCTAACTGAAGCCCGGATCCTGTTCAAGGGTCAAACTCGCCGGCTGTGCAGCCGCGCTGGACTGGGCGTCGGAGCTGCCCCCGTAGGAACGCGGGTCAAGACCACTGCTCCTTCCAGAGGGTTTGTGGAGGGTGCCTGGATAACCGGAACCCCCCCCGCCGTCCCTCGCCGCGCGGGACCGCGGGAATTCGTGGAGCCCCAGGGACCGTCACAAGGTAATTTCCCAGGGCCTCGCACACACCCACCTGCAGACTCTGCAGCCCTCCGTAGGCCGTGAAGAGAAGCAGGAAGCCCAGGGAGACCACGAGGACGCCGCGCAGGTTTCTCTCCATTGTGCCGAGTGGAAGCCTCTGGCATCAGCGCACTTGCCGTCCTCCGAAAGAAACCAGCCGGGGCACAGGACAAGCGGTCGGTACCTAGAAGGCACTCGGTCTCAGAGTCTGCGCTCAGGCGGTGAGTCACTCAGTTAATCGCTGACACCACGCGGCACCAGGGCCGGCGTTATTCATTCACTTTCTCGGGAACCCACAGTAATCACTTCCTAACTGGGCAAAAATTAGGACTCTTATCAGCTCGCATGTACTGGAGCGCTTTTCTATTGATTTCTAGTGGATAATCTGTAACCGTCACTTACAGAAAAGCGACGGTTTTCATATTATATATATATATATGTACATATATATGGATATAATTACTTATATAACATAGTTATACACTTTATATGGTATTACATGTATATATCTTATATATACAAATAAACGGTACCTTCCTCATTAAGAGAAATTGTCAATGGTGCAGAATGTGGAAGGTACCTCTATCTTAAAGAACAAAGTATAAAAGTTGGCATCAAGCTATATCGTTCAACTTCTGAAAAACAACGTGATTATAAGCTCCAAGGGCCAAAGTATTAGTGTCTCAAAGATTATGCAACTTTACAACACTGCATTCATTTTTAAAAATGTATGTAACACTTTGTAATTTGCAAAACACTTGGGGATGCTGTCCCACAACAGCGCTAGGATAATTATCGCTAAACTTGGACCCATTACCAGATGGGAGCCAGCGTCAGAAGACTTTGGGGGCTCAGGTTAGAGCAGTGCCATCCAAGAGAACTTTCTACACCATCCAGGAAGGTAGCCATTGGTCATACGTGGCTATTGGGCACTTGAAAAGTGGCCAGTGCTGCTGAAGAACCGAATTCATAATTGCATGTGATTTTCATTAAACAAATTGAAAATTGAAACAGCCCCATGCGGCCAGGGGTTGTCATATTGGACAGGGCTTGAAACACCTTCCGTGGCATCTCACAGCCGAGGAGCCAGCAAAACCCATTTGTCTTTCCAATTCAATTGTTTTATTCAATCGCTAGTAAAACCTGATATTTAAGGATTATTTCCAGAGTCCTGTGAAATAAGTCCTTTTTATCTGGTTTGGATGAATGAGGCAAACCTTAACAGCAAAGGTACATGTCGCACGTGGTGGCGACAGAGTTCAGGGAAGAAAGCTGTACCGTCTGATACCGTTCTCGCCCTTACTAAGAAAATACCAGTTTAGGGAATAAGGGAGTTTTAGGGATCATCTAAGCACCGCTTGTCACGCTTGCGGAGAGACCACTCGGTCCAGGCAAAGGGACAACAGCCGGGGGACGGAGGAGTCTGTCGGTTTTGCGCCCACCCTTCTAACTTCTTAGCTGGCTGAGCTCAGACGGATCAAACCTCAGTGGCCTCCTGAAAAAGGAGGGCTGCGCGACTTCAAGAAGCTAGTAACTGCAGAAGTCCTGGGGCCAGCCCCGACTCGGAGACTCTCAAGTGACTTTTAACTGGCTCAGGTGGCATTTTAACTTTCTGTGAAAATAGCAGTTGGGACAGTATTTAAAGAAATGTAAGATCTGGCATAACATGGACGTTTCACACTAATCTCGTTAATTACCTAACTTTTTTTTTTATTAACGTAGAGTTGATTTACAAGGTTGTGGCGCTTTCTGCCGCTCGGCACGGTGACCCAGTGACACACAGATATGCTCTTCCTCATGGTATCTTCCATCACTTATCTGACTGTCCGTTTTTCGGTGACCCTGGAGCTGACATCACTTCGGCCCTCTCTGTAACCACAAATGACTTATTTCTTGATATGGGAGCTTCCGGAGGTTTTCCCTCTGCCCTTCACTGTTCTGAGCGACCAGGACAATCTTCTGGATTTTCTAACTGGCTCCGCTGAGCAACTCCCAGCAGCTGCTGACCAGCCCTTTCGGTGTCAGCCGGCGTCCCCCGAGGAGCCCGGAGCTTTGTGCGAAGAGACACAGGAGGAGGTCCGTTTCCGGTCTCCGCCAGGCTCTCCCATCGCCGTCCTGCTGACTGCCCTTATTCTAGTCAGGAGCTCCTCACTGAGATAATTGAATCGTGTTTGCTTCTTCTATCTCTCTCTTGATTTTCCCCCTTTATCTATCTTAAGAGGGATTTGTATGTGTGTGTGTGTGTGTGTGTGTGTGTCTTTTTAGAGCCGCACCTGCTGCATATGGACATTCCCAGGCCAGGGGTCAAATCGGAGCTGTAGCCAATGGCCTACACCACGGCCACAGCAACACAAGATCCGAGCCGTGTCCGTGATCTACACCACAGCTCACAGCAACGCCGGATCCTTAACCCACTGAGTGAGGTCAGGGATCAAACCTGCATCCTCATGGATGCTAGTCAGATTCGCTTCCTCTGAGCCACGATGGAAACTCCTATCTTAAGAGGGATTTTTTTAAATGAACAGGCATTTTACAGTCAACCGCGGTCTCTAGCAGGACAGAATATTTCTTATCCTTCTTGTGTGTTATTGAGAAAAAATTGGCCAGTTTTTATTTACATGTATTGTGAAATGGTCACCACAAGAGATTCAACTAATATCCATCCTCTCGTATAGGCACGACCGAAAGAAAAGAAAGAAGGAGTAAAACCTGTTTCTCTGTGACGAGGACTCTTAGGACTTACCCTCTTACCGAGCTTCCTGTATGTTACGCGGGACTTACTCTCTTGATCACGTGCCTGATATTATACGGCAGTTTCACTACCGTCACCAGGTTGTCATCCATCACCAGGACTTGCTCATAAACTGGATTTGTGCCCTTACGCCATCTTCCGGCAACCCCCCCTCCCTCCGCCCTCTGCCTCTGGTCTCTTTCTCTGGGTTCATTTTTTAATTTTTAGCAAAGCTGCCACATGTAAGTGAGCACACCCCATGTTTCTCTTTCCCTGCCTGCCTCCGCTTAGTAGCATGCCCTCCGGGTCCGTCCGTGTTGCCGCAAAGTGTAGGGTTTCCTCTTTTTTTGCAGCTGAGTAATGCTCGGTTGTATATGACAGCTTTCCCCTTTCACGGGCACCGAGGCTGTTTCCACGTCTTGGCTCCTGTAAATCACGCCTTTAGGTACAAGGGGCTGCGGGTGTCTTCTCAGGTTAGTGTTTTTGTTTCCTTGGGATATATTCTTGCACGTGGAATTGAGGGGCTGAACGGCGGTTCTATTTTTGATTTCTGGAGAAGTCCCCATACTGTTTTCCATTCTGGTCCCGCCAACAGTACAAGGTTTCCTTTTCTCCACACTCTCACCAGCATCTGTTATTCCTTGTCTTTTTTTTTTTTTTTTTTTGGCTGCACCTGTGGCATGTGAAGCTCCTGGGCCAAGGATTGAACCTGCACCACAGCAGTGACAATGCTGGAGTCTTAGCCCTCTGCACCACAAGGGAACCCCTGTCGCGTCTTTTTGATGACGGCCGTTCTAGCAGCCGTGACGTGATATTTCCCTGTGGTTTTAATTTGCATTTCCTTAACAACTAATGATGCTGAACATCTTTTCAGGTACCTGGAGGCCTTTCATATACTTTCTCTGGAGAAATGTTTAGGTCCTTTGCCAAATTTTTAAATTCTTTTTTTTTTTTTTTGCTGTTGAGTTGTAAGCGTTCTTTATAGATTTTGAATGTTAACTCCTTCTCAGCTGTCTGGTTTGCAGGTGTTTCTCCCATTCCGTAGGTTGTCTTTTAACTTTGTTGATGTTTTTTTTTTGCGGTGCGGAAGCTTCTGAGTTTAGCGCAGTCCCTCATGTTATTTCCGACTTTCTCGCTCGTGCTTTAGGTGTCATATCCAAAAAGTCATGGCCGAGCCCCCCCCTCCCCCCGAGGAGGATTTTCCTGGGTTTTCCTCCAGGAGTACTATAGTTGCAGGTCTTACATCAAAATTTTTGACCTGTTTTACATGAACTTTTGTGAGCGGCGTAAGCGGTGGTTCCTGCTTTGTTCTTTACATGTGACTGTCCAGTCAATCGCCCAGCTTCTCCATGCAGGATTCTCGGTTCCCTCGTCAAACAGCAGGTGACTGTGTGTGACCAGGTCTATTTCTGGCTTCCTGCCTGTCCTGCTGGTCTAACTGCCCGTTTCGAATGCTAGCGCCACGCTCTTTTCATCACTGTAGCTTTAAAGTACAGGCCGAAACCGGGAAGTGTGACGTCGCGTGCTTTGTTCTTTTCTTAGGATTTCTCTGTCTCTTCAGGGTCTTTGGTGGTTCCTTATGAATTTTACGAGGGTTTTCCTCCTACTTCTGTAAAAATTGCCATTGGGACTTTGTTAATTTCTTTGCTGGCGTCATATTTGTCTGATTTTTCACGATCCTCGCTTCCTTACGTCCACATCTGTGCCTCTGAACGATGAGAATTCTCCTCCAGACTTGTCGGCTCTGCTTCGGCAGAGACGGGCCCTCACCAGTCGGCTCAGCTTGAGTTTCTGGGTGTGCCTTCTGGTCATGACCGTGAGCGGAACGGCCTGCTATTGTGGTCTATTTTTGGACGTGGCCATTGCTCAGACTCGGAGGATGGGTGTCACCGGCTGAGGGCGACGGCGAGGCCGGCTGACTCTGCTTCCTCCCCGGCCGAGGCTACAGAGCGGGCTCCACATTTGCCCGGATTCCCAGGTCAGAACTGGAGGCAGCACTCATCGGGAGACCGGGCCGTGAGTTAGCTTCTCTTCTTGAAAGACGGCCTGAGGTCTGTATAGCATGTTGTTTGGGGATCCAGGTCAGGTCTGGGTGCGCACTGAGTTCTCTGGGGTGTGGGGGTTTAGCGCTGCAGACAGAGGAAGCACAGGCTGCCTGCCATGTTCAAGCCCCACCGAGCACGGGGCTGTTGAGTGGGCTCTGAGGCTCCTGTGTGCTCCGAGTGGGTTCCTCCCTGGTAGACGGGCTGAAAGCTCGCCCAGCAATGAGCGGGGCTCTGAATTAGACGATCTGCCTGGCTCAGGGGGTGGAGGGTCTCTAAAGCCAGGAAGGCTCTGTGTTTTCTTAGCTGAAGCCACCCGCGCCCTAAGTTCTCGGATCAAACAGAGTCACTGGCTTTGCTCTGCAGACCGTGGGCTCTGCCCGTTTCTCAGTTCAAGTGTCCGTGGGCCAAACAGCTTCCAGGAGTCCCTGACGACCCTTCCGGTCAGGTGGGGCCGAGAGACCCTCTGCACAGCGGGTGGGGTGGCTCCCAGCTCCCTGGCCTGGGCAGGAGGGGGAGGGACCGCTCCAGGCCACCCTCAGCTTCCCAAAGAGGCTCTCCAGTCCGGAGATGGGGGGCCACCTCAGCCCTGGCTGTGAGCCGCCCCCTCCCCCGCCCGTGCACGGCATGGGAACACAGGCCCCTCGATGCCAGCGTTGCTCCGGGGGAGCCCCGCTCTGCCTGCCCGCCTCCTGGCTCGGGCACAGCTGGGTTGCACAGCTTCCGGGGGTTGCTGCCAGCCCTCCTGGTCAGATGTGGCTGGGCGGCACCGTGCCCAGAGGCTGGCGAGTCTGTGACCCAGCAGCTCTTTGCCTGGGCCTGGGCATGTCGAACTGTCAGGCCAGCAGAACCCTGCATTTGAGGATCCAGATCAGGTCAGGCAGGTCTGCAGCCCGCAAAGAGAGCTGCAATGCTAGACGGTTGCCCCTTGGGTTCTCTTTTCATGGGAGCCTTGCCACGTGGTGCTGTGCAGCCTGTGGCCACTTCCTTACCTGGCACCTCGGTTTCTCTTGGGCCCTGGGGTCAGGGGTGCTTCAGCCGTGGCCAGTGTCTAGGGGTTGCTCAATGCTGTCTTGTTTTCGAGCGTTGTGGCTCAGCGGAAACAAATCCAGCCTGTATCCATGAGGATGAGGGTTCCATCCCCGACCTCGCTCAGTGGGTTAAGGATCTGGCCTTGCCGTGCGCTGTGGTGTGGGTCAAATATGAGGCTAGGATCTGGCGATGCTGTGGCTGTGGTGTAGGCCGGCAGAGAATTCTCAGATCTCTTATTGTTTATGAAAGTGACAGAATGTTCCAGAGAAATGTGGGAGCGGCGACATGGGGAGTGGTTCTACCAGCCACTAGGTGTCACTGTTCTGCTACCCAAGTTCAGCAAAAAAACCACACACGGGTTCTGAGAGCTGTAGAACCACGTTTTAAGTTGGCAAACTTCCTGCTAGGAAGCTAAAAATTGCTCTTAATTTAAGGGGAAGTCTAATCGATGGCTTGCTCTTGTAAAGAAATTACTTATGGAAGAAAATTAATATCAACTTTCTTGACATTTAAACCTGACATCTTTGTTAATAAAAGCGGCACCAAAAAAATTCACATTTGTCCTATTCATTAGTTACGCTTCCATTTACATGAAGATGAAAAAACATATATGCAGGACATGGAACAAATGATTGCCGAGGTTAAGCGTCCTTACACTCTGGGAATAAACGTCCTGAGAGCTTAGTTTTTAAGGAATAGAAAAGGAAAAGGGATTCATGTTAGCGTGACTCTAGCCTGAGAAAGCCTTTTCTCGTAGCAAGTATTCCAACACGGCTAAAGCCTGGAGTGGCAGCCTGGCCGGCGGGTCCTCCCTCCCCGCCTGGAGCTGGGTGGGCTTCTCCTGGGTCCAGCCCCCACGCAGCAGGGGTCCTTTAGCACGTCCCTGTCACTATGCAGAGGGCAGAGGCCCTGCCCAGGGAAACTCAACTGAAGCAAGGCCAGAAAAAGACCTGAAAGGGTCTCAACACTTTCCCCTCACAGCCCCCCCCCGCCCCCCCATGGATCGGATCGGATCAGCCCCCAGCCCCCGCAGAGTCTGGGTGTCTCCTGCCCTCGGGGTCCTTGGCTCCCATTTCCAGCTGGGACATCTGAGCGGCCTGACTCTGCAGCCAGAGTCTTCCAGGGGCAGCTGCAGCGCCGCCCCCCTCTCCCCCCGCACCTAGTGAGGCCCCCCCGCTGCCTTCACGTTGAACCTGAGCAGGTGAGGCTGCCGGCCAGGGTCACCGCTTTGACGGCCTTTCACTCGCCCCAGCAACCTCACAACGTCCTCACCCTCCACTTCGGAATTCAGAGGGATGATGGGCGCTCCGGGGTGCAGCGCAGTCGTGCGTGTACACACACACACACACGCACATGCACACGCGCACACACACACGTACACACACGTACACACACATTTTCTTCCACAAAGGCGTGACCTCTCCCTTCCCCGCGGGCCCTCCGCTGCCTTAGGTACAGAACCGCCTTCCCCCATCATTCCACGCCGCCTGCTGGGTGCCCACCCTACACCGGTGCCCCCCTGGGTGCTGGGGCCCCACCCCGACGGGACGGCCAGGGCCCCCCTTCTCTGGCGGAGGAACAGGAAACGGGTGACTAAGCAAATGGAGAAATGGAACAAGTTCCAAGTTCCGCGGGAGCGGGGTGGTGCCCGGGAAAGCAGGTTGCAGGCTAGGAGGAAGCCTGGGAAGTGGTCCCAGGCCGGTCCACCCGCACATCTCCGGGGAGGCGGCAGGACACCCCCAGGACACCCCCGGCCACTGAACAGACGCTCAGCGGCACAGCTGCAAACCCAGGCAGATTTTTCTCCACGGAAACGGAAAGTCGCGGTTCTGCAGGTCAGAGCCTGCAGGTCAGCTGAGGCCGGCTCAGTGCCGGGCAGCTAAGGAGGCAGGGGACAAAGCTGGGACCACAGAGCCACTGAGGACCAAATGCACACGGCCCGCGATGCTTCTGCAGGGGCACAGGTGGGACTGAGCCGGGGTTTTCCAGGTGGTTTTCAGTCACTTGCTCTGTCTGCACAGAAGCCAAAGCCACGGTGACGTCACGTTGCCTTGGTAAATCTCCAAAGACGATTTTGTGCTTTTTGTTCCCACAACACACAAACATCCATAAAACCTGAGTTTTTGGTCCCTCCGCTAGATAATGCCATCCTCTGTCGACTCTACCTGGTTCTGTGGCCTCCTTACTCCTGTGACTTCTTTAATCTGGGAGAGTGTCAGGCCGCTGGGACCTTCCCCTGGTTTGTTTTGGTTGCAAAGGAAATGACTCCTTGCAATAGTATGTTGGGGATCATTTTGTAACACTTATTTTCGCTTCAGCAAGTGGCACGACCTGTTTGCAAACTGCAGGTGCCCTGGCAGCTGCTGATCCAGGAACTACTGACCTTGAAAAGATTTGCTGGCAAGACGGAGAGACTGCAGGAGGGCTTGGTGCGATTAAAGGGGAACATTCTGTAAAGACCGCTATTGAAAACCATGGCTTGGGCTTTCAACAGAAACGGTAGGAAATCGGGAGTTCCCTGGTGGCCTAGTGGTTAAGGACCCGGTGTGGTCACCGTAGTGGCTCGGGTTTGCTCCCTGGCCTGGGAACTTCTGCATGCCGTGGGCATGGCCAAAAATAAAAATAAAAAGGTAGGAAATCATTTTAACTAAAAAAATCATGCACATAGTTGTGTGTGTGCATGTAAGAACACATACATTTATACACATGCGGACACACACATGTACGTGCACACGCACACCGCATGCAGTATGTGAGTGGACACATCCAACCCGTCTCTGGGCGGGAGGAAGGCGGTACGTGTACCCTTTCTATCTGATGCTCTCATATACTATCTCCGTATTTGGGGCAAGAACATGTAAATTTAGAAAACAAAGATTTTAAAGGAAAATATACTTTCATGAAGAAGTTTTGTTACAAAGAACTCTGGAAACGAAACTAAGGCTCCGACTTATTTTAGGCCTCTTATTTTCATCCTTAACCCCTGAGCCTCTCTGGACGCCCTCGCCCCCGCAGGCCGGAGACCCTGCCGCTGAGCGCGCTTACGCCCCCCTGCGCTCCCGGAGGGGCCAGGCCTTCCCGCTCCCCACCGCTGGGCAGCGTCCCCGCCACCGCACACCTGCTGCCTATGGTCATTTGCCCACTGCCTCCCGTCTGCGCTGGCTGGTCCCGAAGGCCTGGCCTGGCCGTGGGCAGCTGGAAAGAAGCAAGAAGTGTGAATGGGCCCCTGGGGGAGCCGGCACACAGCCGCCCACGTCCGGCTGACTTTCCCAAAGCTGCATCCTGCCCGGGACACAGGGGAGCCAGAGAGGAGACGCGGCCCCTCTCTCAGCCTGGGAGCCGGAGCTGGGGCTGCTCTCTGTCTCTCGACCTCCGGGAGGTCGCCACGTACCTGCTCATCCCGCTCGGTCGGTCAGTGGAGTTGCTTCCTGCCCTCTGTGACAGGGACACGGGCAGGGCCAGAAGCCATGGTGGGAGCAGGCCAGGCAGGTACACGCTTGCTCGGGTGAGAAGGGAGCCGCTGCCGATGCGTTCTGAGAACTGGACGGGATTATGACTCACAAGGACAGGGAGGGTTCTGTGCCGACGGTGAGCCGCCTGCAGGACTGGCCTCTGTGGTCCGGGCTGGTCACCGTGAGCCCAGCGTCCAGAGTCCCCAAGGTGGGCCCCCGAGCTGTGGTGGAACCCAAGAGGCTCTGTGGCAGGTGGTTCTCCCTAGTGGTTTTAAATAGCCGAGAACCGGCCACACACCCAACCTCATCAGTCGCCTTCTGGACCCAGACGAGGTCTGCACCTGACCTCGGGACCAGGGCCCTTCCCGGGAAAGCCTGTGCGTGAGCAACACAAGCAAAATCGAGTTTTCCCAAGGAGCCCCTAATAGCCTGCTTTTTAAACCTGTGTGTTCAGGAGTTCCATGAGGCTGAGCGGGTGGCGGGCTGGCCTTGTCACTGCCACGGACCAGGAACTTCTGCATGCCGTTGGGTGAGGCCAAAAAACCCCAACGAACCTGTGTGTTCAGTTCATGCTGTGTTTATTCAACACCTTCCACGAACAGGATGACAGGAGCGAGAGCAGGGCTGGGGTGCCCCGAGCCCCCCGCTCGGCCTCCTGCCTCGTCTTTCCTCTCACCCCACCCCCGCCCCCAGCCCGGAGGCTCACAGCTGTTTTAATCCGCTTTCCTTCCCAAGTGCACACCGCAGTTCTTTTCTTTCCTGGGAGCCCCCAGAAGCGCCCTCGGGTCCCTCATCCGAAGTCAGTTGCAGGCTGGCTAACCCGGAGACCTGCTTCAAGCCCACCCCCGGGCCTGCTTGCTTCCTCCGGGAACGGTGGCCTGAGGTGCCGGCTCCCTTTCCGTCTCCCTGCGGGCTTCTGGGGGCTTGGCAGCTGCTCCTACTCGCTTTCCTGAATATTATTCATTCATTCAAGGAGCGCGTATTCCTTGTGTGCCAGTGGTGAGCCGGCGCGGGCAGGAGCCACGCAGAGCCTTGGGCAGCCAGCACCCTTGAACCCCTGGCCCTCCCATCTGGGGGGATCCAGGCAAATGTAAGGGACTCATATAGTGACAAGAGAAGGCTTGTAATACAGAGGTGCGCTTGCTTTGTTTTTGGGGCCACACCGGCGGCATATGGAGGTTCCCAGGCTAGGGGCTGAATCGGAGCTACAGCTGCCCGCCTACACCACAGCCACAGCAACGCGGGGTCCGAGCTACGTCTGTGACCTACACCACAGCTCACGGCAACGTCAGATCCTTAACCCACTGAGCGAGGCCAAGGATCAAACCCGCATCCTCATGGATGCCAGTCAGCTTCATTAACTTCTGAACCATGACGGGAACTCTTATTTCTACTCTTTTAATGATGATTCTGGATGTTTAACTACACACAGGTACTAGCTTTAATTAATGTCTTAACCCTTCTGTTTGAACAATAAGAACGAAGAACATCCTTTCCAATTTATGTGCTTTTGTTTTGTAGCATGTTAGCCATTTTTAATTTCATCTTACAAATTAAACGTCATTATTTTCTACGGAAAATATTAGTACACATTTACCTCCGTGCTCAACAGTATCTGGACACATGATTCCACCTTGTGTGTCAGAACTTTCTGCTGGATAACTTCCCCTTCTTCGAAGCTTATTCTACAGTATTTGCTGTAGTGAATTCTTGGTGGTAAAACTTCCCGGGGCTTTGTCTGTTTGCTTTAATCTTCAATGTCATTTTTGAAAGAGAGTTAATTCTGAGCATATAATTCTAGGTCAGAAGCGACTTTTGATTCAGAATTTTGAGGATTTTCTAGACTCCTGTTGCTCAGAGGTTCATATTCACCTGCAGGTGCCGTGAGCTTTCTCTCCGGATGCTTTTAAGACCTTCGTCTGGTTCCTTCTTTTCTATCTTTTCACTGTGAGGTCACCGGGTGTACCTCGCTTGATCCTGCTTGATTTATGTTTTATGACCTGGATCTGTGAATTTGTATCACTCATTAGTTATGGAAAATTCTCAGGCATAATTTTCTTTTGAACCTCTTTCTAAAGATGTGTTAAAACGCCTCATTCTGTTCTTCACGTCTCCTAACCTCTCCTCATCCGCGTCCTGTCCCCTGTCTCTGTACAGCAACCTGCTGACCGCTTCGGGTCTGTTTTCCAGTTCACTTATTTTCTCCTCTGTTTTGTCTAATCTGTAGTTTAACCCATTCATTAAACTTTTAATGTAATGTTTTTAATTTTAAAATTATATTTTTATAATACTATATATCGAATATAATATTTGATAGTTTCTTTGTCACTGATCATTTTTAAAATTCTATTTTTTATTCCTTAATCACTTTAAACATGGTTATTTTATATTCTGTATCTCAAAATCCCACAGAGGATAAGCTTGTTTGTTGTTTCTGCTAACTTTCACTCATGGTGGCGTTTTTCCTCGTGTATTCAGTCATCTGTGACTGTAAGCTCGTATTTAACTGACAAGCATTCATCCTAGAAGACAGGGATCCTCCAGAAAGGACCCGCATTTTCTTCTAGAGATATCCAGAGCTATTCAGTATCTAGAGTGTGCTGTCAGTCTGGAGCTGCCTTACCCGGCTTAAGAATCCTCGCCTAGGGAGTTCCCGTCGTGTCTCAGTGGTTAACGAACCCGACTAGTATCCATCAGGATGTGGGTTCCATCCCTGGCCTCGCTCAGTGGGTTAAGGATCCGGCATTGCCATGAGCTGTGGTGCAGGTCACAGATGCGGCTCGGATCCAGCGTTGCTGTGGCTCTGTTGTAGGCCAGCGGCTACAGCTCCAATTAGACCCCTAGCCTGGGAACCTCCATATGCTGCGGGTACAGCCCTAAAAGACAAAAAGACCCCCCCCCCCAAAAAAAAGGGAAAGAAAGAAAAAGAAAAGAAACAGTAGAAGACAGATTTCCAGTAATCACTTCCAAAGGACAAATGTCATTAAGAAATTTTCAGTGGCTTCCCATTGTTCATAGAATAAAGTTCAACTTTCTCAGCATAGCTTACAAATCTCTTCATCACATGACTTATTTTCTCAGCTTCATCTCTCACCTTTTAATTACTGAAAGGGCGCAGGATATGCCACCCCCAAAATTCCATTTTGCCATAAGAATTCTTGTGAGTGAAGGCATTTGAGCCCCTATAATCTTTTCTCTACTTAAAAGCAGAGTCCCCTCCCAAAATGCAAGAGAACTCAACTACCATCAATCAACCCCTTCCCAGGAGCAACCTTAATCTTCTTCGAGAATTAAGCCCCACACCCGGCAGATTTTGTCATAAACGTCATCTCTCATTTATTCTTCTAAGTGCCCACTATTTTTCCAAAAAGCCATTTGCCTTTTCCTAAGTGCCCACCCTCCTTGGTCCTTTGCACTATAGAGTTGGGCAGGGAGACCCAAAGTTCAAGCCCTCTGGTGAGCTGCTCAGCTCCAGGCACTCCCGTGTGTTAAGTCCACCATGCCCACTAGACTTCTGACATCTGTCTCTTGTTAATCTGTCTTTTGTGAGTCTAATTTCCAGGCTCTGGAAATACTGTGAGACAGTATTTTTCCTCCTCTACGCTGTTCGCTTTTCCCTGCTCATGAAGGATGTCCGGCACTTTGTGAAGCCCAAATGCCCTGAACAAGCTTCCCCACCTCTCTCTTTACTGCATACTTGCTCCGCTTTCTACCCCACTGTGTCTTCCTTCCCACCCACCTCTCTTTGCCTGGCCAGCTTTTATTTATAATTTAAGTCCTGGCAGAGAAGTCACCTCCCCGCAAAGCCCTCTCCAATTCTCCCAGCCAGAGCAGGTAGTAGGTGTTCTGTTCTCCTAGGATATTTGTTACAATAGTAAATCTGTTATACTGCTTATTGAACTGTAACGGAATTTTTCTTTTTCGTTTTCTTTTCTTTCTTTTTTTTTTAGGGTCACACCCGCAGTATATGGAGGTTCCCAGGCTAGGTGTCGAATAGGAGCTGTAGCCACAGCCACAGCAACACCAGATCCAAGCTGCATCTGCGACCTACACCACAGCTCATGGCAATGCCAGATCCTTAATCCACTGAGTGAGGCCAGAGATCAAATCTGCATCCTCATGGATGCTAGTCAGATTCGTCACCACTGAGCCACGACGGGAACTCCTGTAATGGAATTTTTCATTGACCATGGCTCTCTTCGCTTACTGAATATTTAGGACAGGCCAGCCTCTGTAGTAAAACCTCTATATACTTTAATTTGTTTGATGCTCATAATCTTTTGAAAAAGTACCAATACTGTGCCTATTTTACAGATGAAGAAATAAAGCTTGTAGATTATGACTGCTGATCTTGTGTCTCAGTTTGATGGGCCACAGGGTGCCCGGCTGTTTGGTTGGATGCTATTCTGGATGGGTCTCTGAGGGTGTTTCCACACAGGATGAACATTTGAATAGTAGACTGAGTAAAGCAGATGGCCCTCCCCACTGTGGGTGGGCCTCGTCCAATCAGGTGAAGGCCTGCATGGATCCAAAAGGCAGAGCAGGGAAATTTGCTCTCTGCTTGATCGTTTCCAAGGTGGGGCCATCAGTCTTATTCTGCTTTCAGACTTGGACTAGAACAACCCCATGGGCCCTCCTGGATCTTCAACTGGTAGGTGGCAGCTTCCATCATTCTGTGTGTGGGTCAATTTCTTATTTTATGGACATATCCTAAAGTCCTGCTGGTTTTGTTTCTATTAAGAAACTTGTCCACAAACAGCTGATAGTTTGCAGAGTTACTGAACTAAGGGCATATTCTGGGTGCGTATACCGTAACATAACTTAAGGGAGGACAACAGCATGAATTAAAAAAAATAAAAGTCATTTGTAAAGAGAGAAAACTGACGCTCACAGAGCTGGTCACGTGGTTTTTGGTGTAGAACCGAGGCGCGTGGCCAGGCTTGGCCCTGCTGGTTCCCTGACTGTGTGAAGAAGCCACCTCTCTGCTCGTCGTTCCTCCTCGCCTGGTCCTTTGTGTTTTGCCAGAAACACTTTGTGCTTTTCGTGTGGTGAGGATGACCCTGAAGGACACTGGCAGTGCTGTGCCCTGGAAACGAACCCGACTAGTATCCATGGGGATGTGGGTTCAATCCCCGGTCTCGTTCAGTGGGTTAAGGATCCAGTGTTGCCGTGAGCTGTGGTGTAGGTTGCAGACGCGGCTCAGATCCCGCGTTGCTGTGGCTGTGGCGAAGGCCGGCGGCTACAGCTCCTGTTAGACCCCTAGCCTGGGAACCTCTATATGCTGCAGGTGCGGTTCTAAAAAAGATAAAAAAAAAAAACAAAACCCTGACTAGCGAGTTTTTCCCCAGAAGCAGAGGGCCTCCCAAGAGCACGACTCAAGATCCTCATCCCCAAAATGAAAGCCTCATGCCTCTTGCCATTTGCTGGGTGATCTTCGTCTCCGTTAGCGCCTTAACTCTGGCCACCGTCGCCGCATCTTTCGCTAAAGCCCCAGCTGCACAGCGAAACCCCTCTGCTCTCCTGTGCAGCGGACTTTGGGTCGGAGACGTGCTCTGGGTTCTTAATCGGCTGAACGAGGCGGCGTCTTGGCCACAGCGGAGTCCGCCTCCCAGCCTGGACGCGCCTCCACGACGGCAGCAAGTTCAGGAAATGAACCAACAGGCCACGAGGCCAGAGCAGCTCGGTGCCCTCACGGTGCCCGCTTTGATTAACTTGATGCCAGCCCACTTAGCTCCTGCCGTCCCTGCGTCGCCCCGGGGCACTGAGTTCTCTCCAAGGTCCCAAGTACTGATGCCGGCAGCTCTGCATCAGAGGCCTCCCGGTGCCTGGAGAGACAGAAGCCAGCCGAGCACCCAAAACGGTTCCTCCTCGGACGCGACATCGTGACCTATGAGCTTCATGACTGAGGTAAGAACGACCTCAGCCTGACAGTGACCAAGGGGCTGCTGGCACCAAACGCCTCCCCAACCAGGGCGCCGGTAAACCGAATTCAACAGGAAGGCATCGGGCCGGGGCGGTTCCAGCGGTTTCTCAGCCCACCCAAGCAAGTCACACCCCACACCCGCGCCCCAGATGCCTCCAGGTTTAGAAATCAAAAGCTAAGGGCAGCCGACCGGCAGCAGCCAGCGAGTGTCTGGGCTGGAGGCAGTCAGCAACCCCCTCCCTCGGCTTGGGGATCTCCTCTGTCCCCCTCTCTCCCGGGGTCCTTCTGGGGGGACCCCGCCCGTCCTCTGCTCTGTGCTCCCCGACCGCTCAGGACGCAGAGCAAGGCCAGAGTGAGAGTAATCAGACCAATGCTTTCCCCCCTTAGGAAAAAGACTCGGGAGCCGAGACAGGGCACAGAGCGGCCACCTCTGGGACGGAAGAGCAGCCGCGCGGCTGGGACTAACTCATCAAATGTCCCCAGTGTTGCCGAGCCAGGGAATTAGCACAAGCACTTTTTTTCTCCTGCTAATAAAATCTCAGAAAGAGAGAATGGACACTTACCCTCTGTTTCCAACAACCCCTGCAAGCAGGTAGACTGTCGACCCGGGAGACTGACTGACAGATAAGAGTCTAACCCTCTGGCCACTTTGTCCGCTGTCCCAGGCGCCACGGCGGTAGCAGCCTTGGGGCAAGTCGCGTCAGGCCAGTAAAGCTGAGCCCAGCCGCGTACGCTGCGCGCGGGAGGAAGAGAGTGTACTTTCCCCTTTTAGGCTCCTCTGGCCGGTTTAAGAATTAAACTGACAGGACCCAACAGGAGACGATCACACGAAAGCTCAGGAATGCGCGTGCATGGGGGAGACCCAGGAAACGGAGACCTTCACCCCAAAGGCCGAAGCCCTCGCCGTAAATACCGTTTTCAGCTAAAGACGAAAGAGGACGCTGGGGGTCTGCGATGTCAAAGGAGAATAAGGCCACTCACGTGGCGGTGGCAAGGCAGCCTCGGGAGAACAACTGTGGGCTGAGCCAGGCAGAGAGGGTGACACAGGAATTTTCACACACCCTGCAGGTCCCTACTCTAGTTTGCTGCGGTGACAACCCTCTTACTGGCCCTTTGTCTACATTCTTTGGGCAGCTAAACAAGCAGGTAAAAAGAAAGACTTCTTGAGTCTTCTGTTTCTGAAAAATAGCGTGCCTAAAAGCACTGTCATTGCAAAGAGACACATTTTGGGGTGAAAAAGTTTGTTGCCCTACACCCCACAAGGTCCAGCTCTGACTCCAGGGTCCAGACTCCCCTGGGCGCGGGGAGGCCCGCCAGACCCATCCACCTGCTGTGGAAAAACTAAGCCTGGGTGGGAGACCAGGGGCCCTGGCTCGGGGGTCCCTGCACTGTACCCTCAACCCCCGCCCCCAGCGTCCCAGCCCTGTGAGCCCAGCTGTGTCCCCACGAGGGAGGTTGTTCAAGGCGTCC
>PVHT020000085.1:3238838-3250734 GCA_004024745.2 Catagonus wagneri
CACTACCCTTTTAGGTTCTTCTGGCTGCTCGAGAAAATTAAAGGGACACGAGCCAGGTTACAGGAGAAAAATCAAACAGCAGTTGAAAAGCAGCGTGGGTACTTGGGAGAGACCCAGGCGAAACGAGTCACTGGCCACGGCGGCCAAGATCCTAGCCGTAAAACCACCTTCAAACACCAAGAGGATGTTGAGGTTGGCGGTCAGTCTGGGGAGGTGACCAGGGAAGTCCTGGAGGACAAAGGTGGATTTCTCACAGCAGGAGGAAGCCAGTTAAATCGCTGCGGGCAGGATGGAAATTCTGCCTCCATCAGTCGCCTGCTGTTTACAAAGATTCGCAAAATACCTCAAAGAAAATCAGCATCCTGGAAGCCTGTGAAACACCGAATTCTTTTTCCTCAGTAACTCAGATTATTTCTTAACCGGTTGATTCACACAACCCTCCAGGAAGGGTGCTGCTTTTATGCATTAATGCATAAATGATCTCGTGTGACCCAAGTTGCTGTCCACAGTTTAAAATTCCAAGCAAAGATTTCATTAAAAGATGTTCCCTAGAACTAATTAAAAATCAAACACCAAAACTAAAGAAAACAATTTTGCCAATCATGCAGGTGATAACTTCTCTCAGGTTAAAATTATTGTTATTGATTCTGGAAATTTGTGGGCGAAAAAAAGGAAATTGTTGTTATGCACTGGGTGAACAAGCAAACTGAAACATCAGTTTGGAGCACAGAAAAGTTTTTCTTTCTTTCTTTTCTTTAGGGCCGCAACTGCAGCAACTGAAAGTTCCCAGGGTAGGGGGTGGAATCGGAGCTACAGCTGCCTGCCTACACCACAGTCACAGCCACATAGGATCCGAGCCACAGCTGCGATCTACACCACAGCTCATGACAATGCCAGATCCTTAATCCACTGAGAAAGGCCAGGGATCAAACCCACGACCTCATGGTTCCTAGTTGGATTGTTTCCACTGTACCACGACGGGAACGCCCAAAGCAAAGGTTTATTGAAGGATCAACCAAAGAGAACGGGTGGCTTGTGCTCAAAAGACCCAACTCCCCAATGGTTTGGGTGAAGGGTTTTCACTGGCAAAATGTGGGATGAGGTCTACAGGCTGGGTGGCTTTCTTCTGATTGGCTGGCGGTGAGGTCACAGGGCGGGGCTCCAGGAATCTTGCCCCTCGCCTTGAGTAACCATCCCCCACCCGCGAGGGGGCCTTAGTTCCTGCAGCACCCAAAGACATTTGTCGCAGTCCGGCACGTGGGTTGGAGAACAGTTTTCCAGTGTAGCCGGGTGAAAAGAAGAGTTTGTTGAGATAAGAGGTGCCGCTTAGCTCAGCGGGACAACCTCTCGACGGCCAGGGGAGCTGACCTCGGGCGCGGGGTCCTGCCTATTTTTTTAGCCCAGGGAGAGGAGAGGGCTCAGGGTACACCTGCTGGTGAGCCAGGGGCGCACCAGATCCCCGTGGGGCGGAGGGAGGGGTGGCCACATGGCTTTCCTGTAGGGCCGGGAAGGAGTGGGCTGGGTTTTTCAAGGTGGGAGACGCTTGGGGCCATGATAAGGGTCTGGTCATTCTTGTGTGGGCCAGAAGCTGAGGTCGACCTTCTCAAAGGGACTTTGAAGTCCAACGACTCCTTAAGGAGGACCCGGGGCCCTGCCCCAAGGCCGCACCACTGTGTCCTGACTGCCCTCCGCTGTTTCTGCACCCGCTCCCTTCCCTAATTAGGGACTCAGGGAAGGTCAAGGAGACTGAAAGAAGTCTCTTCCCCATGAGTAAGAAACGGGAGCCACAGAAAGGTTTTTGTGCCCAGGAGGGCCCCACCGGGCCCAGCTTAGTCTCATTGTCACCCCTGGTGGAGCCAGAGGTAAACGCTGGCCCAAAGCAGGGTCTCCCCAACCCCGTCAGCGCAGCGGGGTGACCAGGCCGCTCAGGACGCTGGAGATAATCGGAGATTCTTCCAGTTCGGGCTCAGAAGCCTTCTCGTTGAAGGCACCTGGCGCGCTTGTCTGGTTCGTGGTGTCTTGGTGTCAGGTTGCCCCGGGAAACCGTTCGCATCCTGTAATCTTTTTTCCGCTTTTGTTACTGAAGGGAACTCGGGTCCCTCAGCCGACACAGCAAAGCAAGGCCACTTGATAAGGACGGAGCAGGAGGCAGTAGGAGGCCCAGTGAGGGGCCACGGACAGAGAGGGAGACAGACCTAGGGGACTTGGGGAGGCCATCAGAGCAGGCAGGCTGCTTGACTAGCGGGGCACTGGGTGGGGGAGGGGAGGCCTGCGTTCAGGTGCAGACCAAGGTCAGGAGTTCAAGGGCCGCCCTCCCGCTGATCTGAATAAGCACCACGACAGTCCCAGTTTGGCCTTACAGGGTCAGCTTCTCTGCTGGGTACCAAGGAAGAGCTGCCCCTGGAAGAAAGAGGAAGGGGCCCGTCTTCTCCGACCCCCACCCCTGCAGGACACCGTAGCCCACCCACGGCAGAGCCCCCTCCCTGCGCGCTGGCACCTCTCATGGGCGTCCTGACTTAATAAATCTATTTCTTGCCCGTCGCTTTGTCTCTTGATGAATTTCTTCCGCGCAGAGGCGCGGCGAACCTGAACCTCAGCGAGCCCAGACCCCGGTCAGCGGAGGACGCGAAGGGCTTGAACTTCATTAAACGCTCAGATGGACGGACAGAAGGCCAGCAGAGCCCGTTGTCCCCGAGCGTCCACAGGGACCGGGCCTTCCCGGGCCGGCGGCTGTTCCGACTGGCCGAGGAGGAGCGGGGGGCGGCAGGCTGACCTGGCTGGCAGGGAGGGCTGTGGCCGAGGGAGACGTGGGTCCCTGGCCCCAGAAACAGGCTGTGCAGCCGCCTCGGGACCAGGGCTCCGGTGGCCCTGGCAGGGCCCTGCTCCTGCCCGGCTGTGCGCTTGGCAGATGCACAGTCATGAGCGAGCAGAGAAGGATTCCGGCTGGTTCCATCCGGGAGCCACTCCGCCATCCCGACGGCTGTGGCACTAGAGCCCTCTGTTATCAGGTGGCAGTTTGATGGACAGACCCGTCTGCCCTGGTGTCCCGCTCGTGTTCCACTGACTGATGAAACTGCACCTTTTGTCACTTGTCCTGCAGAGGACGGGGTCCAGCCACTGCCGAGTCCCGCTCCCCACCCCGGAATACGGCGGCACGTGTGAGCACTCGGCCCCACAGCTGAACAGAAGATGCCAAGGCTCGGAGAAGTCGGTGAGCATAATTAGAGGCGAGAGGCTGTCTTCAAAGTAGGAGAACAAACGTTTCTGATGGACATTCATGAAG
This sequence comes from Catagonus wagneri, assembly GCA_004024745.2. Classification (NCBI taxonomy): domain Eukaryota; kingdom Metazoa; phylum Chordata; class Mammalia; order Artiodactyla; family Tayassuidae; genus Catagonus; species Catagonus wagneri. The sequence goes on from PVHT020000085.1 coordinate 3,242,122, forward strand.
AAACCAGACCCCAAACCCCAGGAGGAGAAGCCGGGCAGAGCGGTCTTGGACAGAAACCACAGCGCTGCGTTTTTTTGGATCAGCCTCTTAAGGCACAGTCAACACGAGCGAAAGCAAACAAATGGGATCTCGTTAAACTGAGCAAAGGAAACCGTCAAGAGAAGGAAAAGACAATCCCTGGAAGAGGAAGAGCTGCTGGAAAGTCCCAGGGAGAGGCCTTGGGGATAAAAAGAAGGAAGCGTAACAGTCACCTCCAGCCTGGATGGTGATTTGGTGAAAAACGGTTTTTGGAAACTTTGTTGAGAACTTCACCACAAAAAAAAAAAAAAATTCGCCTGCCTGGGCCAGACTCCCCGGAGGCCAGAACCAGTCACAGGGCCCCGTCCTGGGTCGGGGGAGGCTGGAAGGGTCCTGGGCCCAGCCAACCCCGCCAGGCCGTCAGGGCCACAGGCCAACCTCGGCCAGCCAGAGTCCACGTCACGCTTCCCCTGGGCTTAAGTTTTCCAAAAGCCAGCGGCTCCCCTATAGCGGGGCAGAGATCGGCGGTGGGGTGAGAATGCCAGAGAAATGCTCGCGGGTGGTGTCAGGAGAAAGGGCCGGGATCCTCGGCCTCAGATCTTAGCGACCGGGAGACTCCGGCGCGGGGCAAAATCTGCCTCTGCCTCCTGCCTCCCGGCTCCAGGCAGAACCCACCGCCTCGCTCCGCCTCCACGGCATCTGTCCTCACTCCCTTCAGGCCATTTGGTGACACGTAACCTAAAAACCACCAGGCAGAGCAGGAGGGGGCTGGGCGTGAAAAGGTGACTTTTACTAACTTGGCAGAAAAACCTGCACTGGAAAGGACTCTACGGTCGCCACTGAAGGTGCACAATAGCTGCAACGCATCTTCAAAGCAGCAGCTTTCGCAAAACAAAATGCGTCGGTGTCGGCTCCGCCCGCCCTGGATCCTGGAACCTGCGGAGACGGCCAGGGTTCCCTTCGGACCCGCCGACAAGGGCTCGGAAGCGGCCGGCTCTCCAAGAGGAAGCAGCAGCTGGAGGCATTTCAGTTTCTTTTCCTCCCTGCAGTGCACCCCCCGAAAGAAGGAAAGCAATTGCTTGACTGACTAAGACACAGGCAGTCGCAGCTCCGAGTTCCAACCCCGGTTAACTTGGAGGAAAGGGAGTGTTTGCCGAAGCCCCGCGACTGTCTTGGCCATTGTCCGATTTTGCAGCTGGAGGACAGGGCCTCTCCCCTGCCTCGCTGTGTCCCCAGGAGGCCGAGGTGGCGGACAGCTTCCAGACCCACGAGGTCAAACTTCAGTGGCCCCGTGAGGCCTGACTCCAGATGGCAGCTCTTTAGGGTCGAGGCCGGCCATGGGCCGCGTCCCTGAGGCCGTCCCTGAGCAGGGCGGACCAAGCAAAGCCCCAGCCTGAGCTTTGGGACACAAAATTCCCTCCTCTGCCAAAGCCCTGAGCCCGGGGCGAACCCCTCGGGGCCTGATAACCCCTGCTTGACTCGAAAATAATCGTGATTTCAGACTAAATCAGCCTGGATGCAGCTCATTAACGGGGCAGCGTTGTTGTGGCAGGAAGAAGCCAGCAGCCGTCTGTGACTTAGCGATTGCACAGGCACCAGAAAATTCCCTGCTTATCCCTGAATCTTCCTCTGTCATGTGTTCTGAAACCTCCTCGTTAGGAATAGATTATCTTAAGTCCTTTCATAAGCATTTCAGCATTTAAGGGAACTCGATCAAAACGCCCACACCCTGGGAATAGCAAGGACAAGAACCGTTCTTCGTAAACACAGCTTCCATTTTCTCAGACCCCACACCTCCCCCACTACCACAGATATTTCATGATGCTCTTTTTTTGTCTGATTTTTTGCTTTTTAGGGCCGCACCCGCGGCATATGGAGGTTCCCAGGCTAGGGGTCGAATCAGAGCTGTAGCCGCCGGCCTTCGCCACAGCCACAGCAACGCGGGATCCAAGCCGCGTCCGCGACCTACACCACAGCTCACGGCAACGCTGGATCCTTAACCCACTGAGCGAGGCCAGGAATCGAACCTGCAACCTCGTGGTTCCTGGTCGGATTGGTTTCTGCTGCACCACCATGGGAACCCCTGAGATGCTCCTTGGTGATCTTCAGGAGGATCTCGCAGATCGCACGACGCTTCTATTTTCGGTTGCCCCCGAGGCCTGTTCCGGGGCCAAGGATCGAACTTGCACCAGAGCAGTGACCTGAGCCGCAGAAATGACGATCCCTGACCGCCTGCGCCAAAGAGAACCCCAGCACCACCTCTGGAAGCCAGGTAATGCCCTCGTCTCATAGGAGGGAGCAGCACAAGGGATCACTGTGGCGGTTAATTCTGTGTCACCGCGACTGGCCACAGCGCTCGGGGGCGGGGCGTGCATGAGGGCATTTCTGGTGGAGACGAGCCTTCGGGTCGGTGGACTCAGTGACGCAGAGCGCCTGCCGTGCGGACATGGCCCAGTCTGCTGGGGCCCCCGGGGCCAAAGACAGGAAGGGCTCCTGCCCTTCTCCCGCCGCAGCCGGGGCCTCCACGGTCGGCTCCGCTGTCCTCAGCCTTTCAGACCCAGACCGAGTCCCACCATCGCTCTCCCGGCCTCAGCCTGCAGAAGGCACGTGGCGGAGCTTCTCAGCCCCCACGGCCACGTGAAACGGTTTCTTTCATAAATACACGTGTACTTGGTCGGCTCTCTTCCTCTGCAGAACCCCGGCTGGGACAGTCATTTCCTAGGACAACGCGTGTTGTGACATGAGCGGGGGGCGCGACGGCCTGGAGGGCCTGGTGGAGCGTCCGCGGCTGGCCGGCCACTCGCTACTCTAGGATCCGGCAGACGCAGTGGAGGTGCAGCCTGGCACCGAGTCCCTATGCCGAGCCGACTCAGGCAGGCTACTGAAACGGTCACACAGCGCGCCTGGAGCCATCCGCCTTCAGGTTGGCCAGCCGCGCGTTCCCGGTAAACTGAGCCCTGGATGCGACTGTGCCTGAAGGTGGGTGTTAAGGTGAAGCGGGCGGAGACCGCTCGCCCGATGGGAGGTAGGTTTCCCAGCCGCAGGAAAGTCCCCTTCATCTCAGGGAGTCTGGCATCCTGCTCCCGCCCCGAGGGCTGCCGTCCTTGAGAGTGTCCCCTAGGGGGCAGTGGCACAGCGGTTGAGAGGCCCCATGGGGGGCACCCTATGGTGAAAGGAGAGTCCAAGGGAAAAGAATGAGGAGGGAGCTGGAGAGGGCAGTGCCAGCAGCGGAGGCGGGTGGGCTCAGGGAGTCCAGGGCCTCGTGTTCCAGAAGCCGTGCCCTGTTTAAGCCCAGAAACATTCAAGGAAGCTGTGGCATGACCTTAGCCACGTCGCACTTGAACCTCCAGACGGCTGTGGGTCTGCACGTGTGCCCTCGTCCTCCCATCGGCCGCACAGCGCAGCATCTGGGCCGGTCAGGCACCTGGGAGATGCTGGATGGGGGGGAGGGGCGTAGGGCCACGTGAGCCCTCCACGGGGGGACGCCTGGGGACCCGGAACAGTCCCAGGGCGGCCCCACCCCTTCCTTCAGCCTTCAGGATGAGGTTCTTTCTAAAACTTCTGCAAGACCAAAATATTAGTCAGCTTCATCTCATCCAAAGGCTTAAACAGAATGTTTCTGCAGGCTACAGGTATCTACTTCCGAATTCTAATTTAGAAAAATGGAAACAGAGACCACGCACACAAAAAAAGTAGGGAACTAGCAGCTTAAAAAACATATCTAAGTGGCAGATGCTTTCTACACCCTGTCCCCCTTAGTCATCAAAATTTCTCTCCTGGGAGTTTCTGTTGTGGCTCAGTGGAAACAAATCTGACTTGTCCATGAGGACACAGATTCGATCCCTGGCCTCGCTCAGTGGGTTAAGGATCCAGCGTTGCCATGAGCTGTGGTGTAGGTTGCAGACGCGGCTTGGATCCCGCATTGCTGTGGCTGTGGTGCTGGCCGGCAGCTGTAGTCCCGACTGGACCCCTGGCCTGGGAACCTCCATGTGCTGCACCTGCGAACAAAAACAAAAACAGCATTTCCTTCTGTCAGGACCAGGGGGGTTGAGGAACTTCTCCAGAGGTGCCCAGCCAGGCACGGCTAGACCTCGGCGTCTCACTTCTTGGGGATTTTTACCTTGGTTCCTATTTCCTGGGGCTATAGGAGATAGTAACACAAAGTAAGAAAGTAAGATTACATTATCAGGTCGGGAATCTTGTCTGCTCCGCCTTGGATATTTTGCAACAGCGTGATAGTGAAGTCTGCTCTCCATCGATCAGCTTAAAGCAAGTAAACTCGGGTTATCTTCATTCAGCGCTGCGCTAAGCGGAGAGGGGAGCTGGCAGAGGGGAGGTCTCGCTGAGGGGTACTGACCGCCCGGAGGAGTGGGGTGGGTTTCCCCAGGCTACATTTTCCTGGGCAGAGACATTTCTTACCACCATGTCATTACAGCCTGTAGCTGATCTTTTAAGTGGGTTTTGAACTGTGTTCCAGAAAGCCAGATTAGACTTGAAAAAAGACTAACTCAGAAGCAGATTCTTTGTGTGTGTGTGTGTGTGTGTGTGTGTGTGTGTTTTCAGAGCCGCACTTGCGGCATATGGAGGTTGAATCTGAGCTGCAGCTGCGGGCCTACACCACAGCCACAGCAACGTGGGATCCGAGCCACTTCTGCGACCTACACCACAGCTCACGGCAACGCCAGATCCTTAACCCACTGAGCGAGGCCAGGGATCGAACCTGCGTCCTCATGGATACTAGCTGGGTTACCTATGAGCCAGGAACTCCGATTATGAATACTGAAGCTGGTTTGCTCCTAATCTTTTTATTCTTCACCCCTTCCATGCTCTCCCTGGAACTCAGGTGACCTGCAGTCCTGAGAGTGGGGGCGTCCCCCCCAGCTTCCCCGGGCTCGGCTTGGCTTCTGCTGATCAGTAATCAGGCAGGACTAGTGTAGCCGCTGGGCCAGGCCCACGCCATGAGAATCACGTGTCCCACAGAACTGCTGTCCCCTCTAAGCGATCCAAGCCTGGGGTCTGGAGCCCAGCTGACCGGCAGCCCGAGACAGGGCTGGGCAGGGGACTCGCTGTGAGAGAGGCAGGGCTGTCGTTGTCGGCCCCTATCATCTGGGGCGGTTGGTCACACAGACAAAAAACTGCCCAGAGTATGTGGTGACGCACCGACTCTGTCCCGAGTTCAAAAACACGAGAGTGTTGGGGCGACACATCTCCTCCAGCGTCTCCCTCCTCCTCCCTGTCCCTCTGTCCAGGACAGCTGGTGTCATTATGAGAGCAGTTCTTAACGGCTCTACAACTGCATATAATTATAGGGAAAGGAATTAAAAATAACGACACTGGTGCGGACTCTACACAGCGTTGCAAAACAATGCGGTCAGAGATCAATAATGGATCACAACTCCACACACATGGAGTGAAAACCCCCTGCCCGCCCCCGGCCCCCCGTCTGCCTCCAGGAAGGAAAAGGGAGGAAAGAAGGAGGGAGAGCAGCACGGGAGCGGGGGCGCAGTCCGGGAGGGACGCGATGCGGAAGCGCCTGAGCCTGTGAGGGGCGGGCACCGACGTCGCCACCTCAAGCAGGGATGTCAGATTCCTCTTTTCCGTGATAATCGGACGCTCCATCTCACGGAATGCTGGGCAGCTCGCCGTCTGTCAGGTGAGACTTAGCTCTGTGATGGGTTGTCCTAAATGATTCACTTTGTTTTTTTAATTTTTTGGCTGCACCCGTGGCACGTGGACATTCCCTGGCCAGGGACAGGACCTGCGCTACGGTGGTGACCTGTGCCGCAGCTGTGACCACACTGGGTCCTTAACCCTCTGCGCCACAAGGGAACTCCTGGGAAAGGACCTTTAAAGTGGTGAAAATGAGGTCCCGTTGGTGCGCCCTAATCCAGTGTGACTGGTGCTTAGAAGAGGAGACTCAGGCCCAGACGTGGAGACGGGAATGACCCGGGGAAGAGACGGCTGTCTGAAGCCCTGGAGAGAGGTTCCGGGAGAAGCCAGCACGGCTGACACCTTCATCGTGGACTTCTGGCTCCTGGCTGGTGAGAAAGCAAGTGCCTGCTGTGTAAGTGGCCTGGTCTCTGGTACATGCTGGGACAGCCCCGTGCAAATTAATACAACCACATACAGACTCAGCTAGCATTAGCTGAGCCCTTGTGTCTGTGAGCATTGCACCAGGGTGTTGTTGGAGTGCTTGGCTCGCTCAGTCAAGGGTCCTGGCTAGGCGGCCGGACAGGGCAAGGGGTGGAGGGAAGAGCCCCCCCACCCCATTTTCCTGGCCCCTGAGCTGCTTTAGGTCCTTCCAGACGAACCCAGAGACTCACTCTCAAGCCACGGGGTCTTTAAGCAACGCCACTGTCCTGGTTTGAGAGGCGAGGCAGGGAACCCAGAACCTGGCCACCTGCTTCCGAGAGGCCACCAGGAAGAAGGCAAGTGGCGCCGCAGGAAACGGAATCAAGGGAGATGGAGCTTTGAGATAAACGCTCTTTAAGGGCCCCGTGCAGGTGGTGAGAGGGTAACCTGAGGCCGATTGGCTCAAAGTCCTTCCAGAGTCTCTGAAGGAAAGCAGAGCGCACCCTCAGAGCCGCCTCACAGCTTGAGGAAAGCAGGCCTCGGTTTCCGCTGTTGTCACCGTCACACGGTGTTGGCCTGACCTGCTTTAAAGGGCTCCGTGCATGGAGTTCCCGTCGTGGCTCAGTGGTTAACGAATCCGACTAAGAACCATGAGGTGCGGGTTCAATCCCTGGTCTCACTCAGTGGGTTAAGGATCCGGCGTTGCCGTGAGCTGTGGTGTAGGTCGCGGACGCGGCTCGGATCCCGCGTTGCTGTGGCTGCGGCGAAGGCCGGCGGCTACAGCTCCTGTTAGACCCCTAGCTTGAGGACCTCCAAGTGCCGCGGGTGCGGCCTTAAAAGGACAAAAGACAAAATAAATAAATAAGTAAATAAATAAATAAAAGCTCAGTGCAAAGAGCAGGGGTGACCCTAGAGGCAGAACCCTGGGGGCTGGGGGCTGGCAGGTGCCAACGGGGGAGGGGGACCTCGGTGTGGGGGGGTGTTAGGAGCCCTGGGTGCCTCCTGGTGTCCCAGCAGACCCCTCTTTAGAATCTGATTTCCCAAGAGCCTGGGGGTCAACATTTCCACCAGGCCCTCCTTTGTCCCTAGTGTCCTAGATTCCCCGTGTCCCCTGACGGCGTCCCGCCCCGCCCCCAGCAAGGAAGCCCCCGGGGTCTCAGAGAAAGCGTTTTTACACCTTCAATGTGTGTTTACCTAGGAGCCCCGTCACGCCCGGCTGCTGCGCTGGCTCTGTGTTTTCAGGGCTGAGCCTGGGTTCTGAGCCGGTGGAGAGCTGGCCGGGGCGTGTGATCGGCTTCACAGTGTCTGTGCCCTGCGTGCTGGGCGCAGCGGCCTTGCCAAAGCCCCCGGGAGAAGGGTGCAGTGCTGCCCGCAGCGGGGCCGGGGGACACAGACGCCCCACGGGGGGCCGCTGGGAGCCGAGCAGCGGCTGTGCTCACGTGGGACTCGGGCTTGCTTGGATCCAGGAGGGATTCGTGGTCGCGGAGGGTGTCCTGCGGTCGGAGACGTGGCTCCCGAGGACCCCACTGCGTCCGCCACCTGCTGGTTCGTGCTGGGACCGCGTCGGGGCCTCCCAGGCCCCTGGGAAAGAAAGAGCCAGTCAGAGCCGGGTCCTTCCCACTGGGCCTGGCTTCCTCCTGCCCTGGGCGGGGCCGGGCGCAGGGGCAGCGCCCACAGCGGGAGGAAACGGGCGGGGCGCTGGGCCGGGATCACTGCCCGCCGGGGGCACAGTGACCAGGACGTTTGCGTGGAGGCGGACCTGGGAGGCGCGAGCAGCTCCCTGCTTTAACCTGAGCTACCTCGGCCCCACACCAGGTGGCCCCGCAGGTGTCCAGGCGTCGTGGGCAGAGGTGTGGCCTTCGGAGCTCCCACACGGAGGCAAAGCCAAGCGTTGTTGGGACACCTGTCACATTTACTAGGACGGACAAGAGGGCCCTGGCTGGGTGCTGGGGTCCCGGGGCAGAGCCCTCCCTCTGAGCACGAGGCCCGTCCTTGAGGACGTGGGAGGCCAGTCCGCGCTGGAAACAGGAAGGTGTTTAAGTTCCTACCCTGTTTTCTGAGCACAAACAGTCCCTCTCCGAGCTATGGTTTCCTCTTTTAAAATAAGGTGAACCAAAGATAAAAATCGATACGTCATTGTTCAAAAAGACTAAAGAGTTTAAGATAAAATACAACAAAAGTTCAAATAGATTACGATAAAAGGCCAAATAGATAAGCACGGTACAACCATTTGGCTGGTTAAAAACAAAACAGAACAAAAACTTAGGGGGCAGCCTTTGTCTGAACCCAAAAGCCGTAAAGCGACTGGAAATGTTCCAAGACGGCCACGTCCAGTACAACACAGCGGCCCGTAGAACTAGAAAGTCCAGTACGTTATAACAACCAGTAGGAAGTTAATGAAAGCCACAAAGATAGTTATACACTTTCTAGGAGTCACATTTTTAAAAAGCCAAAAGAATTTTTACTTGTGTGTATTTTACTCTTATGATTTGTCACAGTTTGGACGAGCCACTTTCAAGTGCC
>PVHT020000085.1:3254184-3265125 GCA_004024745.2 Catagonus wagneri
GAGGGAGGCTCGGGCAGCTGCAAGCTGAGGTGAAAGTCACCTACTGCCCAGCACCCACCTGTGTCGGGACGTGGCCTCCCAGCGGCGTGTACGCTGCCTGTGTGCTGCCGGCCCAGGTCCCTGTCTGTGCGTCCGGGGCTGGGGAGATGATGTTCTCGTGGCCGCAGTGCTGGCCCGGGAGGCAGAGACACAGGCCGGGATGATAGTGAACTTTCCTGATTGTCGTTTTTAAGAAAAGGATTGCAGGATGTGACGACCGTGGATTGGGAATGCCAGAGGCTGCCCCTCCTCCCGGGCAGGTGGAGAGCCTTGTCTCCCCACTGCAGTGTGTCTGCTCTAATTCTTATTCCTCAGAGCCGCCTTTTTCTTTTCTTTTTTCTTTTCTTTTGGACTGCACCTGTAGCATATGGAAGTTCCCAGGCTAGGGGTTGAATTGGTGCTGCAGCTGCTGGCCTACACCACAGCCACAGCAACTCGAGATTTGAGCTGTATCTGCGACAACTTACACAGCAGCTCATGGCAATGCCAGATCCTTAGCCCACTGAGGGAGGCCAGGGATCAAACCTGCATCCTCATGGATACTAGTCGGGTTCGTAACCCAGGGAGCCACAGTGGGAACTCCCTACCTTTTTCTTTTATTTATTTATTATTTTTTTTTTTTGTCTTTTTGGCTTTTTTATCTAGAGCCGCACCCGTGGCATATGGAGGTTCCCAGGCTAGGGGTCTAAGAGGAGCTGTAGCTGCCAGCCTTCGCCACAGTCACAGCAACACGGGATCCGAGCCGCATCTGCAGCCTACACCACAGCTCACAGCAACGCCGGATCCTTAACCCACCGAGCAAGGCCAGGGATCGAACCCGCAACCTCATGGTTCCTAGTCGGATTCGTTAACCACTGAGGCACGAAGGGAACTCCCGCTACCTTTTTCTTTTAAATGACAAAAATTTCCATCTGTTGGACAGTGCTTCGGATCTGCTCGTCTCTGCAGAAAGAAGCGCTTTTGCCGTGTGGACAGAAGCTGGTAGAGCACAGACATTATGAGAGGGGTTAATTGGGGGAAGAGTCAGTTGCTAAAACAAATAGCTCCCAAATCTGTCACTACACGCCACCTGCTACCCAAAGAAAAGGGTGTGTCTGCCGGGCTCCCATCGAGGATGAGAATCTCCTGGGCCGTCGGGGATCCCGGGGACTCCGAGAGACATCTGCGGTGTTAAGTGGGACTGAACAGAGACGGGCCCCCTGTTTCCAGAGCAAGGTCGCCTCCTCCTGAATTCTTAAAATGAAAAACGTACCGGCTCTGCCTTCCGGTGACTTTACAATTACTACAGAATTTCAAAACAGACTTTCATTTCTCATGTCTTTTCTTCTGCTTCCCTTCTCATGTTGTGCCTGGTTATCGGAACTGCAGAGGTTGGAGGTGGTCAGCAGAAAACCCAGGTCAAAGCCAGCCCGAGCTCCGCCCTCCGCCAGCTGGGTCCTGGGGGGACAGGGGACAGGTAAGAGCCTGCTGCACCCAGCCCCGCAGCGTCCGGGCCACAGCTCCAGCAGCAAGTCCTGCGTGCCGGCAAAGGGGAACAGAACTGGTCTCTGGGAGTTCCCGTCGTGGCTCAGTGGTTAATGAATCCGACTAGGAACCATGAAGTTGCGGGTTCCATCCCTGACCTTGCTCAGCGGGTTAAGGATCCGGCATTGCCGTGAGCTGTGGTGTAGGTCGCAGACGCGGCTCGGATCCCGTGTTACTGTGACTGTGGCGAAGGCTGGCAGCTACAGCTCCTCTTAGACCCCTAGCCTGGGAACCTCCATATGCCGCAGGTGCGGCTCTAGATAAAGGCAAAAAGACAAAAAAAAATTCTGGCCTCTGAACCTCATGAGATAACGACGTGCCACAGGGATAAACGGCTGGCGGCACAGAGGCAGCCTTTTCCCGCATGGCAATGAAGTGTGCGTCCTGATCCCCGCACACCCAGGACGGTTTCAAGCGGTGACGCGTCCTGAATGCAAAGCCATTTCTGCTGCTCTTCTGAGAGGTTAAATCTTACATTCTCCCTTTCCTGATAATCTGAGCAAATGTAAGCGCTGCCTGGTGTCAATACGCATGACGGGGTTTTCCTGATGCGACCAGCCTCCGTCTGGGGCCCCCCTCTCTCTAGGCCCCTCTTTCTTGAATCGCGCTCTGAATTATGCATGCACCAGCCCCAAGCTGCAGCAAGCCTCAGCCTGGACTCCAGGACAAAAGGATACAGCCCGGCTAGCATCCCTTTTGTGTCCGCCAGGCATCTTTTGTGAGGTGGCATGGGAAAAACCTTAACGAGGCTGCCTGGCTGCCTCGGAAATTCTTGTCACATAAAGAGGTGGCCCCCTCTTCCACCTGGAGAGCTCTAGGAGGACACGCGGGCCCCCCGCCCTCACGCAGCCCCTGCTACGGCCCTGTTTCATTTCCTAGGCAACGGAGAGCTGGAGGAAAACAAGATGCCACGGGAGGTGGGTCTGATGGAAGAAAAGGCAGATTAGAGAAGCTGTGTGGGGGGCCGTCCTAGGTGACCACAGCCCCTGAGACGACGGAGAGAAGCGCCCCCCTCCTGCCGGGCCCTGGAGGCGGCTCCTGCAGCCGATGGCCCGTCAAGGACATGGCCCGTCAAGGTCATGGTCCTGCTCCTCTCCCCCCTCATCCCAAATGCTCCTTGAAGGACGAGCTTAATTTCCAACCCTTGAGTCGCGGCAGATTCGCCAGCTCTGGTTGGTTAAAGCGACACGATCGTGAAAGTTGACAAGGTGGCAGAATCCTTCAAAAACACGAAACCTGTCTGGGAGGTAAATGGCGAAAAACACAACGCAGGGTGACACTGGTGCCCCACTAAATAACAATACGCACACACGGGGCAGAGGCAAATGGGAAATACATTTTGAGGGAGGCGGACCAGCCGCGTAGAGGCTGTCAGATTCGGAAATTCAGACACGCATCCTGCTGCTGCTGTGTCTGCCAGCCCCGCCCGCCCCCGGGAGGGCGCCAGTCCCCTCGCCAGCCGATCTCCTGTGTCGTCGCCTCGGATTCCGGCTCAGGGCTCCGCCGACCCTCCACGCTCCCTCCCGAGACGGTCTCGCGTCCAGGCGCCCCGGGATGCCCAACAGACGAGAAATAGAGATTGAAAAACAAGTCATGTTTCGGATTAGCGTGGCTTTGGGGCCTAAGAATGAATTCTTTCCTGCCTGGCCCGGACCCTTGGCGTCTAGCGTGGGCGTGTTTTCAGGGCCGGGAAACAACAGCAGACGAAGCGCCAGCGGAGGGAGGGCGGTGCGGGTCTGCTCCGCGGATGAGCCAGAGGGCGGGGCTGCGGGAACCGCACGCGGGTGGTTTAGGGACGGCTGCATATTCCGTGTCGTAAGGCACTTGGACATTTTGGTTACACAGGTCGATGACTGTTATAATCGGAAGGATGGCTTTCCATCGGGGAAAAAGGGTTTGAGTCCTTTCAACAGCCACTGGACCTCCTATGCAAGGAAGGATCAAAGAAGTGACGTTGGATGTGGACACGGGCTCACATCCTGCTCCTTGCTGTCAGCCCCTGAGGACAAGGCCCGTGCTGGGTGCCGTCGCTAAGTCACAGGGACGAGCCTTCATGTGCTGTCACTAGGGAGTCCCCAAGGGAGGCTGCACAGAACGGCCGTCCTGGGAACCCCGCCTCCCAGTGAGTGTCCGCGACAAGGAAGCCCCAGCCCCCGCCAGGCATCAGGCCGTCACTTGTTCCCCTTGGGGACACCAGTTCTAGGGGACATCTTCTCCGTCTGTGGCTCTCCCCGTGAAGTCGCTATTTCTTTTTCTTTTTTTTTGTCTTTTTGCCTTATCTAGAGCCGCACCCGCGGCATATGGAGGTCCCCAGGCTAGGGGTCTAACAGGAGCTGTAGCCGCCAGCCTTCGCCACAGCCACAGCAGCACGGGATCCGAGCCGCGTCTGCGACCTACACCACAGCTCACGGCAACGCCAGATCCTTAACCCACTGAGCAAGGCCAGGAATCAAACCCGCAACCTCATGGTTCTTAGTCGGATTCGTTAACCACTGAGCCACGAAGGGAACTCCCCATGAAGTCGCTATTTCTTGTCCCGGCGACTCGTCTGTCATTGATGCGTCTATCGTGTGACGACCAGTGCGAGCTTGGACTCGGGGACAATGAGTAGACGCAGGGTCTGTTGCACAGAAGCTGATGGCAGCTGGTGCCGTGAACACCCAGACATTGCCCCTGCTGGCTGCTCTGTCCCCTAAGGAAATGCAGAGGAAAACGGACCCTGAGGTGGAACCCCCATTGCTGCCCACGCAGCTCAGTGCCTGCAGAGTTCAGTGATTCTGCCCGCAGGCGTCCTATTCCCCAGATCTCGCGGACACGACTTCCTCCACCGTGCGGATTCCTTTCCACGTGCATTTCTGGTGACTTTCCTCTCCCCAGGGTCTCAGGTTTGCAGGTGCAGAGGCCGCGGCTGGCCCTGAGGATGGACCTCGCGCCGGAGCCCAGCACAGAGCTGAGCATTATTGGAGAAGCCATCCAGGACGCACCTCGGTAAAAGTGTAGACGTGTCAGCATAGATTTGTTTGGGGCAGTGGCAGTGGCTGCAGTCAGAGGGCGCTGACACCTGCAAGAGAAGGAAATCACACTGTGCAGAGACCCCGACGGGCAAGGCCTGGCCAGACCCTCCTGGAACTTGTACTGGGTGGGCGCGAGCTCGTGGTCAGTACACACGGGCCGCAGGGGATGCGACAGTAGGTGGACAGAGAAAGGGCGGGTGGCCCGTATGCTCTGCTCCGTCCAGGAAGCCACGGAGACAGGACAGGACCGTGCAGCGCCCAGGCTTCCCTTCCGTCTGCTGACTCTTACGCTGCAGTTGCCTCAGCTTCGCAGTTTATGGAGAAAACGCCCGGCCACCCAGCCCACCTGAGATCACGTCCACGGTGAGGACAGCCCTGGCTGTCCCCCACACCGCTCACGCTTTGTCCGCCCCTGACGTCCTGTGCCCAGGGACGACCAGATGGAGAGGACGGGAGGAAGCTGCCCAGGCAGGGACTGGCCGTGCGGACGGCAGGCTGGGGGCGGCGGGGGTGGTGCTTGTGCAAAGTCCTCCCTGACTTGGCTTCTCCCAGCGTCTCCCAGGCACCGTTCCTGGAGCTTCAAGTGCGGAAGAGGCTTCCAGAGCCTTCACAGGAGCCCGTAGACGTGGGCTCGTCCATTCCACTTGACGTCTGTCTTCTTGTATCGTCAGCAACTGTTCATTCAATAGCTTCGTAATAAAGGCTGATGCCTGCTAGTCAAGCCCCTCGTCCTGTGAGCTGACCATTCCCGGACTTTTAGTATTTCTTATTTTCTCTTAAAGAACCACCTTGTAAAGACCCACGGAAAACCCTGTTGGGAGTTGACTGCGCTTGCACCAAATCGATAGGTCAGTTTCAGGAGAATTTCCACGTCCACATGCTGTCCCAAACTTCCTGCAGAAACCCTGCTTGTCTGCTCCGTGGGTCACCCTCGTGCTCAAGCCTTTGCTCACCTTCCTTCTCCTGTTCCTCAGAGTCCCCCGCCCCACGCTCCACCTGGAGCCCGGCCCCCTCTCTCCCCGTCCTGCCGCTGGCAGCTCCGCTCGCCTCGCCCCTTCCCTGCCCCCTCGGAGCCTCCTCCGACCTGGGGACTCCTCACCTAACAAGACGGCAGCGCTGGCAGAGGGAGCCCTGCGAGTTAGCTCGCGTGGTGATTACACAAGAGCTTCCTGATTCCCTTGCGGTTTTTAGAAAAAAGGCCATCGACTTCCTTTTACCTCCACATTTCCCCCAAATTACTGACCTTGCTAGAACAGGCTCTCGTTTTCTCCTCCCACGGTGACAAGGAGGCAGAGTGACGCCCGAGAGCCTCCCCAGGTGTCCCCCTCCCAGGAGGCCCCCCACTTGCTAATGCTTTATCCCAGCTCGTGTCCTTGGAGTGTCCCCAGATTGTCGCTGTCAGAGATTCTGAATATTTTGAGAGGAGAATTAGGTTCATAAACCGCCAGTCTCTTTGGAGCGAGTCCTCCCTGCACCATATATAAAGGACCAGTTAGAGGACCTGGAACAAGCAATTTCATGGTCAGTGTCACTGCAGTAAAGACACCTTCAGAGCAGAGTTCCCGTCGTGGCTCAGTGGTTAACGAATCCAACTAGGAACCATGAGGTTGTGGGTTCGATCCCTGGCCTTGCTCAGTGGGTTAAGGACCCGGCGTTGCCGTGAGCTGTGGTGTAGGTTGCAGACGCGGCTCGGATCCCGCGTTGCTGTGGCTGTGGTGTAGGCCGGCGGCTACAGCTCCTGTTAGACCCCTAGCCTGGGAACCTCCATATGCCGTGGGTGCAGCTCTAAATAAAAAAGGCAAAAAGACAAAAAAAAAAAGTTACAACAGGAAAAAAGAAAAGACACCTTTGGAGTTCCGTGGAGGCTCAGTGGTTAATGAATCCGACTAGTATCCACAAGGACACAGGTTCGACCCTGGCCTTGCTCAGTGGGTTAAAGATCCAGTGTTTCCACGAGCTGTGGTGTAGGTCGCAGACGCAGCTCGGATCCTGCTTGCTGTGGCTGTGGTGTAGGCCAGCAGCTGCAGCTCTGATTTGACCCCTAGCCTGGGAACGTCTATATGCTGCACGTGTGGGTCTTAAAAAAAAAGGACACCTCCAAGGTGACCCATACTTTTTGTTTCTATTCACATCAGTCGAAATTAGTAAATATTTTATTCTGGAGTCACTGGTTTTGTTTCCAAAGCAAACACACCTACTTCCTGAGCATGGCCGTAAGTGGCCCACCCAGGATGATCTGAAGTCAGGAGTGTGAAAGCAAAAACAGCCAAATTCTAAATCAGCATCAGGACCAAATTTTAAGCCACCAGAAGGCTTTGCAAACATCTGTGCCTTTAAATACAGTTAGTGGGGCGTAAGGGACGCGCCAATGTCATTCGGTTTTCTTCCCCTGAGCAGTAAATTATTTTGGGGAAAAGAGAGTTGTGGATTAGAGGTGATTACTGAGGCTCTTAAGACTTGAATATTCATGGCAATTCACGTAGTAAGAAAGAAAACAACTCAGCTTTGAATCCTTATTAAATTTCAAGTCGACAAGAACGGGAGTGAGTGTAACCTTATCCTAAATTCTACACCAATCACTAATTGTCAAGCAGTAAGGATTCGTTAAATAATACTAAGCTAAAAATTGTTTGATCTCATCGAATTTAATGATTGGAAACTGTATCACAGTCTCAAAAACCGAACTCAATTCAGTGGGTATTCCCTGAGGGCGACCAGGCTCTGCAGAAGCTGAGGTCACGGCCAGGCCCTCCCCTCGGGCTGCGCCGTGTCCTGTCATGCCTCTGGGGCCTCCTGGAGGCTTTGGTCCTCCCTGCAGGACCGCGAGAAATATCCCCGCTCTTTCTTTCTGATGGTCTGGATTCCGCAAGGAGCGTGGACGAGCAGAGAGCCTCGTTCGCGGGTGACATTGCTGGTCTGCGGTGCCTCCTTTGTTTATCTCAGAGATAAAGACGGTCTGTCTGACCTTGGAGAGCTGGTGGGCTAAGAAGCCGGGCGGTTTTCCAATGTCTTAAAAACTTCCTCAAAAAACTAAAAACAGAACTACCGTATGATCCTCAGTCCCACTCCTGGGCACCTATCCGGACAAAACCATAATGCACCCCTCTGTTCACAGTGGCACTGTGAGCGTGTGAACAAGAGCCAGACATGGAGACAACATAAATGTCCATCAACAGAGAAACAGATAAAGATGTGGTATACATGTGTGATGGAATACTACACAGCCATAAAGAAGAACAAAATAATGCCGTTTGCAGCAATTACCAACCTAGAGATTTTCATACTACGTGAAGTCAGTCAGACAAAGAAAGACAAACACTAGCCGATGTCACCGATACGTGGAATCTAAAATATGACACAATGAACCCATCTACAGACAGAAGCAGACTCAGACATAGAGGACAGACTTGTGGCTGCCACAGGGAAGTGGGGGGAGAGGGACGGTCGGGGAATTTGCGGTTAATAGATGCAAACTATTACATTTCGGATGGATAAGCAATGAGGTCCTGCTGTGCCGCACGGGGAGCTGCAGTCGGTCAGCTGGGCTAGAACTTGACGGACGGCGGTATGAGAACGAGAACGTCTGTGTGTGCGACTGGGTCACTGTGCTAACAGCAGGAATAGACTCAACATTGTAAGTCAACTATACTTCAATTTTTTAAAAAGCGAGAAGATTAAAAAAAGAAAAAAACTATGTGGACCCCGTGTTTCTCAGGACGGACGGTCACCCTCCGTCGGCTGCAGCCTGTGAACCGGTCAGCAAACACACTCCCTTTCCTGGAGGTGATGGGCTGAGCAGGACACGGACTGAGAACAAGGAGCTGGCAGGGGAGGTGCTGAGAGCAGGGGAATGAAAGCGGTGGGTTGCAGAAGCGTCTCTGCCCAAATGCCACGCTCGCCTACTATTAGGCAATAAGAACCCAGCATTCTGTTCCAGAAACCACGGAATATGGGCCTAAATTCGGTGTGGCAGTCAGGCCGACTCAGTCTCAGGTGTGACATCCTGGTGGCATCGGAACAGTGGCCACTTTACGACGGTCTTGATGTTTGACCCAAAGCAAACAACAGCTATTGCTCTCTTTGGGGAGACTCTGTGCCAGCTCTTCTGGATTTTCAACATCTGGTGTGTTTTCAGACCAATCCTCCAACGCGAGTCTTGGGTTTGGGGTTTGGACACTATACTCTGGGAACATCACACGTAAAAACTGTAGTGGCCCCGTGGCAGCATTTGATGGTGGAAACGTAGGAGAATATGCCCAACACCCGGGTACCTCCCGTTCAAGAGAGCAGGGGAGATGCGGAGCGCAGGGCCCTGCGCAGGTGAGTGAGGGGGTGACAACTAGACCCACGTGCAGGAGAGAACGCTTGCTCTTCAGAAAGCCCTTCACGGGCTCCTGCTGTCAGAGACTTCTTTGCATTCAAAACAGCATCTGACAATGAGAGCTGAATAGCCTGGGGAGCTCCGTCTTGTCCCTTGTGATGGAACATGATGGAGGATAATGTGCGAAAAAGAGTATATATGTATACATGGCTGGGTCCCTTTGCTATCCAGTAGAAATTGACAGAACACTGTAAATCAACTACGATGGAAAAAATAAAAATAATAAAAAAAAGCATTTGATTCACAAAGTAAAGAGGAAAATTGGGGGAGCTTCTAAGTACAGAATCAGACCCTTCTCTAACCGGACCGCTGTGCATGCTGGAAAGGGCCTCTGCTTTTTGCTGATTTCCTGGAATTCTGGGTTGATTTTTCAGAATGACAAAAACATAGTCACAGCTATTAGAATGTAGGAAACAAAGTTGCTGCTAACAATGCAGGTTGTTTAAAGGAGAACTTTATTTCTATGAAAGGAAGTGAAGAAATACAAGTACTATAATCAAGGGCCATATGTTCCTAAAAAGATGTTTGGGGGGCGGGTGGGGGAGTGAGTCCATTTAAATCCACTTAATAAAAAGAGACAATTTTAAAAAGTGTTCTAGGAATGAAGATCATTTCTTTATATTGCCTTGTCGATATCGATTCCAGGAGAAACTGTTTTAATTATGTAGACGCCATCACTGGTCATGTCTTAGGCCATTTTGCACCCTTGCCATTCAAAGCTCTCGTACGGTCTGATCTGTTTGAAAAGTCTGATCACCTATTCTATTCTTGGCTGATGAGGGAAATGGTGGGTTAACTACTATTTTGATGAAGGACCGTAAAAAAACGCAGTTGCTTTTTTCTAATCTTAGCAGCGACGGCTTCTTTAAAATTGGGCCCCGTGCCCCCTGACGGATTGGATCGTTATTTTAAGATTTCACTGCTGAGCTCAGCCAGTGATCACGGCCCATCACTTGTTTGGATAAGAATGATCTGCCCCCAAAGGAAACCAAACGCGTGTCCCGCATTCGAAGAACCAGAAACGATCATGGGTCGCCACCTTTGATTAAAGCAAGGCGCTGAGACTGAGCAGAACAATGAACACCACACAGCCTCGACCGAGGGACCCCTTGTCTTGAGGGGACCTGG
Organism: Catagonus wagneri; assembly: GCA_004024745.2. Classification (NCBI taxonomy): domain Eukaryota; kingdom Metazoa; phylum Chordata; class Mammalia; order Artiodactyla; family Tayassuidae; genus Catagonus; species Catagonus wagneri. The sequence goes on from PVHT020000085.1 coordinate 3,264,271, forward strand.
CTTAACAAGGAGCCTGGCTGCTCGTCCATCAGCATACTCATTTCCTTCACTTCTCACCCTGAGTCTAAAAACAAAAACACAGGCAGGTGTCAGTTCATTGGGCACAAGGGGCCGAGAAGCACAGAACGCGTCTGATTCACGTGGGTGGGCGACGTAGCAGCAATATTACGTGTATTTAGCAGCATCTTTCCCCAGCTTGTTCAAGAATTTCCTTAAACCTATTAAATACACAGCAGTGGAGAAGGACAAAACTGCTGTCTGAGGCAGTTCTGGCTCCAGAGGGGACGTAAAACAGAAACAAAACCTGGCGTCTGGTCCCAGGGGGGAGGCGTGGCCATCACTGCCCTCTCGGGGCCCTGCTGAGCAGCAGGAAGACGTGCCAGTACGGGCACAGCACACAGCCCTAGGTGCCAGCTTCCTCCTGCAGGAACTACTACAGTAAATGCCTTTGATGATGAAATGCAATTTCCCCGAGAGCTCAGAGAACTCCACCTGTTTTGTTTCTATTCCTCCTCGAGGTGGATCGGGAGCTTATTACAGGCAGGTGCTTTTGTGCCTCCATTTTTTCACTTGTTGAGAAATCACAGCTCCGCAAAGTTAAACACAATCCCACACAATGCAGTGACTCATCTCAAGTACAAAAGCACCCCCGTGTCTATTTTTCCAGTGCCTGAATTTTTCATTCACGGAATAAATGCAAAACCAGAGGTGGCGTCACCAGCATTAGTAAACGAAACTACAGGCCACTCAGTGAAATGTAAATTTCAGATAAACAACAAATACATGTTCAGTATAAACACACCTTCTGCCGTATTGGGTACATTCTTATACATTGTCCCTCCGAAATCCACCTGG
>PVHT020000086.1:0-18102 GCA_004024745.2 Catagonus wagneri
CTGGAATGGGAGAAAATATTTGCAAATGATGTGACCAATAGTGATTAATATCCAATATATATATAAACAGTTCGTACAGCCCAACATAAAAAAAACACCTAATTTACAAAATGGGCAAAAGAAGTTTTTCCGAAGGGGAACTGCAGATGGCCAACAGGCATGTGAAAAAAAAGATGCTCGTCCCTAATCCTCAGGGAAGGATTCCTAGACCAGCACTGCCATGATGTGGCTGCCCCATGTGTGATGGGCTTTTCTGCAATGTTACCACCTCTCAGAGTACCCCCCCCAACAAGTACGGAGTTAACTGTGCCCTCCAAACCCAAAACTATTTGCAAGATTCTATCATCCTCTCACTTGGTTGTTGGGCAACAAAGGCCAGAGCCCCATGTTAACATCTAAACTCTCATTAGAAAATTATTATTTCATATTATTTTTTTTTCTTTTTACAGCTGCATTTGTGCGTAAGGAAGTTTGCAAGCTAGGGGTCCAATCAGAACTACACCTGGGGTCTATGCCACGGCCACATCAACACCAGATCTGAGTCACATCTGCTGCATACGCTGCAGCTTGCGGCAACGCTGGATCCTTAACCCACTGAGAAAGGCCAGAGATCGAACCCTCATCCTTACTGAGACTATGTTGGGTTCTTAACCTGCTGAGCCACAATGGGAACTCCTTATATTATCCTTGGTATGATATTCAATGCAGTTAGAAAAGAGAAATAAATAGTAGAACTACATTTTTGAAGGGAATATACACACTTAGCAATATTTTAGATTTTATTGTCTGTCTCCAATACCCAAGATATGTAACTGAAAATCCTTATTAGAGAACACTAAGTAATTAGTAAGGTAGACTGTTGCAAAATTAGCATAAAAAGTAATTGATCACTCTTCTTTGTACAAAAAAATTACCTGTCCAAAAACACAATAGTGACCTCCTCTCTCCAACATACGAAAAAAGTAAAATATCTAGGCCTAAATGTAGAAAGTTTTAAACATACCAAAGAAAAACAAATCTACAGAATTCAAAATAGAAAAAATCTGAATAAATGAAAAGATATTCCTTATTTATAGTTTGTTAAGACAGCTTTATAAAGAGCCAACTTTGATGGGGGCAAGATGGCAGAGGAGTAAGAAGTCGCGCTCACTCTCTCCCACAAACACATCAAAAAACACATCTACATGTAAGATGACTTGCACAGAACATCAACTGAATGCTGGCACAAGAACTTAAACCTCCAAAAAGGGCAAGAAACTCTTGACATAACTGGGTAGAACAAAAGAAAAAAAAAAGGGAGATAAGGAATCAGGACGGCACTAACACTCCAGAGAGGGAGCTGTGAAGGAGAAAAGGAACCCACACCCTGGGAAGCCACCTAACTGACAGATCAGCAGAGCCGGAGGGATATCAAAGCCGCCTCTGAGAAAAGCACAGCAGCTGGACTGAGAACGGCAAAGCGGAGCAAGAGCCTCACAGATCATCTGAACACTGGTATAGACACCACAGCCTGAGATGCTCAAGAGGGGGCTGGGTGCTGAGACTTAGGCTCTGGAGGTCAGTCCCCGGGAGAGGGCTGGGGATGGCTGTGTGGACACAGCCGAAGGGGCTAAGGAGCAGTGCGCCACTGGCGGGGGAGCGATACTCTAAGGGCTGGGGAGTGCAACACCAGGACAGAGGGAACCCGAGAGAAGGTCTGGACCCACGGGAGAGGCAAGGCTCCACTGTTGGGGAGGACGAGACGATGAGGGACTGACCACCATAGGAAACTCCTTGCACCAGAGCATGTGCAGAGGGCTGACTTGCAGAGGGTGGCGCGGCTCAAGCTCAAACCTCCAGCAGCCAGAGGCTGCTTGCTAGACCACCGTGGTCTAGGCATCTCCAGCGCAGCCATCCATAAGACTCTTGCTTGTACAGGGGAGATTGGGCACTTCCTGTGCAGGCTACTGGTGGCCAGGCACCTCTAGTGTGGGCTGAGGCATCAGAAGGCTAAGTGCGACACGGGCCCTACCAAGCACCTGACGCTGTTGCTATCATTTCCCCGGAACACACCTGCCCTGCAGCTACCACTGCCAAACCCTCAGGGCAGCACCCAGACACTTGTTCGCTGTACTCTCCCAAGTCCATGCAACTAGAAGCAGTTGGTGCAGCACCTCCTGTGTGGTCTAAGTGGGACAGGGTGCTTCCTGGGGGCCTGCAGGGGGTGGGAGCAAACCACCACAGTTATCCCTGACTCCAGAGGTGGCCGTGGCCCACTGCCACAGGGGAGACCTGAAAAAACATCACTTGCAGCCCCAGCCTCTGAGGGAACCACAGAGAAGGACATTACGACAGAACACCGCCTGCCCTTGCTCTCGCTCCCCCGGGAGCACACCCACCCTGAAGCTGCCACTGCCAAACATTCTGAGCAGTGCCCAGATGCTTGTCCCTTCCCAGGAACCTGTAACTAAGCGCACCTTGCATGGCACATCCTGTAGGGGCTAAGCAGGACGAGGTGCTTCCTGCGTGGTCTACAGGAGGCAGAGGCAAACCACCGCAGTTCTCTCCGGCTCCAGAGGTGGGAAGGGCACGTTACCACTAGGGGTCCATGAATGGGCACCACTTGCAGCCCCAGTCACCTCAAGGGCACCAACAGCATATAAAAAAGATCATACAGCATGACCAGATGGGATTCATCCCAGGTGCACAAGGATGGTTCAATGTACGCAAATCAATTAACGTTATATACCACATTAACAAAAGAAAAGTCAAAAACCACATGATCCTCTCAATAGATGCAGAAAAAGCATCTGACAAAGTCCAACATCCATTCATGATCAAAACTCTTACCAAAGTGGGGATAGAGGGAAAATACCTTAACATAATAAAAGCCATTTACAACAAAACCACAGCAAATACAATACTCAGTGGAGAAAAGCTGAAAGCCTTCCCACTAAAATCTGGAACAAGACAAGGATGCCCACTCTCACCACTGTTATTCAACATAATATTGGAAGTCCTAGCTATAGCAGTCAGACAGACAAAAGAAATAAAAGGCATTCAAATAGGAAGAGAAGAGGTGAAACTGTCACTGTATGCAGATGACGTGATATTATATATAGAAAACCCCAAGGACTCAACCCCAAAATTACTCGAACTGATCAACAAATTCAGCAAAGTAGCAGGATATAAGGTTAACATTCAGAAATCAATCTCATTTCTGTATACTAACAATGAAATATTAGAAAAGGAATACAAAAATACAATACCTTTTAAAATCACACCCCAAAAAATCAAATACCTGGGAATAAACCTGACCAAGGAGGTGGAAGACTTATATTCTGAGAACTATAAAACATTAATCAAGAAAATCAAAGAAGATACAAAGAAATGGAAAGATATCCAATGCTCAAGGGCTGGAAAAATTAATATTGTAAAAATGGCCATACTGCCCAAAGCAATCTACAAATTCAATGCAATCCCTATCAAATTACCCATGACATTCTTCATAGAACTAGATCAAACATTTTAAAAATTTATATGGAACTACAAAAGACCCAGAATCGCCAAAGCAATTCTGAGGAACAAAAACTAAGCAGGAGGCATAACTCTCCTAGACTTCAGGCAATATTACAAAGCCACAGTAATCAAGACAGCATGGTAGTGGTACCAAAACAGACATTCAGACCAATGGAACAGAATAGAGAACACAGAAATAAACTCAGACACCTACAATCAATCTTTGACAAAGGCAAGAACATAAAATGGGAAACAATCTTTTCAGCAAGTGGTGCTGGGAAAACTGGACAGCCACATGTAAATCAATGAAACTGGAACACACCATGCACAAAAATAAACTCAAAATGGTTTAAAGAGGAGTTCCCATTGTGGCTCAGTGGTTAACAAATCCGACTAGGAACAATGAGGTTGTGGGTTCGATCCCTGGCCTTGCTCAGTGGTTAAGGATCCAGGTTGCCGTGAGCTGTGGTGTAGGCCGGTGGCTACAGCTCCGGTTAGACCCCTAAACTGGGAACCTCCACATGCCACGAGTGCAGCCCTAGAAAATGCAAAAAGACAAATTTTTTTTAAATAAAATTAAAAAATGGCTTAAAGATGTAACTATAAGACAAGACACCATTACACTCCTGGAAGAGAACACAGGTAAAACATTCTCTCACATCAACCTCTGACATCAAATGTTTTCTCAGGTCAGTCTCCCAAAGCAGCAGAGTTATAAAAGTAAAGATAAACCAATGGGACCTAATAAAGCTGCCAAGCTTTTGCACAGAAAAGGAAACCAAAAAGAAAACAAAAAGACAACTTACAGAATGAGAGAAAATAGTGTCAAATGATGCAACGGACAAAGGCTTAATCTCTAAAATATACAAACAACTTATACAACTCATCAGCAAAAAAGCCAACAACCCAATTAAAAATTGGGCAAAAGACCTGAACAGACATTTCTCCAAAGAAAATACACAGATGGCCAACAACCACATGAAAAAATGCTCAGCATCACTTATTATTAGAGAAATGCAAATCAAAACTGCTATGAGGTACCACCCCACACCAGACAGAATGGCCATCATTAATAAGTCCACAAACAACAAATGCTGAAGAGGGTGTGGAGAAAAGGGAACCCTTCTGCACTCTTGGTGGGAATGTAAGCTGGTACAACCACTATGGAAAACAGTATGGAGGTACCTGAGAAAATTATACATAGAACTACCATATGACCCAGCAATCCCATTCTTGGGCATATATCTGGACAAAACTTTTCTTGAAAAAGACACATGCACATGCATGAATCACAGCAGCACTATTCACAATAGCCAAGACAAGGAAACAACCCAAATGTCCATCAACAGATGACTGGATTAGGAAGATGTGGTATATATACACAATGGAATACTACTCAGCCATAAAAAAGAATAAAATAATGCCATTTGCAGCAACATGGATGGACTTAGATACTCTCTTACTGAGTGAAGTAAGTCAGAAAGAAAAAGACAAGTACCATATGATATCACTTATATCTGGAACCTAACATACTACACAAGTGAACCTTTCCATAGAAAAGAAAATCATGGATTTGGAGAACAGACTTGTGGTTGCCAAGGGGGAGGGGGAGGGAATGGGATGGTCTGGGATTCTGGGGTTAATAGATGTAGACTATTGCCTTTGGGTGGAAAAGCAAGGAAATCCTGCTGTATAGCACCAGGAACTATGTCTAATCACTTGTGAAGAATCTATTTATGTATGCTTAACCGGGTCACCACGCTGTACAGTTGAAAAATTGACAGAAAACTGTAAACCAGCTATAATGGAAAAATAAAAATCATTATATTATAAAAAAAATAAAGAGCCAACTTTTATAAATCAGTGTAACAAATGTAATACCAGTTAAATAGGTGTTTTGTTAGAATATAGTAAGATAGATATGAAGCATATATGAAAGGACAAATGTTCCAGGAAAGACTGGAAGAGAAGAATATTGAGGAGGGTTTTCCATACAAGAGTTTTTTTTAAGTTATATATTTTTCTACACAAGATTATTATTATTATTATTTTTTTTGGTCTTTTTAGACCCGCACCTGCAGCATATGGAGGTTCCCAGGCTAGGGGTCTAATCAGAGCTATTGCTGCCGGCCTACACCACAGCTCATAGCAACGCCAGATCGTTAACCCACTGAGTGATTCCAGGGATCAAACCTGCAACCTCATGGTTCCTAGTCAGATTCGTTTCCGCTGTGCCACGATGGGAACTCCAAGATTTTTTAAATGTATGATTATGAAAGTAAACCTTATATAGTACTAGAACATAAATAGTTTGTCATCAATATAATAGAATCCAGAAACAGACTCAAGTACATATGAATACTCAGTACATTATAAAGGTAGTTTTTACATCAGCGAGGATGGGGTCGCTGACTTGCTGGAGAAAGGGAGATGAGAAAGAGCGTTGCCCATAAGCCAAATCAAATCAAATCAGATGGATCAAAAATAGATATAGGAACTACAACCATACAAGAACTATAAAAAAGAATGAGATAATACAATTTTGGATATAAAAGCGCTTTCCAAGCATGAAAAAGTGTGTGTGTGTGTGTATATATATATATATGTCCAAAATAAAAATCAAGTTATTTGTCCACTTTGAAATTTACAGTCTCCAGTGAGGGAGAAATATACCATATCAAAGTCAAAAGATAAATAAAAAACTGAGGGAAATGTAACTTACTAAATAGACAAAGTGACACTATACATAGTGAGAAAAAAGAAAATCAACTCAAGGCAAAGAATATGTACAAACAGCATACCAAAAGCTAATCAATATAAAGAGATGTCACTGACACATACAGAAATTATTTTAAAATAGTAAAATCTCATACTTTGGACATTAGGTTGATAAATATTTTGAAAGCAAAATAGTACTGGAACATTTTAAAGAAATAGCCACTCATTTAATTTTGGAGGGAGTTTATCTTAAAAGAATTTCTTGAAGGCAACTTGGCAGTTTCTACCCAGTTATAAAATATCCATATCCTTTGATTGAGTAGTACACCCACTTCTAAGAATGTGTCCACAGAAATACAGCATAAATTCACAGAAAAGCATATGAACCAAGAAATAAAACTAAAACATTGTTCAAAACAAACAAAAAAACAACCCAAATGTTCATTAAGAATAGATTATTTAAATAAATTATGGTAAATACATCTATTTAACAAAACACTGTATAGCTTCTAGAAGAATCACATGTCATTATATGACATGATGAAATCAGAATATATTTTAAGTGACAACAATTGGAAACAGTAGCTATAATTTAGTCCTATTTATTTATAATATAAAGAGTCTGTGCACAGAAAATATCTGGAAGAGTACTTCTCAACCTATAACTGCTGTCATGGAGGGGGTCAGAACAATGAAGGACCCACAGACTTCCACTTTATTATTTATTTCTTTGATGTCTGGATATTTTCAGGTGAGAATGTATTGTTTACATAATCAAAAACTTTTTGAAGAAGAAATAAAAGCTGGCATTATTAGGAAGACTTCTTTTTAAAAGGTAATTTTTTAAAAAAGACCTAAGTTCATTTCAAGAAACATTTCAAATTTCAATAATCATTCTATATCTAGCAGATACAAGGCACTGAACTTGGCACCGCAGAGATTACAGGGCACCTGTCCTCAAGACACTTATAATATACTTGGTAAGAAAAAAATAAAGAAAATATCAAGTAATTTCAGCATAATATTCCAGAGGGAAAAAACCTACCTGGGAGTCATAAATAGATTCTAGTCCATCTGTCATTATCTGTGTTACCTTAGGCTATAGATGGGCCACCATTTTACTGTATATAAGTTAAGCCATTCATAGCAGAACTCTTATGTCCCATTCCATATCACATGGCTCTAATTCAAATCATAAATTCTCATCCAAAATACAGATATTATTGGAGTTCCCATTGTGGCTCAGTGGTAACAAACCCAACTAGTATCCATGAGGATGAAGCTTCGATCCCTGGCCCTGCTCAGTGGGTTAAGGATCTGGCGATGCTATGAGATGCAGTGTAGGTTGTAGTTGTGGCTTGGATCCCAAGTTGCTGTGGCTGTGGTATAGGCTGGTGATTACAGCTCCAATTTGACCCCTAGCCTGGGAACTTCCATATGCCACCAGTGTGGCCCTAAAAAGATGAAAGATAGACAGACAGACAGACAGACAGGCAGGCAGACAGACGATCGATGATAGAGATATTATCAAAAGAAGTAATTTGTCATTAAATGACTTTACAATTAAAGGAAAAAGATAATTTTAGAATGTGGTCATTAACACCTGAAAATAAAATTAGGAACTGAATAGGTGAGCAGGGGGAGAAATGATGATTCTGGAGAGTAAAAAAAATTATAAGAGCAACTACATAAAAAGTTGGAAGATATTCTTCATGGAATAGATATATTTGGCAAAACCAAAAGCACTAACGTGGCTGAGAAATCTGGATTTATTTCTTAGAGATTTATGAAGTACTGTACATTCCTTGAGTGCAATAAACACCAAGGTTAGACTAGTATTTATTCAAAATGGAATTATAGTCATTAAGTATCCACTACATGTCAGTCTTTGTGCTACATCACACCCAAAATACCGTGGTAAATGCAAGAGACACAATAGACCTACCTCTAATGACATCTGGGGAAAATCCCCCTTGGATGTGCTACAGGGCTGCATTTGCAGTGCCAAGCTATTAGACTATTCAGAATACTACTCACTGTCAACAGCACACATGATTTCTGAAGACATACTTTAATCTTTAAAGTCAGTGTCTGAGAAAAAATTGAATTGTCTGCTCTAAAAAGACTCTTCTCAGGGCTCCCTTTATGTCTTGATTCCTCAGGCTATAAATAAAAGGGTTCAGCATGGGGGTCACCACAGTGTACATCACAGCCATGACCGTCTCCTTAATAGTAGAACTGTTAGCTGAAGGGCACAAGTAGAGGCCAGTGATTGTCCCATAAAAGAGACACACCATGGAGAGGTGAGAACCACAGGTAGAGAAGACCTTGTGGATACCCCTAGCAGAAGGGACCTTGAGGATGGAGGACACAATTGCATAGGATGAAAAGATCAACAGGAATGGAACAATAATGACAAGCCCTCCCAAGATAAAAATCACCATTTTATTTATCTGAGTGTCAGAGCAGGCCAACTTTAGCAGAGCTGACATGTCACAGAAAAAGTGGGGGATCACATTATCATCACAGAAAGACAGCCGGGCCATCAGCAGGGTGTGCAACAAAGAGACAGATATGGCCAACACCCAGGACAGCACTAGGAGGGAGAGACAGAGCTTGGGGCTCATGATGATGGTGTAGTGCAGGGGGAAGCAGATGGCCATGTAGCGGTCATAGGCCATGGCCACAAGCAGGAAGCTCTCCAGGTCTGCAAAAAGCAGGAAGAAGTACATCTGGGCCAGGCAGCCTTCATAGAGGATGGGTGGGACTCGGCTCTGCATGTTCTGCAACAACTTGGGAATGGTCACCGAGGAGAAGCACAGGTCAGAGAAAGACAAACTGCTGAGAAACAAATACATGGGTGTGTGGAGGTGAGAATCCAGTAGAATGAGGACAATGATGAGGAGGTTCCCCAGGACAGTGGTAAGATACATGACCAGGAATAGAGCACAGAACAGGTCTCGCTGATCTGCTTCAATGGGTAAGCCCACAAGTAGGAATTCTGAGATGATAGTTTGGTTTCCCATTTTCATGTTGCTTTTGTATTACCTTTTTAAAATTAAGAATAATTTGTATGACAGTATGAGCTATATATATATATGTATATATATATATATACACACATATATATAAACACACATATATATACACATTGCAGAACTTTCAAAAAGATATTTTAAATACTCACAAGTCATAACCATTAAGTTTAATTCTTTACTCAAAATCTCCCAAGTAATAAATACATATTTACGTAAAGGAAAAGCACAAAAGCATATGAAGTTGTGGGTCAAATTCAATCAAATTCCACAATTACTTAATAACATTCTGTAACAGAACTGGGGTAGGGTCAGATCAACATGATCTGAATGCGGGCAGAAAATAGACAAAATCTGTATGCCATTCACTTAGGGAAACAAATAGTATAATATCAACCAGAAAACCAGTCACGTGACATCATTACCGCTCAGGAATGATGCTGATGGTGATTAAGATGATGGTGCTGGTGAGGGATGATGACAATGATTATAATGATAATGATGACTGACCACAAAAACATTTGTCAGCAAGTGCTGACTCTTGCCAAACACTGGGATAAATGTACAGCAACCCTGTGAGCTGGGTACTATTACCTCTATTTTTTAGGTAAAAATTAAGTAACTCGCCCAAGGTCACACACCTATTAACAGATCTGGAACTTAACTCCAGCAGTCTAATTTCAGAGTTTAACGTCTCATCAGGAGGGCTTCCAGGACTGGTTACACATTGCAGGTGAGTATGTATTATTGACAGAAGTCTTACAGATGGGAGCATAGAAAGAATGGGTTCTGAGAGTAAATTATTCTGAAAGAGGGAGTGGGAAATTATTTTTATTCACACATCTGATCATTAAAGAGATATCTACAGTCAACTTCAGAATATCCATTAAGTACAACCACTTCCTCTTTGTCAGGGAATAAAGCAGGAGTGCAAACAAAAACTCCCTTTGATGGAAGGTGCACAAAAGCATTAGAAACCATGAAACACGTGGGGAAATCAACCAATTCAAGGAGTGGAAAATTAAATGATCCTTGAACTGTCTCAATTTGTGAATTATCTCAAAAATTAAGGATAGAATAATTTTGAGACATTGATTTGAAGGTTTGGTTTCCTTGCTTTTCATTTTCACTTCCCCCTATTTAGGTAGCCCTGTGTTCACTGCCTCAGGACAGAGATGTGTCAGGAGAGCAGAAAGAGTCCATACATTTTCCCGGCTTTTCTTTCCAAAAGCCTGAGCCCCAGAATGAGGATAAAACTTGCTGGCAAAGAAAAAATGACTTGGCCAGAATTAGGAGGTGAAGTGAAACTTCATCCCAGCAAATTAAACAGAGATTTCCTTGAGCTGGGGAGCAGAGGAAGGGTAGAAGAATGGCAGCCGGGTCCAAAGAACAGGGCAGACCAGGCAATGCCAGATTGGAACCCAAACCGTGAGGACTTCTCAATTTATAAAGTGAATCCATCCCAAGTAAAAATATTAATCTTAAGGCAATTCAGTGGAGAGTGAGGAAAACTGGCTTCATGGAAAGGGGCTCCCAGGATGATTTCTTTCTGTTTACCTCACTCCCAGGCAAAGTATCAGGAGCCCAGAGGGGTCAGCTTTCATCATTTACTGGCCTGTAATCTTGGCAAACTGCTGAACTTTCCCACCTTTACACACACACACCCCCGTCAGTGAATCTTACATACCTTAAACAACTGTGGGTTTAGAATGATGGGTGTTTGCCAAGTATAAAGCACTCCACAAATATACAATTTACTAGCTCCCATTAACCGCTCTGGTGATTCTCAATTCTATTTGGCGATGGGAATCAAAGTTGAGAGTGGAAACCAAAGAGGAGGGTGACATCTAAATCATCCTGCAGGAGCTGCATTACAGAATTATGGAATCCTAATATCTGTTTAAGGGGATTTTAGAATAGCTGCCTTTTCTGCACTCCCCGCTTACCCAGCTGGTCTGAGTGTAGCGCCAGAGTCTGCTTCCTGCCTCTCACTTCCACATCATGCATTTTCATTCAGAGTCTCTGCCATTGTTTTCTGACTTCTCTCTTCTACAGTGCCCTGACCCCTGGGATCCCTGAGCCTCAAAGAAACTAATTAGTGAAAAAAAAAAAAAAACCTGGTGCTTGCCCCCCCACTGTGCTCAATAAGCCACAGTTCTGAACCACATTTCTGAATAAGTCATGTCTAGAGACAGAATTCTGGTTTTACCCCAAGTCTGAGCTTCTCAGGGAAGCTTTCCTTAACCATCACAGCCTGCGATAGTATCTGCCATTTCTTCTACAGCAGTTCTCAGAATCAAATACTGTAACACTTCATCAACAATTTTATGTTGTTTGGTGAGTGCATCCAAATATACCAAACTTCTCTCTTCAAATGAACTTTAAACTTCATGACAGCAAGTAATGTGTAGATGGATTTGCCTAAGAAATACTTAATCCATTAAATCATTAAGGCAATTCCTTCAAGAAATGTTTACTGGGTAACTGCCATGTATAAGCACTGATCCATGTGCCATGAGAAAAACAGCGGCTAAAGAAGACGTGGTCCCTGCCCTCTGGGATCTTACAGTTTAAATCACAGACATTATAACAAAACAAGCTACTGTCGAATGTTACAAATGTTATCATAGGGGAATACAGGATGTGATAAGAATGCATATCATGGACACCTAACCCTATCCAGCGGGCCAATCAGACATTTTTTTGATATAGTTTAAGTGGTATCAGAGGAGTTTTATAGGAAAAAAAGAATGAAAGCATCCAAAGAGAGGAAATGGTAAAAGGAATAAACCCAGAGGGGAGAGGGCCTGGAGATTTTTACAAAGTAAAAAAAGTTCGTTGTGGCTGAGATACAGTGTGTGAGTTTGGGGGCAGAGGATGTGGGTCACTGGGAAAGGAAAATTGTAAGTGAAATAGTTTGGTAATTCCTCAGAAAGTTAGATATAGAATTACTTTATGACCTAGCAATTCCACTCCTAGGTACAGACCTAAAAAAACTGGAGGTACTCAAACAAGAACTCATACATGAATATTCATTAGCAACTCTATTCACCACAATAGCCCCAAAGTGGAAACAACCATCAACTAATAGCTGGATAAGTAAAATGTGGTATATCCATCAAGTGAACATTATTCAACAATAAAAATAAATGAAGTACTGATGCATACTACAATACAGATGTACCTTGAAAACATTATGCCAATGGAAAGAAGCCAGTCACAAAAGTCACATATTGTAAGATTCTATTTATATGAACATCAAAATAGACATATCCAGAGAGATATAAATCAGATTGGTGATTACTACGGAAAAATGCATAGTGATGGTTGATGAGCACAGGATTTCTTTAAGGGTAGCGAAAATGTTCTAAAATTGTGATGATGGTTGCACAACACTGAATATATAAGAACTATTTAATTTTTTATACTTTAAATGGGTGGGTGGTATGATATATGAATTATATGTTAACAAGCCTCTAATAAAGAATAAGCTTTTATCATCAGAGAAATTTATATACAAATCATATATTAAATATATATGTATTAATGTTCAATTTCTTAGATGTGATAATGGTATTGCAGTTATATATGAGAATGTTCTTGTTCCTTGGAGCTCCTGAATGCTGAATATTAGTGGCGAAGTGTCTTGATGTTTGAAAATTATCTCAAGTGTTATATCAAAAAAGAAGGAGAAGGAGAAAGGAAAGGAGAAGAGAGACTAATCAAGAAAGGGAGGGAGGGAGAAAGACTGGGGTGTGATATAAGTATGAACAAATGAAATATGGGTAGATTTGAGCAACTGATGGATTATAAGTAAGACAAACTACTCTGAAATTAAACTTGTAATTTCTGGTTAGAATGTCACAAGTTTAATGACACTAGATTCCATTTTTTTAAATCTATGAGTTCAGTAATACATCTTGCTTCTGCAGTGATTATATTTATAAAATCATAATACTGTAAACTGTTTTTCTTCTTCATTTGTGGGAAATAAAATTATCGTTTTATTTATATTATTATATTAAATAAGCATCAAACCTGCTACAAAAATTATTGTTCTTACTAAACTGGGGGGGACAATAATATTTATTCAAAGCTGTAATAGTAAAAAAACTCTTGAAATGAAGAGGTAGACATACAAATCAAAAGGATAGGTTGTATTGTGAAAAAAAACGTAAAAAAAGTCAGAATGTAAAAACAAAATCTGATGAAATTTCAAATTTGGAGAAGTAATCTTATGAGCTTCAAGCCAGGTTGGAGGGGTGGGTGGAGATGACCATATAAAAGGTGGACGGAAGGGAAAGTAGTCAGCCTTACCTCGGATTTTTCCACAGCTATTTGGGAAATGGGAAAATGGATGTCCACAAAATTCTATATCTAATCAAGCTGTCCTTCAGATACAAACATACATACAAAAGGAAAATCTGAAATATGTGGCATTCAATAAATATAGCATTCATGTACCATTTTTATTTTTAAAATGATTTGAAGATGTAATCCAGCCAATCAAGAAATTAGTTTTGATAAGGAGCTCAAAAATTTTAAAGCCATATTAAAAGAATAATGGGAAGAATTCTGTTTAACATTACTAGCAATAAAGTAAGAAAAATGTCATGATAACAAATGCAAACAACATGCTTTACCTTTTAACAGCAAAACTGAATTTAAAGAAAATGACAGTAGGCGTTACCATTGTGGCTCAGTGGGTTAAGAATCCAACTAGTATCCATGAGGATGTGGATTGGATCTATGGCTTCATTCAGGGGTTAAAGGATCTGGCGTTGCTGAGAACTGTAGTGTAGGTCGCAGATATGACTGGGATCTGGTGTAGCTGTGGTTGTGGTAAAGGCAGGAAGCTGCAGCTCTGATTTGACCCCTAGCCTGGCTGGGAACTTTCATAAGCTGCAGGTGTGGCCCTAAAAAGAAAAAAAAAAGAAAATAACATTAAAGAGACTAAATTCATTGCTAAAATATAGAGGATATAAATATCCTTCTGGGATCAGATCAGGTTAGAAAAGACTCTGTAGATACAAGAATACATTAGGGGAAAACGATGTAACAGAGATAGAATAATGTGAACATATGAGTAGGGATAGGTGAGGAAGAGTTATATAGATCAATGGGACAGAAATAGAGTCCAGAAAGAGATCCACCCAAAGGTACACAGCTGACTTTAAACAAAGGTACCCAGGTAATTTAGTGGGGAAAGGATAGCGTTTTTCAACAATTCAAAATCTTCAAAAACTGGGTACAACTAAATGTCTATGAA
The DNA here is from genome assembly GCA_004024745.2 of Catagonus wagneri. Lineage (NCBI taxonomy): Eukaryota > Metazoa > Chordata > Mammalia > Artiodactyla > Tayassuidae > Catagonus > Catagonus wagneri. The sequence continues at coordinate 14,521 of PVHT020000086.1, forward strand.
AAGGTGAACGAATGAACAAATTATACTGTATTTATACAATGGAAATCTACTCAGTAAAAAAAAAAAAAACTACTGATACACAGAATTATATAGCTAAATCTATAAAATATTTTGCAGTGCTAAAGACCCTGACACAAAAGCATACATACTAAATTAAATGATTCCATTTATATGAAGTTTAAAATCAGGCAAGTCTAATCTATAGTGCTAGAAATCAGATAAACAGAAATCAGATCGGTGGTAGGAGATGGGAGCTTAACTGCATAGGGGTCACAGAAATTTCTGAGTTAGTAGAATTATTACAAATTTGGATTGGGGTAGAGGTTATATGGATGCTTATAAATGCCAAAATTCATTAAATAGTACATTTTAAATGGGTTCATTTTCTTGTATGTAAATTATATTTCAAGAAAATTAAAATGTACATGAATGCTCTTATTCCCACATCCTTGCTATTACAAGGTCAAATTTGCAAACCTGTCAGTTATGTGGTCATCCAATTATTGTTTTTTTTCAGTTTGCTTTTTCCTGATTAATACTGAAGTTGGACATCTTTTCATATTGTTTATTCTCTATGAATTTTCTGTTAATACTCTTTGTACATTTTTCTATTCAGTTATTTTGTTCTTATGTTATCTGTAGCAGATCTTTCGATATTTTGAATATTAATCTTATGTCATTTTACAGTTTGTTAATTCTTTTTATTTTCTTATTTTTTTTTACTATTTTCCTATTTTATGGGGTCAAATATGTCAAATTTCCTTACATCAAAAAAACCTGTCAGTTTCTACAAAAACAATTCCATTAAGAATTTGATTTGGACTGCACTGAATGTATTTAAGGAGAACTAATATTGAAATATTGAGGTTTCAAAGTGATCAAAATGCAGTTTCTAAAAAGTTGATTTTACCGTATTAAACATTACTCTTCAAAAACCCGCTGAAATGAGACACTCTTTCCAGGGTCATTGCATGCATTCCTTTAATTGTGCTATTCTTTTACATCTTGCAGTAAAGTTTTAGTTAAAGTTTTCTTCTTACAATTCTTACATCTAATTTTCATTGCTATATGAGAATAAGATATATTTTTCATAGTTTTTTAATTGGAGTTTTCTTGTATAGAGGAAGATGATTTACTCTATATATTCATCTTTTATCATGCTGATGTTATTTCTATTGTATTATGCCACTAAGATTTCAGAATATATTCATTATAGCAACTAGTGTTACCTCAGCTATCTCATGGAGAATAATTTTAAATGAAAATGTTTTATAGGATCATGAAACAATCTAATTTTGTGAACCTAATATGCAAGAGAGTCTGCTCAAGTAACTGGGTGGAAGATGGCATCAAAAATCAAGATATAGATAGAACAAAGGACCAAGATCAGACTTCGGAGAACACACAGTTCATTTCATGCCTGTTGAGACTGAAATATTCATAGAACCTTACGTGGAGATGTCTACTGGGCAGATGAGAATAACAGGAAACTCAGGAGAGAGATCTGGACTTCAGATAGAGATTGCCAGAATATATGAGAGGGTTGAAGTTGTGAGTACGGATGCCACAAATGGACCAGTGTTGGAAATCTAGTTCGTACCATAAATGGAAGCTAAGAGTTTTTCTTTTTTCTCTTTTATTTTAAATAATAGCTACTCCCCTTTTTTTCTAAAATGAGAAGAAACCACAGAATCACACCATCTGGGATCTTACATATACTTAATAACTGACACACTATGTGAATTGGCAAGTAATTGAGTGCCATATTTTTCAATCTGTGAAATAGTGATCAATCTTTTCTACTTTCTTGGAATTGCCATGAGGGTAGCATGAAAATGTAGGTATGAAGTTCTCTATAAAGTTCAAAATACTGGACAAGAGAGAGACATCCTTAAAATCTAAACTTGTTTGCCAACCTCTAGGGAAATAAACTTTACGGCCCCTAGGTATTAGTTACTCCTAGGAAAAAACAAAATACACTCTTATAGTAAAGGGATTAGAAAAACCTGCCTCAAGTCAGGTTGTAACTAAGCAGGACCCTATGGGGCCTTCCCAGGACAGACCCCTCCATGTCCACCACAAGCCTCTTGTCTGTAGAAAAACTTTAGCAAAGAACAAATTTAATCAGATAAGTGAAAAGACACAGAAACAATGGAAAATTGTCAAGCAAGGCAAAACAATAATAGTTGAGCCATTAAACAAAGTCTAAGACTTTTAACTCCTCCTAAAGGGCTATAGATAATATTCTGAGCTATATCCTTTGAGTTCTTTTGCAGATACTGAAACCCCCCACCAGGTGGAAGAAGTTAACCATATGCTGTCCATAGCACATAGACCTCAGATAGGTTGGAACCAGAAGACTGATGATGTTGACTCCCAGTTACCTCAGCACTAACCAGTCAGAGTAATGTCTGTGAGCTGATCATGGATACCATAACCCTCTCCACAGCACAAAGCCCCTTGCTCTTTTCCCTATATGGTCTCCAAGCAAGACTGCAGAGGGTGGGTGGAGTTGTTACTTTAGGACATGAATTCAATTTCTCCCCAGGATTGCCAGCTTCCTCAATAAACCTCTTTCCTTTTATCCAACCCTGTCTTTCAATATGGGATTCTTTAGTGACGAGCGCCCAAGACTAAGTTCAGTGTGACAGGGTCAGAAAACATGAGGTAGACACAAAAATAAATCAGAGGAGGGAAAAAATCTAAGATATAAAATTATGTGAAAGGTGTGCAAGAATAACTGAATAGGACACATTTAGAGGCATGCTGGGATGCTGAGAAGTTTGGATCTTATATAGTTTGACCTAAGAGCATAGAGAATTACTTTAAAACATTATCACACTCAATACAGAGTTCTAGGTTTTAACAAGAAAGAAAGAAAAAAAAAAACTCCTGTATTAAATTAGTGCCAACATGCAAAGTCTAAAGACTATTTTAAATATGATTTTATAGGAGTTCTCACTGGGGATCAGCAGAAACAAACCTGACTAATATCCATAATGATATGGGTTCAATCCCCCACCCCACACAGGAGGTTAAGAATATGGATTTGCCATGAGCTGTGGTGTAGTCTGAAAAAACTCCTCGATTCTGGAATTCCTGTGGCTGTGGTGTAGGTAGCTGTAACTACGATTAGACCCCTAGCCTTGGAACTTTCATATGCTACACTTCTGGCTCTAAAAAAAAAATAAATAAATAAATAAAATACACTTTTCCAGGGTTCCCTAGGGAAGACAAAGAGGAAGATTTTGCTAGAAGGTCAGCAAGATTCCCTTCCTTACTTCAGCAATGTAAATAGATTTTATCGATTGAACAATTACGCATTATGTCATTTTAACAAATTTTTCCATGGTGAGGGGAAAAATTAAGAAAAAATAGTCCAATATTAATATGTATACTGGATAAAATTATATACAAAGCCCAAGCTTTACCAACATAGAGAGAAAGACTCTTCCCAGGGCTCCCTTCATGTCTCTGTTCCTCAGGCTGTAGATGAAGGGGTTCAGCATGGGAGTCACCACAGTGTACATCATAGCCATGACCGTCTCCTTAACAGTAGAATTATTAGCCGATGGGCATAAA
>PVHT020000086.1:19102-150377 GCA_004024745.2 Catagonus wagneri
AGAACAGGTTTTGATGCTCTGGCGCAATCGGCAGGCCCAGGAGGAGGAACTCTGAGATGACGGTTTGATTTCTTCCCATCATGTTTTTTGTCAGCTTCTTTAGGAGAAAATAATAGTGTCCATTAAAAATATGAATAAAAATGAACATATTTCTGTGATGCATAAATCTGTTAGCTGTTCTTCAATAATTGAGTTTATCCTCATTATCTGTAACAACACTCTTTGTAACCAGAAATACACTACATCTCTAAATCCAAGCCACTTTGCAGAGATTTCCTTCATTTCTCATCAATTAGCATGTAACAATATTAACTCTTGCCTGCCTTCAAAAACACTCTAATCTCCTATCTTCTACGTGCTCACACTGGTTCTCCTATACTGCCCTTGCCATTCACTTTCAATAAATCTGATTGGTGTCTTCTCCAATAGTATGTTATATTCCAGTGTTTTCTCGGGCTTTTTCCTAAACACTGCTCTCTCATAATTCTACACATACATCCCTGAAAGGACCTACCTATTCCTATGGCATCAATTACCATCTACATCTCATGGGTAAACCCCTATCACCTTCGCAGCTCTGTCACCAATTCCTGAGTGATTACCTTCCCATGGAATATCACAAGCATCTTCAGCTCAACAGATCCCATATGAATTCTTGTGCTCACTCTGCCTACTCCTTCAATTCTATCATACCTCAGAAAAGAAACCCAGGCTCAAATCATAAACCTAAGAGTTTTCTTTCATTGCCTTCTTTCTGTCACTATCAGCATCCAGTTCATCAAGTCCTACAGATTTTCCCACACTCTCTTTCTAATTCATCCACTACTATCTCAACTCTCACTACCCCAGACCAGGCAAACATTATAACTTGTCTGTAGTACTGGAACAGCCTCTTAATTTATTTCCCTGCTTCCATGCTCACCTTCCACCAATCTCTTCGCAGTGAGGCATTCTGAGATGAAAATCTGATCACCACTCTCTTAAAAATCTTCATGGATTCTCATTCAAGGACAAAAAGGCACTGTATGATCTGACCCTCGTGTGCCTCCACATCTTCATCTAGCCCCATGATGACATTCACTCCACTCTCCACCAATGCTGGACTTTAATAAAAGTCACAATTTCTTGCCTCCATCCTTTTGTACTTGCTGTTCCTCCTGCATAGCACCTTCCTCCTTCTGCTTCCTCTTCATCTGGCTTTCCCTTATTTATCCTGCAGGTATATTACAAGTCACTTACTCAGCTAAATCCTATTTCCCCAGAACAGACAAGAACCCACTGCTATGTTTCCACAGCATCCTGTGTTTGTCCTCACAGCACCCAGTGCCCAGGGGTATTATTTGTTTATAGCTGTTCTCACTAGCAGATTGTAAACTTGTTTACTGTCATGACTGCAGCAGTGCCAAACCTGGAACAATGCCTGGATGTAGTCAATTCTTCATTTTGTGAAATTTTTACTGGCTGTGCTTAAGGATGAGACACGCATTCCTCCAACTTTAAAGACAGAAAACTCCAGTCATTTTAGAATATCTACTACTAAATCCTCTGAGAACAAAAACTCACCAGTTTTGACACTTTACAAAATTCCTGGATGTAACTCCAGAATTATGGAAAATATATGACTACCTCAACCACTCTACTCTTTATCCAAAGCAGACAATCCAGTATCCACATCCAGTGTCACTTATTCCTTGTGTTGATACCCACAGAACTGAGTGATAGCAATGTGCAAAAACGTAAAACTGGTGGAAATGTTGAGTAATTTGGGGGTTAGAAGGATGGAATAAAGGTAATGCCTACCCCTGAGACCTAGCTCCAATTCTCCAGACACCCATATCTTAGGGTGTGCCTCAGAGCTAAGAAAACTAAGGAGGAATACGAGATATGAGAAGTTCCTTCCCTCAAAGAGACATAACTGAGCCCAATTGCTAGGATTTTCACCTTGATGATGCTGTTTGAATTATACTAATTTTTTTTTATGTATGGACTTAATGTTTTGGTGTTGCAGTAGGGGAAAGCATCACATGAAGCTTCATGTGCTTAATTTCTTAGAATTTTGCTTCCCTGGGACATGAGTAGGATCCATCTCTGGTGTCACAAGTCTCATTAGGAATCACAAACCAGAAAGCCAGCATTTGCAGGTGCTGACACAGATCAGGAATATGAGCTTCAGCTGCTCCATTAACAATACCTCTCATCCTCTTCACCTGGTATATCAGGAATTAGTATGGACTGCACATAAGAATCACAAAGGGCAGTGCTTCTAAAAAATTTAATTTATATATGAACTACCTAGGGGCCCTGTTAAGTGCTGATTTTGATTAAATAGGTCTGTTGTGGTGCCTAAAATTCTGTATTTTATAAGCACAAATTTTACATTTAGTGATTCCAATTCTGTTGGTCTGTGGACCACACTGCATTTAAAAATATAGATTTCCATACTCTTCAATAACACAACTGGAATCTCTGGGAAGGGGTTCTGTTATACAGTCAAGGGTTAAGAACCTCTGCATTAGGGAGTTCCTGCTGTAGCTCAGCTGTAATGAACCTGACTAGTATCCATGAGGATGCGAGTTCAATCCCTGGCCTTGCTCAGTGGGATAAGGATCCACTGTTACCTTAAGTTGTGGTGTAGGTCACAGACATAGCTCAGACCCCACATTGCTGTGGTTGCGGTGTAGGCCAGCAGCTGCGGCTCCCATTCAACCCCTAGCCTGGGAACCTCCCTATGCCGTGGGTGCAGCCCTAAAAAGACAAAAAGAAAAAAAAAAAGAAAAACAAAAAAAAAGAAACTGCATTAAATGCCTGCCTCACAGAGAGGAAGTCTTATGTTGAAATGACACAATCTTGTGAAATATGTAATAGTTATATTTATTAATAAAAAGGCTGATGCAACAGGTCAACATCAGTCAAAATATTTCTAGACTGTGGAGAAATCTGAGAGGCTGAGAGATGAAGAGAAGGATTATTATACCTGAAAAACTCTCCTGTAGAACATCATACAAGCTGGGGAATCAAGACCCTCAAGTGGGAAGGGCCCTAATGGGCCAGCTCATTCACCCTTTGAAAACTCACCCAATGTGTCTAAGGATGACTCCAGGACCCTGACCCAAGTTCCTGCTCCCCTTTATTAACTAAGGCATGAGAAGTAACAGCCTCTGTAGTCATCATCTGTGTCTGCAACATCCATTCTCACGTCACCCATTCTATATCCTTGGGCCTAAGGGGCCTGGATCCCTGAAGAGTCTAGATCCTGAAGGAACTCATTAAAGACAGAGTAACCTCCCAGGACCTCTGTGGGACGAATGCTCTCAGAGTCCTGGAGCAGTGACTGGTTAGTTACTAACCACACCTGCCTACACTTCAGGGAAGGTGGGGATGGATAGAAGCTCATGTATAAATGCTTAATCACAGCCTGTTTAGGGAATGGACAGGAGTTCTGCGGGACTGCAGCCTACATTTTCAGCAGTGAAAAACAATGAATGGAAAAGTCATTAAAACAAGCAGAGACCAAACTAAAAATATCCCAAAATAGCTTAGGACTGTAGGTATTTAGACTTTATCCTGTAGGCAACAAGAAGCCATCAGAGTACCACCATGAAAGACATATTTAGAAAAGACCCCTAGGGTAGCAGAATCTAACTACAACCCAATTTCCCATAAACCTATCCCAGGAGAAAGATAAACCTACGTCCATGATTCAACCATATGCAGATATTTGGAAATTACAAGAACAAAAGAAAAAATAAATTCCCATATGATGTTCAAATTCTTCCTCAGGTCAAGACAGAAAAGGAAACTTAGCTGTGCACCCATTGAGGTACATCTAGCTCCTGACTTCTCTAGGAAAACCCTAGTAGCACCAACCACCACCACCGTGTCTACTGCACCGCCTAGTTTCCAGCTCTTCCTTACCCTGCAGATCAGCACAATGCCATTAGCTAACATTTTTAACTCCTTCTACCACCATACCTATCCCATATTCCCTTTGTCATAACTTCGGCCAGTGGGTTTCTTCCTATTCAAGCTTCATTCCTTAAGAATATGAATCCTCAGTGCTACCGTTTTTATTAGGTTGTTAGAGTTTTCCATTAGCTTTTACTGAATGGCATCCCAAAGAATCCCCAGAATACAAGGCCTGGTCTTTCCTTTCCTCACCATATAGAGAAAGCCAATTTGCTACTGTTAATTTGGACTGAATTACCCCAAATGCGGTGGTAATTCTTTTGTTTACATGTTGGTTCAGTGACATAAAGAACCCAAGATGGGGGGTCCTGTCATGGCTGAGTGGTTAATGAACCAGACTAGTATCCATGAGGACATGGGTTTGATCCCTGGCCTCACTCAGTGGGTTAAGGATCCAGTGTTGCTGTGACTGTGGTGTAGGCCGGCAGCTGTGGCAGTCTCAGCTCCCATTAGAATACATTAAAACAATACTGGCAGAAGCATTCCTCCCTTGAAAACTGAAACAAACACTTCTTGCACAGCACTTCAGATTCCCCAGCCATCATCATTTATTCCAGCCACAGCTGTAGTAACCATGTCCGCACAGATTCCAACCAGCTACACATAGATACAATATGATCAGACTACCTCAAGACTGCTCCACCTGCTTCTTGAGTCCTGCCCTAGTGTTTCTCTGATTCCATGGAATAGAATGGCATGGGAAACCAGTTTAATACTCACACACAACCTGAAAGTATAGGGGAGTTAATGACCCATGGGTCAGCCCTTAAATAACAGGTGCTAATGGACAGCTGCTTCCCCTGTTTTCACTAACATGGATGGTCCTCTGATACATCTCGTCAAGCCTTATGCACCTCTGGTGGTGTCCAACTCAATAAGCCACCCTAGAATTGGCTCTCCCTTCTTCCCTGTTTACACCTTTCTATCTGTCTCTTCTCCCAAGATAATATTCCCAAATAAATGATGTGCAAATAAGACTTTGTCTCAGTCTCTGCCTTTTGGGCAACCCAGACTACGGCAGAAAGTAAGATCTCTAAACCAGCAGACACCAAAATTGTATGGGCAGGAATAAAAAATTCTATGAGTACATCATTTAATATAATAACAAGAAAAGTCGGTCCTGCTACCACCCCTTGATTCCCAAACTCATGAATCACGGCCATGGGAGAAACAGCACCACATACAGGTTTCTGGTTCAATGTATACACTATATTCCATAAGAGAATAAACCATCTTTCTTGATATGATCTCCCAACTTAATCTTTGGTAAAAGACAGTGATTATAAAGCTAGAAAAGAACTTGCCATCATCCCCTGCATTTTCCTTTCATGTACCTTCCAAGATATTCCTCCTTGATTGTTTTTAAAGCTGGAGACTATCACCCCTCTCCCCCGCACTTGCTTGCTTCACAGAATGATGAGCAATAGAACTCTAAAGGATGGGGATGAGGCAAGGATGTAGAGAGGAAAGGCCAAAGTGCAGATATGTTTCAGAAATACAGGTCTGAGGAAATCAAGACAGAATTAAATGCAAATACATATATTATTAGGGAAATACACACTTGTGCCTTGCAACCTACAGAAACATAACTTCCAAATGGATGAACAAGTTAAATATATATTTAAAAGACTACAAAAGAATAAGTAAAACACATTAAAAACCTTAGTACAAAATTCAATTCTATTTTTTCCTGAAGCCTCCCAGTGGTTTCAACACCATATATTGAAGTTTCTCTTCCCCACTGATTCCAGATCCTTTCTTTATCACTAAGTTTTCTATAGACTTGAGTGTATTTTGTATTTCAAATTCTGTTCTACTGTTTCTATTTATGAACCAGTATCATATTTTGCATGAATAAATTTGTCTTCATAATATGTATTACTTTTTAAACATCTGCCATTTCTTTGACACTCTTTCCTTCAAATGCTGGCACCTAATTTCCCCCCTCCTAAATAGGGTCTACACTCGACAACATTTAACAACAACACCCATTTCTGATAAAAAACCCTTCAGTAAGTGGGCAGAGGGGGAACCTACCTCAACATAATAAAGGCCATCTGTGACAAACCCAGAGCTCAGGTCATTCTCAATGGTGAAAAGCTGAAAGAATTTCCGCTAAGATCAGGAACAAGACAGGGATGTCCACTCTTGCCATTGCTTTTCAACATAGTTTTGGAAGTCCTAGCAAAAGCAGTCAGAGAAGTGAAAGAAATAAAACAAATCCAACTGGAAAGGAAGAAGTAAAACTATCCCTGTTTTCATATGACATGATACTATACCTAGAGAATCCTAAAGACTCTACCAGAAAACTGTTAGAGCTCATCAATGAATTTTGCAAAGTCGCAGAATACAAAATTAATACACAGAAATCAACTGCATTTCCATATACTAACAATGAAAGATCAGAAAGAGAAGTTAGGGAAGCAATCCCGTTTACCATCACATCAAAAAGAATCAAATACTTAGGAATAAACCTACCTAAAGAGACAAAAGACCTATACTCTGAAAACTGTAAGATGCTGATGAAAGAAATCAAGGATGACATGAACAGTCGGAAAGGCACACCATGCTCTTGGATTGGAAGAGTCAATATTTTCAGAATGACTATACTACCCATGGCAATCTACAGATTCAATGCAATCACTATCAAATTACCAAGGACATTTTTCACAGAACAAGAACAAAATATTTTAAAGTTTGTTTGGAAATACAAAAGACCCAGAATAGCTACAGACATCCTGAAAAAGAAAAAACGGAGCTGTAAGAATCAGGCTCCCTGACTTCAGACTCTACTACAAAGCTTCAGTCGGCAAAACCAAATGGCACTGGCACAAAGATAGAAATATAGATCAGTGGAACAGGATAGAAAGCCCAGAACTAAACCCATGCACCTACAGTCAACTAATCTATGACAAAGGAGGCAAGAATATACAATGGAGAAAAGACAGCCTGTTCAGTAAGTGGTGCTGTGAAAACTGGACAGCCACATGCAAAAAAAATGAAATTAGAACACTTCCTAACACCATGCACAAAAATAAACTCAAAATGGATTAAAGATCTAGATATAAGACCAGATACTATAAAACTCTTAGAGGAAAACATAGGCAAAACACTCTCTAACATAAACGACAGCAACATCTTCTCAGATCTACCTGTTACAGTAATGACAATAAAAAAATAAACAAATGGTACTTAAACTTAAAAAGTTTCTGCACAGAAAAGGAAACCCTAAATAAAATGAAAAAACAACCCACAGAATGAGAGAAAATATTTGCAAATGAATCAACTGACAAGGGATCGATCTCCAAAATTTACAAACACCTCCTACAGCTCAATTCCAAAAATACAAACAACCCCATCAAAAAATGGGCACAAGATCTAAACAGACAATTCTCCAAAGAAGACATACAGATGGCCAAAAAACACATGAAAAAACACCTGTTATTAGAGAAATGCAAATCAAAACCACCATGAGGTACCACCTTACATCGGCCAGAATGGCCATCATCAAAAAGTCTACAAACAATAAGTGCAGGAGAGGGTGTGGAGAAAAAGGATCCCTATTACACTGTTGGTGGGAATGTAAAATGGTGCAACCACTGTGGAAAACAGTATGGAGATTCCTTAGAAAACCAAAACTAGAATTACCACTTGATCCAGAAATCCCACTCTTGGGCATCTATCCAGAGAAAACCATGACTCAAAAAGACACAGGTACTCCAGTGTTCATTGCAGCACTCTATACAATAGCCAAGTCATGGAAACAACCTAAATGCCCATCGACAGAGGAGTGGATAGGGACAATGTGGTACATGTACACAATGGAATATTACTCAGCCATTAAAAGGAACGAAATAACATTTATAGCAATATGGATGGACTTAGAAATTACCATCCAAAGTGAAACTAGTCAGACAATGAGACACCAACATCAATGGCTACCACTTACAGGTGGAATCTAAAAAAGGACACAATGAACTTCTTTGTAGAATAGATACTGACTCACAGACTTTGGAAAACCTATGGTTTCCAAATGAGACAAGTTGGGGGACAGGGGAATGCACTGATATTTGGGGATGGAAATGCTATAAAAACTGAATTGTGATGATTTTTGTACACCTATAATTGTAAGAAAATTCATTAAGTAATGGGAAAAAAATAAAATCAGTGGAGAAAATAAAAAAATAAAAAATAAAAATAAATAAATGGCATAGTCTAGCAGCTGCAGTATAATGCTTAGTAACAGTATTGACAGTCGGTGCCCTGGTCTTGTTCCTAACTTTAGTGAGAATATCTCTATATTTCCCCATTAAGCTTGATGTCAGCTCTTTTAGGCTGATTCAAGTGTACTACCATCTCATGTTAGATAAGTACCTACCTATTTTTATTATAATGAACATTTTTATCTGAAATGCTTAATTTTAGCAAATGTACCATTTTTATAAAACAGTAAAATTATTTTTCAAAAATTCTTTCCACACTTAAAAGGATTTAAATATTTTAATTTAACAAGTGAAATACAGAAAAACAGTAGCCATAAAACCATGTAGATAGTAGTTTTACAATAACAAATAAATGCTTTTAATTTATACTATTAAAACTGCCTTCATCACTACTTAAATTTCATTCATTACATTAGTATAGTATCTCATTTCAGTATCTACAATTTTAACAAATGCTTGGAAGGTTTTTTGTTCAGAAACAGATGCTGGTCTGACAGAAACACATTTGAAAATATTCTTTTTCTGGTCATAGTTTCCAATACACCTATGAACTCAGCCTCTAATCAGTCTTGGAAGCTCACGATCCTGTTTTTACAAAAATAAATATCAATAAAAATAAATATCAATAAAGCAATTTATTACTTCATTTGAATTTCAATTTTTAAAGCTAAAAATATGACCAACTAAATATGAATCACCCAAAATGATATAATTCCCTTACCTCATTTAGGGCCCCACTGCTGACAAGGCCATAACAACTAGGCATAAATGGGTGCCCTGTCACAGAAGAAAGACCTTCTCTGGATAGGGCTTCTTACAGGCTAGTGATCTGCTGCTTCTTAAAAGACTGAATAATTTCAAGTATAACGGCACATAAATATTTACTTCTATTAGACTGCCAGAGTTCCACCTTCCGTAGATGGCAGACTAGGTAGTTCAGACTAACTTTCCCACTAAAAACAACCAGAACAGCTGAACAGAATATTTACCTTAAAATATATTCATAGACACCAGAGAGATACCAAAGGCAGTGAGGAATTACAGAGACAGCATCTGAGAGAGGATAGGAGTTCAGAATGGCAGCTATTTGGGGATGTTTTCCCCCTCAGGTATTTGCCAATTATATCCAAAGCAGTTTGAGAGTCTAAGAAAGTGAACAGAGCTTCTGACAGGCTCCATAGGGCTAGGAAGAAAAGAATGGAGTCTATGGTTCCCCTAAAGTAAAGAGATTCTAGTAACCACAGCACTCCCACCCCAGGCATAGGGCCGGGAGAGTCAAAAAGGCTATGCTGAAATGGGACTTTCAGAATATGAGCAGCCACACTGGATTAAGATGGCGTAATAGAAGGACTGGAGCTCAACTTCACTCATAAAAACAATAAAATTACAACCAAATGCCAAGCAACCTTCAACCAAATGGATTGGAAACTTTCAAAAAGATATTCTACTCCAGAAGACAAAGAGGAGACCATATCAAGAGGCAGGAGGAGCAATTATACAATATAAGCAACCCCATACCTCCTGGGTGGGAAGCCCCACAGACTGGAAAGTAACTATCACAGAGACTCGCCTACAGGACAGAGAGTTCTGAGCCCCATGTCAAATCCCCATGCCTGGGGATCTAGCATTTGGAGAAAGAGCCCCTAGAATATCTGGCATTGAAGGCCAGTGAGGCTTGTGCACAGGAGCTCCACAGGACTTGGGAAAACGGAGACCCCGTTCTTGAAAGGCGCACACAGACTCACATGCACTGGGTCCCAGGGCAAAGCAGTCTCCATAGAAATCTGGGTGGAACCTGACTGCAATTCTTGGAGGATCTCCTGGGAAAATAGGTGTGATTGTGCCTTCTTGTTGGGGAAGGGCATTGAAGGCGAAGCTCTTGGGAACATTCAACAGCCTACAATTCTCTGGAGATGGCTATTTTGGGAAAAGCTGGCCCCTCCCATCAGTGCTGAGAAGCCCCAGGCCAAACAATAATCCAGGTGGGATCACAGCCCCACCCATCAGTAAACAGGATGCCTAAAGACCCCTCAGGCACACAGCCAGCCTCTAATCTCATCCAGAGACAAAGCCCCACTACCAGAGGGATAGGAATCAGCCCCACCTACCAGTGGGCAGACACCAGTCCCTCCCATCAGGAAGCCTACAGCAAGCCCCTGCCCCATACCAACTGCAGCCACAGGGAAGGCAAACACCAGAAGTAAGAGAGGCTACAACTCTTGTCTGCAAAAAGGACACCACACCAAAAACCTATAAAAATGAAAAGATAGAAAACTATAACTCAGATAAGGGAGAAAGGAAAAAAAAAACAGAAAAACAGCTCAGCAATGAGATTTTCAGCCTCCCAGAAAGAGACTTTAGACTGTTGATGCTGAAGATGATGCAAGACATTGGAAATAAACTGGAGGCAAAGACTGATAATTTACAGGAAACACTGAGCAAAGAAATACAAGATGTAAAAATGAAGCAAGAAGACATGAAAAATACAATAACTGAAATAAAAAATTCATTAGAAGCAGCCAACAGTAGAATACAGGAGGCACAAGAACAAATAAGCAAGGTGGAGGACAGATTAGTGGAAATCACTAATGCGGAACGAAAAGAGATAAGATTGGAGGGAAATGAGTCTCAGAGAACTCTGGAATAACGTTAAACGCACCAACGCCCGTATTACAGGGGTGCCAGAGGGAGAAGTGAGAGAGAGAGAAGGGGACAGAAAAAATATTCAAAGAGATAACAGCCAAAGGGAAAGGAACCACTCACTCAAATCCAGGAAGCGCAAAAAGTACAATATAAAATAAACCCAAGGAGGAACACCCCAAGACACGTATTAATCAAAATGATCAAAATTAAAGACAAAGAGAAAATATTGAAAGCAGCTAGGGAAAAGAAACAAATCACATACAAGGGAACCCGATAAGGTTATCAGCTGAAACTATGCAGGCCAGAAGGGAGTGGCATGATATACTTAACGTGATGAAAGGGAAAAACCTCCAACCAAGATTACTTTACCCAGCAAGGCTCTCATTCAGATTTGAAGGAGAAATCGAAACCTTTACAGATAAGCAGAAGCTAAGATATTTCTACAACACTAAACCAGCTTTACAACAAATACTAAAGGAATTTCTCTAGGCAGCAAAAAAAAAAAAAAAAAAAAAAAAGCAAAAAACAAAAAAAAAAAAAAAAAAAAAAAAAAAAACTAGGCCACAACCAGAAATAAAAACAAATGACAAGCTCACCAGTAAAGGCATATGTACAGTAAAGATACGAAATCATCCATGCACAATTGTGCTACCAAAATAAGAAATCGTGAGAAGACAGCACAAATGCAGGACACTGGAGACACACTTGCAATTAAGAAACCAACAAACTGGAGTTCCCATCGTGGCTCAGCAGTTAACGAATCCGACTAGAAACCATGAGGTTGGGGGTTCAATCCCTGGCCTTGCTCAGTGGGTTAAGGATCCGGCATTGCCGTGAGCTGTGGTGTAGGTTGCAGACGCGGCTCGGATCCCGCGTTGCTGTGGCTCTGGCATAGTCTGGCAGCTACAGCTCCTGTTAGACCCCTATCTTGGGAACCTCTATATGCCACGGCTGTGGCCCTAGATAAGGCAAAAAGAAAAAAAAGGAAAAAAAAAGAACCCAACAACTTAAAACCACCTCGTTTATATATAGACCCCTAAATCAAAACTTCAGAGTAACTGTAAACCAAAAATCTACAACCGCTACACAAACAAATAAGAAAAATCAGCTCAAATACATTAAAGATAGTTATCAAATCACAAGAGGAGACAACAAGAGAATAAGGGAAGAAAAAAGAGCAGCAAAAATCCTAAACAGTTAATAAAATGGCAATAAGAACATACATATCAATAATTACCTTAAGTGTTAGGAACTAAATGCCACAAGCAGAAGACATAGACCGGCTGAATGGATACAAAAACAAGACCCATATATATGCTGTCTTCGAGAGACCCACTTCACTTCTCGGGGCACATACAAATTGAAAGTGAGAGGATGGAAGAAAATATTCCATGCAAACGGGAATCAAAAGAAAGCTGGAGAAGCAATACTCATATCAGACAAAGTAATGACCTTAAAACGAAGAACATTTTAAGACAAGGAAGGACACTACATAATGATCAAAGGATCAATCCAAGAAGAAGACGTAACAATTTTAAATATCTATGCACCCAACATAGGATCACCACAATATATAAGACAACTTCTAACAACCTTAAAAGGAGAAATCAACAATAACACAATCATAGTGGGGGACTCTAACACCCCACTTACAGCAATGGATAGAGCATCCAGACAGAAAATCAATAAGGAAACACAGGCCCTGAATGAAGCATAAGACCAGATGGACTTAATAGATATTCATAGGACCTTCCATCCAAAAGCAACAGAATACACATTCTTCTGCTGAAGTGCGCACAAAACATTCTCTAAGATTGATCACATCCTGGGATACAAAGCAAGCCTTGGTAACTTTAAGAAAATTGAAATCAAATCAAGCGTCTTCTCTGACCACAATGCTATACAACTGGAAGTCAACAACAAGAAAAAAATGGCAAAAAATAAAAACACGTGGAGACTAAACAACATGCTACTAAACAACCAATGGATCACTGAAGAAATCAAAGAGGAAATTAAAAAATACCTAGAAACAAATGACAACAAAGATATGACACTCCAAAACCTCTGGGATGCAGCAAAAGCAGTTCTAAGAGGAAAGTTTGTAGCGATACAAGCCTACCTCAAGAAACAAGAAAAAGCTCAAATAAACAACCTAACTTTACATCTAAAGCAGCTAGAGATGGAAGAACAGACAGGACCTAAAGTTAGTAGAAGAAAAGAAATCATAAAGATCAGAGCAGAAATCAATGGAATAGAAACGAAGAAAACCATAGAAAAGATCAATGAAACTAAAAGCTAGTTCTTTGAAAAGATCAACAAAATTGATAAACCTCTAGCCAGACTTATCAAGAAAAAGAAAGGACACAAATCAATAAAATTAAGAATGAAAAAGGAGAAGTAACAACGGACATCACAGAAATACAAAGGATCGTAAGAGACTACTATATGCAACTATACAGCAATAAAATGGAAAACCTAGAAGAAATGGACAAATTCTTAGAAAAGTACAATCTTCCAAGACTAAACCAAGATGAAACAGAAAAGATGAATGGACCGATCACAAGTTCTGAAATGGAAACTGTGATTTAAAAACTTCCAACAAACAAAAGTCCAGGACCAGATGGCTTCACAGGAGAATTCTATCGAACATTTAGAGAAGAGCTAATAACACCTATCCTTCTGAAACTATTCCAAAAAATTGCAGAGGAAGGGACATTCCCAAACTTATTCTATGAGGGAACCGTCACCCTGATACCAAAACCAGACAGAGATACTCCAAAAAAAGAAAATGACAGGCCAATTTCCCTGATGAACACAGATGCAAAAGTCCTCAATAAAATACTAGTCAACCGAATCCAACAATACATTAAAAGGACTGTACATCATGACCAAATGAGATTTACCCCAGGGATGCAAGGATTCTTCAACAGCCACAAATCAATCAGTGTGACACACCACGTTAACAAACTGAAGATTAAAATCCATACGATCCTCTCAATAGATGCAGAAAAAGCCTTTGACAAAATCCATCACCCGGAGTTCCCGCTGTGGTGCAGTGGAAACGAATCCAACTAGGAACCATGAGGTTGCGGGTTCAATCCCTGGCCTTGCTCAGCGGGTTAAGGATCCGGTGTTGCCATGAGCTGTGGTGTAGCCCGACGGCTACAGCTCTGATTAGACCCCTAGCCTGGGAACCTCTATATGCTGTACGTGCAGCCCTATAAGGACAAAAAAAAAAAAAAAAAAATCCAACACCCATTTCTGACAAAAGCCCTCCAGAGAGTGGGCACAGAGGGGACCTACCTCAACATAATAAAGGCCATATATGATAAACCGAGAGCTCACATCATTCTCAATGGTGAAAAGCTGAAAGAATTCCCACTGAGATCAGGAACAAGACAAGGATGTCCACTCTCGAGACTACTATTCAACACAGTTTTGGAAGTCCTAGCCATAGCAATCAGAGAAGAAAAAGAAATAAAAGGGAATCCAAATTAGAAAGGAGGATGTAAAACTATCACTATTTGCAGATGACATGATACCGTACCTAGAGAATCTGAAAGATGCTACCAGAAAACTGTTAGAGTTCATCAATGAATTTGGCAAAGTCGCAGGATACAAAATTAATACACAGAAATCACCTGCATTTCTATATACTAACAATGAAGGATCAGAAAGAGAAATTAGGGAAATGATCCCTCCCATTTACCATTGCATCAAAAAGAATCAAATACTTAGGAATAAACCTACTTAGAGACAAAAGAACTATAAGAAAACTATAAGATGTTGATGAAAGATATCAAGGATGACACAAACAGATGGAAAGACATAACATGCTCTTGGATTAGAAGAGTCAATACTATCAAAATGACTATACTACCCAAGGCAATCTACAGATTCAATGCAATCCCTATCAAATCACCAAAGGCATTTTTCTCAGAACTAGAACAAAATTTTTTAAAGTTTGTTTGGAAGCACAAAAGACCCAGAATAGCCAAAGCCATCCTGAGAAAGAAAAATGGAGCTGGAGGAATCAAGTTCACTGACTTCAGAGTATACTACAAAGCTACAGTCATCAAAACCATATGGTACTGGCACAAAGACAGAAATATAGATCAGTGCAACAGGACAGAAGGCCCCAAAATTAAGCCCACGCACCTACAGTCAACTAATCTATGGCAAAGGAGGCAAGAATATACAATGGAGAAAAGACAGCCCATTCAAGAAGTGGTGCTAGGAAAACTGGACAGTCACATGTAAAAGAAATGAAATTAGAACACTTCCTAACACCATGCACAAAAATAAACTCAAAATGGATTAAAGACCTAGATGTAAGACCAGATTCTATAAAACTCTTAGAGGAAACCATAGGCCAAACACTCTCGAAAATAAACTCTCCAATATAAACGACAGCAACATCTTCTCAGATCCACCTGTTATAGTAATGACAATAAAAAGAAAAGTAAACAAACGAGACTTAATTAAACTTAAAAGTTTCCGCACAGAAAAGGAAACCCTAAACAAAACCAAGGCAACCCACAAAATGGGATAAAATATTTGCAAATGAATCGACTGATAAGGGACTAATCTCCAAAATTTACAAATACCTCCTACCAAAAAAACTAACAACCTCATCAAAAAATACCAAAAAAACTAACAACCTCATCAAAAAATGGGCAGAAGATCTAAACAGACAATTCTCCAAAGAAGACATACAGATCGCCCAAAAACATGAAAAGATGCAACACCACTCGTTATTAGAGAAGTGCATATCAAAACTACTATGAGAGATAACACCTCACGCCAGCCAGAAAGGCCATCATCAAAAAGTCTACAAACAGTAAGTGCTGGAGAGGGTGTGGAGAAAAAGGAACCCTATTACACTGTTGGTGGGAATGTAAAATGGTGCAACCACCGTGGAAAACAGTATGGAGATTCCTTAGAAAACTAAAATAGAATTACTATTTGATCCAGCAATCCCACTCCTGGGCATCTATCCAGAGAAAACCATGACTCAAAAAGACACATGTAATCCAAAGTTCATTGCAGCACTCTATACAATAACCAAGTCATGGAAACAACCTCAATGCCCATCGACAGAGGAGTGGATAGGGAAGATCTGGTACATATACACAATGGAATATTGCTCAGCCATTAAAAGGAACGAAATAACGGCATTTATAGCATCATGGATGGACCTAGAAATTATCATATGAAGTCAGTCAGACAATGAGACACCAACATCAAATGCCACCACTTACATGTGGAATCTAAAGAAAGGACAAATGAACTTCTTTGCAGAACAGATACTGACTCACAGACTTTGAAAAACTTATGGTTTCCAAATGAGGCAGGTTGGGGGGTGGGGGCATGCACTGAGGGTTTGGGATGGAAATGCTTGGTTGTGATGATTTTTGTACACCTATAAACGTAATAAAATTTGTTTAGTAATTAAAGAAAGAAAGAAAAAGACCACACAGCCCAAATCTTCTCAGTCATGAATGATATTAAAGTATTCCAGAATTGCTTTCACTAAATAGCCATAAAAAGTACTAACTATAAGGGAAATATGGATGACTGCTAAAGGATTATATTAAAGTGAAGATTTTCTCTTCCTCAAAAGCCACTATTAAGACTGAAAAAGCAAACCATGGAGTATGAGAAGATAATTTGCAATACATGTAACAGAGAACTTGTAATCAGAATAGTTTTTCAAAAACTTCTATAAATCAATAAGGAAAAGACAAATAATTCAATAGCAAAAAATTAGAAGAGGCCTGATTAGACTTTTCAAAAGAGTATTTATAAATGGCCAATAAACATCAAAGGCGCCGAACCAAATCAGCCACTTAGAAAGGCTAAAATAAAAAAGACTAACAAGTACTAAATGTTGATAAGAATACAGAGAAACTACAACTCTCCCACACTGACTGTGAGTACATAAATTGTGACAACCCTTCGGAACATTATTTGGCAGTAACTACCATATTAGAACATACACATGCACTATAACCCAACAATTTTACTTCTAGGCATATATGCAACGTAAAGGCATGCATGTGCACAGCAAGAGACATACATAAAAATGTCCACAGAACATTATTTATAATAACAAAAAATCAGAAAATAACCAAGATCCCACCAAGAGTAGAATAAAAAACTAAATTTTATATTCAAACAACTGAATGTTGTACACAGAAATATAAATAAATGAACTATAGCTACATGCAACAACATAGATGACTCTTACAAACATTGCGTTGAGTGAAAGAAACATACCATATCATATGATAAAAGAAAATATACCACATGATACTATAAGTCCAAAACCAGGCAGAATTAATTTATGATATTAATTAAAGTCGCAATAGTGGTTACTTTCAGGAAGAAAATGGGAGGTGGTGAATGGGAAGAGGCACAAGAATGCACAGTGACAGCAATGTTCTATTTCTTAACCTTTGTAATGTTCACTTTGTGATACCCTCATACAATTGCAGTTACAATTTATATACTTTTCTGTGTATGTTATACTTCAATTAAAAAGTTTTTTAAATTTATCAGACTAGAGAGAAATAATAAGCATAACTTTTAGAAACTAATGACAATTACTATTTATTGATCATTCGCTATGTGTCAGATGCTATACCTTCATATGTTTTATCATCTAATCTCCGAAAGAACCTTTCACAGGAGAAATTAGTCTCCCCATTCTACAGATTAAAAAACTGGTGCTCAGGAAGTTTAAGCAGCTCATTCAAGGTCATAAAGCTAGCAAACGGTAGAATATAAACTAGAATTCAAATTATGACTTCAGAATTAAGCCCAATTTCAGAATTGGTGCCAAACTCTTTTACAAAGTATATGTCTTATCGGTTTCCAAGCCTTCTTTGTCATCTCCAGCCTCTTCCCTACATCCCAGCCTTCCCCAAGTTCAGAACCTCTACCTTTACTGCCATCACTTACTAACTCTACACTGTGGTATTGAACAATCTAGCCTGTATCTATTCTGAACTTACGTCTTTGCATATGCTGCTCCCTCACCTTAGAATGCATTCTTCCCACCTCTCCTTGCCCCAACACTTCAGCTTAATTTATGAGACCTTAAATATCTGAAGTTAGATAGGTTACCACATACTTCAAAAATCTTTCCCTGATCTGACCCATCCTCCCCATCTACTTCTACAGTACTCTGCACACACCTCCCCTCCATCATACCATTTAATGCACCACAGTGTAACATCTACATATCTGTTTTTCTACCTGAAAGTATACACTCCTTGAGAGAAAGAGCCATTCACCACTTAGATTCCACTTTGTATCCCCTGCATCTAGCATAGCACCTGGAACATAGTAGGCTCTCAATATTAGTTGAAGAAATAAACAATTTTAATTCAGAACTAAAACCAAACAAAATGTTGAAAGTACTACTAGGTTGTTAACAGAATTTATAACACAATAGAATTACAGCCTAAATTTGTATGTTGTTGTCAGCACAGGTTTTGCAAAGAATATTTTAAAAAATACTCACTATTTCGTAGAATACACAAGGCAGAGTATTTTTCCCATCTCTCATAAGAAAATTCTTTGAACAATATGGGCCAGGTGTAACAGCTGAATCGAGAACAGCTAAGCAATATTGAAACAGAAGAAGAAAAAAAATCAGTGCTGGTAAAATGCAAATAAAATTTAACAAAGGCAATTTGACAGTTAAATAACTATTTCAACACCAACCCCTAATAGCTGTATTTCTACAATAACAAGAAAACATTTTTGGAGGGAAAGATATTTCAGAAACCATTTTATTCTAAAGAAAACAAATTTCTGGTCCTCTCCAACTTAGGAACAGGTTATATGACCTGTTTATACAACTGACAATAGTTGGTCACCTGAAATCTTTCTTTAGAATGTGTTTGATGGAGTGGTTAAATCCTCAGACCATTCTACTACATTATAATATACAAAATACACATGTATAACAAATAAACATCATGACTTAATGAAACAAAACACTGAATTAGAATCAAAGTCATGAAATTAAGTCTCAGTTCTTCAGCAACAAATCTAACTTCTTTCAAATGTTTCCTGTATAAAATTCAAATAATTCATGTTTATCTTAAGAAATTACTTTCAAATGAGAGCACTATTCACTCCTTTAATAGCCACCTATTAAGTACTTATAGTAGGCATTTGCTATTTTGAGGTCAGCCTCCACTTCCCCTAATCTCTTCTATGCCATTCTCAGCTACAGGATTTGGATGGGATTTGTCCCCACCCTCAAACCCAGGAGTGACCTGAGACTGATTTAAGCCAATCAGCATATCCCCTTCCGTAGCTACAGAGCTCAGCGTTGCAGTGATGGGCTTGTTACCCTGTCAGAAATGGTGATATGGAAGGGGCCATTTGCTAGTTTCTGGGGAAGAGAAACCAGTAGAAACTATCAAAAAATATGACAGTATTGTATAAGGAAGAATGTGTGGTATAGAGAACTTTGATGATCATCTTAATACCATAAGGGAAGAATCAGAAACTGCTGAAGAGACTACAACTGGAGCCTCGGGATGAAGCCAAAACAGTGACAGGATAGAAAGATGGCTAAATCTCAAAAACATAATGCTGGATGAAAATGTACACTATATTTTTAAAACACATAAAACAAATACATATATAGAGAGAAATTTATGAAATCAGATGTACAGAGTAAAATTATAAAAGCATGGAAAGAAAAGATAACATAGTGACTATCTCTGGAGAAGAAAAATGGATAGGAGTTTTCAAAGATATCTATAACACAGGTATGTGGATATTTACTATATTCTCTGTATTTTTTCTGTATGTTTAGAATATCTCGTAATTTAAATTAAGCATTTTTAACTATGGAAGAAGAAATATGTTTTGAATCTTTACTTCTTGTCTGTCTCTTCATTCTAAGTAAAATTAAACTCCAGAAACATTCTACAAAATTCTCCCTTTTAAATATTAATTCAGAAAACAGATTAATTGTAGAATATCTATTTATACCAGTAAAGAATTCTTCACAAAAGTTCTTTGAGAATATCTCATTTATAATTTCACTTGCAGGAGTTCCCATCGTGGCTCAGTGGTTAACGAATCCGACTAGGAACCATGAGGGTACGGGTTCGATCCCTGGCCTTGCTCAGTGGGTTAAGGATCCAGCGTTGCCGTGAGCTGTGGTGTAGGTTGCAGACACAGCTCGGATCCCATGTTACTGTGGCTGTGGCGTAGGTCAGTGGCTATAGCTCTGATTAGACCCCTAGCCTGGGAACCTCCATATGCCGCAAGTGCGGCCCTAGAAAAGGCAAAAAAAAAAAAAAAATAAGCCAAAATAAAATTTAACTTACATACAAAATTACTACTGGATTTAATATAATATAGTAGAAATAACACTCTATTGAGAATAAGGAGACTTGGATCCTAGATCCAGTTCTGTTGCTCACCAGCTCTGCAATTTTTAGTCAAGTCTATTTTAATTATTTGCCCCATTTCCTCACCTACCTCAAAGGTTGGGTTGGACTACTTGTTAAGACTCTTTCCAGTTTTAACATTAAGAATCAGAATACTACTACCATGAACAATCAAATACACCTTAAGTCATACAAATCAATGACAGACACAGGAACTGAAGAAAATCCTAATAAACCATAAGCTCTTTTTGTAAAATTTTATTTTTCTTTAAGATCCTCTAGGTATTCTTATTAACATCAAAACTATCGCCCAAATGGTTTTACTGAAGAATTTTTGAAGTATACCTACCTAATATTTCAAAAAGAAGTACAGTTTTCTGTGCATGTTCACGCCAGTACTTCATGCTTTCAATAACTGCAGATATAATTCTTAAAGAATTATCTTTTTCCTTAAGTTTTAACTGATATGATGGGGCGTCCTTTTGAAAAAATAAAAACATACATTAGAAGAAACCTTTAATTTTTTTCATCATACTCATTCATTTTCTATAAAGATTTTAGGTTCTTGTAATAGGCAAATGTATAAAACACGTTAAAAGACTATTAAAACATGTTAAAAGAACTACCTGAAAATTTCAGTACAGTTACTCCCCTAAATTAAAGGCATCATCAATACTTTATGAAAGAGGATAAACTAGGATGCATTTGGAGACAATTAAAAAAATAATTATTTTTCTATTTATCTCTATTTTAGATGGGCATTCATTTACTCATTCGTTTGTTGATTCTTTGAATATTTTGAAAGCCTTGGAAGCCAATCCTGTCTGATAGACACAAGTGAGTAAAACACAATTCCTTTCCCTAACGTGCTCACACTCTAAAGGAAAACTAGACACATTCATTCATTCACTCCAAAAATATTTATTGCCACCTAGTATGTGCCAAACATAGCTAATAAGGAAACAGTACTGAATAAACAGAAAAGTGATCTACTTTTATAGATTTTACAGTCTAATGGAGGAATCAGTAAACAAATATAGAATGTCAGGAATTAATATATCCTATGCATTAAAAAAACTAGGTGAAAGGATAAGAAGAGACAGGGATTATTACTTTAAATAGGTTATTGAGTGAGGCCCAAGGGAACAGTGAGTGTAAAGGCCTTGAGAAGAGAAAGTGTTTGGCATTTTCAAAGATCAACCAAGACAGCAGAATGGCCAAGATGGAGGAGTAGGAAGGCCCTGAACTCACCTACTCCCATAGACTTAA
The DNA here is from genome assembly GCA_004024745.2 of Catagonus wagneri. Lineage (NCBI taxonomy): Eukaryota > Metazoa > Chordata > Mammalia > Artiodactyla > Tayassuidae > Catagonus > Catagonus wagneri. Next base: position 40,626 of record PVHT020000086.1, read on the forward strand.
CTTAAATTACAACTATTTACAGAGCAACTATTGATGAGAAAAACTGGAAGACTAGCAGAAAAGAAATTTTTACAACCAAAGATATAAAGAAAGAACCACAACAAGACGGATAGGAGAGCAAGACACGGTATAGTTAAGACCCATACCCCTGGGGGTGGGCAACCCACAGACACAAGGATAATTACAACTGCAGAGGTTCTTCCCAAGGAGTGAATGAGCCGAACCTCACATGGGGCTCCTCAGTGTGCGGGCCTGCACCAAAAAGATGAACCTCCAAGATACTTGGCTTTGAAGGCCAGTGAGGCTTACTTCCAAGAAGGCCAGGGGCCTATGGGAAATAGAGACTCCAAAATACAAGATGCACACAAAATCTTACATGCTCCAGGACTCAGGGAGAAGCATTAATTTAAAAGGAGCCTGGTTCAGACCTACCCAGTAATCTTGAAAAGGCTCCTGAAAAGGTAGGAGGCAAATGAGCTCTCCCTATGGACAGAGACACCAGCAGCAGCCATTAGAGGATGCTCGTTCTACCACACGGACATTACTGCTGGCAAGTGCAGTCCCCAGGCCAGTGCCGCTGTACTGGTATGCGGGGCTGGGTCCTGAGTCTCTGGTGGACAGGGCCAGGTCCTAGGGCAGCTGTGGACTCAGGAGGTCTTAAGGAATCAGGTGGAATAGGAAGACCCTGAGCTCACCTCAGGGTCCATCAGATTTGATGGAGAAATCAAAAGTTTTATAGATAAGCAAAAGTTACGAGTTCAGCATGACCAAACTAGCTTTTTAAGAACTATTAAAGGGACATCTATAACCGAAAGAGAAAACGTCAAAACTGGAAACATGAAAATTATGAAAGAAAATACAGTTGGGGGGTAAAAATTCAGGGCTGTTTGAACATAAGAGATCAGCAACTTAAAATAAGTGCATATATATTGATTGCTATGTACAGTGTGGGGAATATCATAAATAACTATGTAATAACTTTGCATCGCAACATAACTAGACTTAATACGGTAGTCATTTTGAAATGTACAGAGATACCAAACCACTATGCTGGGGAACAGGAATTAACACAGTATTATAGATCATTTATACTCCAAAAACAAACTCACAGGAGTTCCCTTCGTGGCTCAGTGGTCAACGAATCTGACTAAGAATCATGAGGCTGCGGGTTCGATCCCTGGCCTTGCTCAGTGGGTTAAGGATCCGGGGTTGCTGTGAGCTGTGGTGTAGGTTGGAGGCGCGGCTTGGATCCCGTGTTGCTGTGGCTGTGGTGAAGGCCGGCAGCTGCAGCTCCTGTTAGACCCCTAGCCTGGGAACCTCCATATGCTGCGGGTGCGGCTCTAGATAAAGGCAAAAAGACAAAAAAAAAAAAACTCACAGAAAAAGAGATCAGATTTGTGGTTACCAGAGGCAAAGGTGGAAGAAGGGGAAATTGGATAAAAGTGGTCAAAAGGTATAAATTTCCAGTTATAAGATAAGTAAGTACTAGAGATAAGTACAACATGACATATATAATTAACACTGCTATATGTTACATATAAAAGTTAAGAGAATCTTGAGAGTTCTCATCACAAGAAAAAAAATTTTTTCCATTTCTTTAATTTTGTATATATATGGGATGATGCATGTTCACTAAAGGCATTGTGATAATCATTTCATGATGTATGTAAATTTAATCATTATGCTGTACACCTTAAATTTATACAGTGCTGTATATATCTCACTGCCAATTATATCTCAATAAAACTGAAAAGAGAGAGAAAGCCTGATGACATAAGATCATACAAAAATAAAAGCTGAATTAACTAAAATTTTAAAAGATCAACTAAGAATACAGTATACCTACAAACTAATTTTCAGGGAGGGAGCACTTCCCTTCATGAGGGCAGTGGCATATCCAAGAACACTTGAGGGAACTTTTTTTTTGAACTACAATTACCTTCCCTCCTCTTCCCATTCCTAACCAAAATATGAATGCCTCCTGTTGAGGATTACAGCCATAATGAGCCATTGTTACTAAGATGACTGTATCATATCATTCTTGTACAAGGAAACAAGATTGAGAATCACTGTGAAACATGCTATATTAGTCAGATTTCCAAAAAAAATCTTACCCCAGAGAGCTTATTGAAAAAATTGCCTACAGGTGTGTGGGCAAAATAAACATAGAGTACTTAAGCACTCAAAGACTAACAACAAAAAACTGCTACCAATTCTAGGCTGAAAGGACAAGGGGCAGATATAAAACTGCCAAGCCTGTGAAAGCTGGACTCATGGAGGTGCCATATGATGCAGGGACACTACCACCTACAAAACCACATTTAAGCAGGGAGGAAATTGGAAAACCTAACATCTCTTCCTAACCTTTGACATCCTGCCAGTAACTCCCACCCCCACTGGCCGATTCCTAACAGAAGCCAGGTAAAGGATCGCAGGATGATACACTATGTAGGACCATTCAGCCCTCCAGAACACAAATAATCTATTAGGGGAAAGAATCTATTAGGCCAAGAGTTGAGGAAGGGAAGACAGTAAACAGCCAGCACACATGATATACACGATATGGAATAACTACAGTAAGTAGCAGAAAGAGGAAATAAGACTGAGGCACCAGGTATTGGGGGGGGGGGGAGCTGAGTCATATTAGAGTGCATATCATGTATAGAGGATTGTGAAGAGTCTGAAATGGCTGGAGCACTGAACAATTAGCAAAATATGGAATACAAAGATGGAAAAATAAGTAAGACAAAATTATAGAGCAGAGGTCAGCAAACTATGGCCTGCAGCCCAAATCTAATCTGTCTTTTTTGGGTAAACTTTCACTGGAACTCAGCCACACTCATTCACTTACGAATTACCTACGGGTGCTTTTAAGCTACAACAGCAGGGTTGAGTGGTATAGTTGAGTAGTTGCAAGAGAGACAGTATTACCCTTACAGAACAAGTTTGCTCACCCTTATTTTAAAAAACAGACTGACAGGAGTTCCCGTCATGGTGCAGTGGAAACAAATCCGAATAGGAACCATGAATTGTGGGTTCGATCCCTGGCCTTGCTCAATGATCCGGCGTTGCTGTGAGCTGTGGTGTAGGTCGCAGACGCGACTCAGATCTGGCATTGCTGTGGCTCTGGCGCAGGCCGGCAGCAACAGCTCTGATTAGACCCCTAGCCTGGGAACCTCCACAGGCCACAGGTGCAGCCCTCAAAAGACAAAAAAAAAAACCCAGACTGACATATGAAGAACCTGAAGAATGTCTGCAAGCAATGGATAAAATATCATTATGTTAACAATTAGTAAAGAGTGAAATTCAGAACCTAGTAGGAACCTCTAAAGCAACTATGAAAAGCAGCAGCCATTCACAACTTCTAAGAATATATTCTGGAAACTAATATTCACCTATTCAAAGAAACTGGGTAGTGCTAATAAAGTAATGTATGCTATGGGAGTGATTTCAAATGCTCTTACCTCTGTAACTTTCTAAATACCATATTTTTTAATGAAAATACAAAAATGCAAATAATTAAAAGTTTACCTTGAGGGTGTTTTCTTCTGGAAAACCATCCAACATTTTTTTCTTAAATTGATTTTGTTGCAAACTTGGCTTAAATGCCTGTAATGCACTGTTTTTGTCTAGACTTCTCATTGTAGAGCCAGATATTTTTGATGACTGTGTTTGTCTAAGTAAATCACTTTCTCTTTGGTGAGATAAGTTAGTAGATTCAGATACTCTCAACTGTTTCTGTTGTTGAGCTCCCAAATTCTTTGGATAAGAATTTATTCCACTACCTGCCATTACATCTGTTCTTTTGAAATGAGGCTTAAAATCATTTTTATCCCAAGTTTTTAAATTTGTATTTCTGTTGCCATCTCTGTAGCTGTAACAGTTAAAAAAAAAAAAAAGCATTAGTTTTGTTTCTATATACTTTTTCTTAATTAAAAGAAAATCATTAATGACAATTTGCATTTATATGGTAATTTGTGATTTATAAACTACTTTGTAACTACTGACCAGTTAGAAATTCCAAATATATCACAACAACCCTACAATTATACCTATCTTTTCAGGTGAGGAAACTGAATCTTAAAAAGAAAGTAACTTAACCAAAGTCATATAGCAAGTTACTGACAATCCAAAACCCAGTGAATCATCCTAGCCTCCCAACTCAAAGTCTAGTACCAGAGTATATCTTCAAACTATACAAGCCTTCATATGACAGTGGTTATCTCCGAGTAGTAAGAATTTGAGGACTTTTGTCTCCTTTTTTATACATTTTTTTAATTTTATACAAAGTAAAACTTTCAAAAGTTAAACTATGGCTTGTCAGTGATTTTAAATGACAAGGCAAGGTAGACAATTGTTGGATTAGAAATTTTATGCTTTTACTGTGTAGCTTAAAAGCCCTATTTATAAATCTGTTCCAGCATTTTACTAGCTACACTAACCTGAGTTGTACTAGCTAATGAGAACACGATAATGAGGCCAAAAACAAAACTATAATTTCTCAGCAAGGTAGTTAAAAGTTCCACACAGAAAAACTAGCCCAAGCCACAATTATACTTCTGAACAACTTTCCTTAAAATATCACAAGTACCACAAGAGGGCAAAAAATGCAACCCATACTTTGTTAGGGAAAATAATCCAAGAAAAGATCTAGGTTCCCTAGTGACCAGAAACAAATCCAGATGATTTGAGACCGGAATCTTGTATAACTTGGGGAGCCTCCGTAAGTCAATTATGTACAAAATTTGGTGTGAAATTATAAGAAATCACAACTTTTTTTTTTTTTGTCTTTTTGCCGCACCCACGGCATATGGAGGTTCCCAGGATAGGGGTCTAACAGGAGTTGTAGCTGCCGGCCTTCGCCACAGCCACAGCAACATGGGATCTGAGCCGCGTCTACAACCTACACCACAACTCACGGCAACGCTGGATCCTTAACCCACTGAGCAAGGCCGGGGATCAAACCTGCAACCTCATGGTTCTTAGTCGGATTCGTTAACCACTGAGCCATGAAGGGAACTCCAAGAAATCACAAATTTTTAAGGTTGATATCCAAGAAAAATTATTATTATGAAGGATTAACTAAGACCTTTTTCCTATATTGATCACTTCTTCGTATGACAACAACTTTATACTCAACAGGGAGAACAGAAACATATTTCTATTCCTCATGGCTATAGAAAGAACTTTTATTTTTATAGTTTAGAAAACTTTCTTTTAGCTTTACAACTGCTTATTGGTAACAACACATCTGCAACTTTCTCCAATGTTTTTGCTCAGGAGGTGCTCCTAGCCTAAGAATAAGCTCTGTGAGAACTACAGTTCTTTGATCTTGCTGGATGTGCCCAGACGTGCTTCTTCAGCAGCCAATCCAGCACAGTCAGATCCTGAACATCATAACCAGACCATGAAGTCTAAGTTGCAGTGGCTCCTAAGCAAGACAGAGAGCAGCATCTCCCTCAGATCCTTTCCCTTAGGGACAAAGATAGGGTACAGTTGCTCTATAAGATTCCCAAGAACAGGCTATTACTGGAGCCAAATGGATGTGAAGGTAAAGCTGTGCACCCAGCAACCATACCTATAGTCTCACACCAGAATATAGGGATGACCGCAGCATGGTACAGGCCTACACTCTATTCCAGCTATTGCTTTCTTCTCTGGTCCATGGAAGAGAACATGCCTTTGTAGGGCACAATGAAAATAAGGCTTTGATGCTTAAGCATCATTAACTTTATGGTAAATTCTCCTCTGCTAATAAACAGTCTTAGATTTTGCATATCTGACTGGACTATACTCACTCACAGTTCAGAGCAGGAGAAAGGGAAAAAACTCCTTAGGTTATAGTAAAATATGAAGTCAGTCAAAAATCGGTATATATATACTTTAGAACACTTTTAAAAATATATACTGTAATCTTTTAAAATACTTTTTGTTATAACATTCTGAAAATAATAAAAGTAACACAGATAAAAATAGTCAAAACTCTGCAAACTGTTTGATATACTCTATTATGGGAAAAATGAGAATATAATGCCTTGGAAGTTGGAAAAATGTTCTTCCCCCGAGAAGTCAAAATCATCTAGAGAAGGAAAGGTTCTGCAATAGAAAAGCACACTGACACAAAAGAAAAGACAACGTGGTAATTAGAAGATAAATAAACTAGGAGTTCCCGTCGTGACTCAGTGGTTAACAAACCCAACTAGTATCCATGAGGATGTGGGTGCCTTTCAATCCCTGGTCTCACTCAGTGGATTAAGGATCCTGTGCTGCCATGGGGTGTGGCTCAGATCCCACGCTGCTGTGGTGTGGTGTAGGCTGGCAGCTGTAGCTCAGATTTGACCCCTAGCCTGGGAACCTCCACATGCCGCAGGTTCAGCACTAAAAAAGACCAAGGAAAAAAAAAAAAAGAAACTAAAACTACCTTCCCCCTCATTAAATGCCTGTGAGGACATGAAAACCTCTGGTTTCAGAGTATTTAAGCTAAGGTTGTCCAACAATTACCAAGAGGCTTAAAGATCTTAACAGATTAGAAATACAACATTCAGCTATGGTCCAGAAGAACTGTAACAAGGATGGGAGTGTCAAGAGAATGTTCCAGAGACACAGTGTGAAAGAGAAGACTCCTACCTATGGCGAATCTCAACAAGGTAAAGGAGATACAAAAGATGCAAAATTTAGTTATTTTGGGGATTCTGCCAGCTCTGAGTTACTGACTTAAATTATATATTATCTTACATTAACTTTTACAGTAGGTCTATACAACAAGAGTCACTGAAAGACATGATGCATGGTAAGAAAACAATTCCAAGTGAATAGGGCAATAGGTATTCAAAGTACTCCATATATAAGAACATCAAATAAACTGTATGTTCATAAAATCCTTAATCAAGGGCTTTCATGGTAGTGACAGACAAGACAGCATAAAGTTTATGTAAATACATCAAAAGAATTTTGTATTTTATCCACCATACATGTTTACTGCTGACAAGTCTCTGGTTATCATCTAGCTCAACTTTTTAAAAAAAAAGATTTTAAGAAGGATATATCTTGATTTTTCTGTTAAAAAATTAACTAATGGCTATCTCTAGATCAGTGTGACTATGAATAACTTCCTTTCACTTTTTCTTCTAGAATGATTATTTTTCTAATAAAAACAGTAGGCTATTATAGAAAAAAAGAGAATACCTTATCTTCCCTTAAAAACAATTTATGAATCTGCCTGAACCTATTTGTCAGATTGTGTCCAATTTCCAATTTCTAAAGTTTTCACCTGAGATTTCTTAACCAAGTGCAATCCTAATTTCTCTAAGACTTACTAGTTGTAGGAGCTTTAGCATAAAAGCTTGAAGATGGGACATCAATTCATCCTTCTGTATCACTCAGTATACTAATTCTGGTAAATTAAACCTATCTTAACAACTTGTCTAACAACATAATACCTAAAAGAATGTGAGTGCACACTGCTCTTGCAAATTTCATGTTTCAAGAGAGTCTAGACAAGAGCTATAGGATAAAATACAGGTTATCCAGTTAAATTTGAATTTCAAATAAATAACAAAATTTTAGTATAAGTATGTCCCAAACACTGCATGTGTTGACAAAATTGTTAACATTAAATTCAATTTTAACTGGGCATCCTGTATTTTTATTTGCTAAATCTGGCAGTGTTAGCCTAGATTCTAAACCTAAGCATGGAACCAGTTAAAAGATATTCAACAGATTACCAATTGCCTGCTTGCGTTTTCAAATGTTTGTGGGGTTTTTTTGTCTTTTTGCCTTACCTAGGGCCGCACCCATGGCATATGGAGCTTCCCAGGCTAGGGGTCGAATAGGAGCTGTAGCTACCAGCCTACGCCAGAGACAAAGCAACATGGGATCCGAGCTGCGTCTGCAACCTACACCACAGCTCACGGCAATGCCGGATCCTTAACCCACTGAGCAAGGCCAGGGATCGAACCCACAACCTCATGGTTCCTAGTTGGCTTCATTAACCACTGAGCCACAACGGGAACTCCTCAAATGTTTTTTGCTCCTGTATTTTCTGGTGTTATGTTCCATCTGACAGGTCCTCTATTATTTCAAACTGGAATATCCAATACTGACTACCTATCCAGATTACAATCTCCTACCTAATTCTCTAATACCTATCAGCATGAATTTTCTCCTAGCACTTGCAGCTGGAACTATGCCTCCAAGGACTACCTCAAACCAATGAATAGGCCTAGTGTCAAGCAGTGGTAGGGAAGAAAGAACTAACTGGTCCTGAGGAAACTTGCATGACTAATAAAATTAATATTAAATTTTTTTAAATAAGAATATTATTTTGCTATATTAACCACTTCATTAAAAGTTTCTCCTTTTTAAAAAATATGGTAACTTTATCTAATGAAAGTGAGAGTAAGGTTAACTTCACAGGGTTGTTGTAAGGATTATTAAAATAACATACGGAAGCACTAAACAATGATATATGGTCTGCGTTTGGTGTTGTTTTTCCAAAATTTTGTTTCCAAAATTATCTCTCAGTATTTGCCATTTACCCAAGAATACTTAAGCCCAACCTAAAAAATAATCCAGGTCTTTCTATCTATTCATTTTTTCATATTACTTAGACATTAAACTTAGATACTTCTGACAAAGACCCAGAAGTACCCTCACCATCTTCCTTCATGGTCTTCTTCATTTCTTGAGCCCTACCACTGCAGATGTTTATGAATTTCATTCTCCACCTTTCTTTTCTTATACTATCCTATTTATCTTGGAGCTGACTATCTTACTGGGGTAAGACTGAGAATTCCATTTGGTTCTCAGTCTTTAAATACATCCAACATTTAGATACAGTTATTCTTAACTCTTTACCTATTGTAAATTAGATTAATGATATATAGCCACATTAAAAATGCATGGTGATAAATACGAACGAAATTTCATTATAATATGAAGTATTCTTTGGAAATATACTCACTGCCAAATTACCTATTTTTAAAGTTTTATATGGCATATTCCCTTCTTTTATAAAACATAACTAATATCACTAATACCACTAATATTAAGTATAAAAATTTCCTAAATGTAATTCTGTTTAAGAAAAGAGGGATAGATAGAGGAAGTGGGAAAGGTGTAAAGGAGGAGATAGGAAGGAGAAGAAGGAACTGAATAAGAAAAACCTTAAGCAGACTTACCTCCAACCACTCTTGCTTCTTTCAGCATTTGACTGAATAGATTTAGACCCAGAATCTTGACTTCTCAGGGGATGAGAAACTGAATGTGGTATTTGCCTTTCAAGAAAAAATATCTTATTAACTATTTGTTCCCCAACTGATAAATATAAAATATATACAGAAAAATATCATGAGGAGTTCCCGTTGCGGCACAGCAGAAATGTATCTGGCTAGGAACCATGAGGTTGCGGGTTCAATCCCTGACCTAGCCCACTGGGTTAAGGATCTGGCGTTGTCGTGAGCTGTGGTGTAGGTTACAGACACAGCTCAGATCTGGCATTGCTATGGCTGTGGTGTAGGCTGGCAACTGTAATTCCAATTGGATCCCTAGCCTGGGAACCTCCATATACCATTGGTGCGGCCCCAAAGAGACCAAAAAAAAAAAAAAGAAAAAAAGAAAAACATAAAAAAAGAAGAACATCAGTCAGTAACGAACAAAGACATTCATTGGTATATGTTTTTCCACTTACCCTGTGTTCACTGGTTTCCTTAAAGGAGGCAACTCTGGAATCACAGCTTCCCGGGCCCAATCTTAAAAGATATAAGTAACATGTATAAGAGTAAGACAAGTAACTTTTTTTAAAATAATTCTTTGATATTTATTTAATTTGCAGGGAGAAGCAGTTAAAAACTTGAAAAAGAAAAGAACGTAAATATATGGACATGTTCTCCAACAGTACCTTGTTGTGGAATTTGTCCTGGCCTACTTTATTCATTTTTTTTAGATGTCTTTCCTCCTACTGTATTCTAAGAAAGGTAATAGTTTAATCTGTATCTCTTCCACAGTCAATCCTAGTATAGCACCTGTTCTTTGTAATATAAACTCATTATTAATATAATCAATGTTTCTTTTTTTTTTTTTTTTGTCTTTTTGCCTTTTCTAGGGCCGCACTTGTGGCATATGGAGGTTCCCAGGCTAGGGGTCTAATTGGAGCTACAGCTGCTGGCCTCTGCCGCAGCCACAGCAACATGGAATCCGAGCCGCATCTGCAACCTACACCACAGCTCACGGCAACGCCGGATCCTTAACCCACTGAGCAAGGCCAGGGATCGAACCCGCAACCTCATGGTTCCTAGTCAGATTCATTAACCACTGAGCCACGACAGGAACTCCTAATCAATGTTTCTTAATCCCAATGCACAGCAAGAAATACATCAAAACCCAGAACATATACTTGCATGATGTACATGGTGTGCACACCTGTGTGTGCATATGTGTGTGTCTGAGATACTGAGAAAAAAAATAACGATTTTACCAGCAATTCTTATTCTTACTATATGTGATACACTCTGATATTTTATATTCCATTCTACTTTAGTCTATTTCTCTTTTTTTAAAAATTGGCTATTTCCCAACGTATTCATGGGTCAAGAAAAAAATTTGGAAAACACGGGTCTGGTCCTATCTCTTACCCAATATAAGAATCTCATTTTATCTCTGATACATAGTAATTCTGGTCAGAGCTTAGAGTTCAGTACTTCAGGAGGACACACACTTTGCTATGTTGCAACTCAAGTTGTTATTTTTCAAGACCATCCATCACTCATGCTACTTATAAAACTATTTTAAATAGTGGAGAATTTTTTAATGGTAGTAGATGACCAGATAAATGCCCACTTATGCACACCCCTATGAATTTTTTATCTTTTATCCATAAAATGAGAATTATATTAAATTCATACGTCTAATTTCTCAAATGTGTAAGAAAACAAAATAATTAAAGATTTTAAAGTAGATTAAGGTCTATGGTTGCACACTAGATGAAATTAACAAGTGCTGACATCTATAAAAGGATTTTAAAATTCTAAATGCATAAAATCCTACTAAAGATTTTTTACATATACCCAAAAAAAGTAAATGTATATAACCAGTATGTACCAAGTACATTTCAGAAAAGCTGCCTGTCCACTGTTCACACTTTCTTCCAGAAAGGAGTAAAAAGTGAGCAAACATTAAGACTTCCCAGCACAACCCACCACAGCTAATTGTTTCAGAAATTAGAGGCCTGACCATAAAGCTAAATCAGGATTTCCGTGACCTCACTTTAAAATATTAACTGAGGCAGAGACTCTGTCTCTAGAATTTGAATCAACAGAAACAGTGGGCGGCCAACAACGGGCTCTGAGAACTAGAACTAAGAACTATGCCCAACAAAGGCAATTTAGCTCATGTGCCAGTTGAAGCTATAAGGAAGCCAACTGGATGAAAGACTGAAAACCAACAAATGAAGAAAGGCAAAGATGATGTAAGAAGAGAAAAAAAGACTAGGGCCAAGCACTAGAAATTCCTGGGCTTTTACCCCTCCTAAAGTCTATTTTCTTCCATTTTTCCCAATGTTCCCACTCACACTTAACCTTATTCCTGAAGAAACTTGAGTTTCTCCATTCTTTACCACCAAATATTTAAGTTATAATACCTACGTATTTTGAAAAAGAAAAAAATCTTTACAATATAGGTTACTACTTTATTACAACAAAGGCTCCACATTTAAGATACTCCATTTATATGCTAAGACATCCCTGTAGACAAGGAAACCCAAACTACTGCATTGGAATGTTTAGAAAGAGCCAAGTAATCCTTATAATTGGATAGTGGGAAGAAGAAAAAAATTAACTTTCTACTTCCATTATACTAAAATAAAAATGGTAATTTTCTATAATCCCATCTTCTATTTACTGAAAATTTTCACCTTATTTTCTTACCTGTTGGTAGAGGGGGGAAATCGTAACCGTCAGATGCAGTACTAATACCTGGATCATTTTTAAGTGGACTGGATGTTAATGGCTGTCTATTCCTCTTTTTCTGATTGAACAATGGTACAGGTAAACAGCCTAAATTGAATGTACCAATAAATTATTACATAATAGGCAAATCTAATTACAGAATAATTACTCATATTATATACAACTTGAATTTGTCTACTTCTATATGTTAATTTCAGATTTATTACAGATATATTTCTACAGATTTGGATATATTTTTACAATCTTTTTAAGATACCAAATAGCTTTGTCTAAAAACTTCTTATTCTGTTAACGCTGCCTTAATTCTCTCATTTGGAATTAATTCCCATCTCCTCCCTCAGCACCCAAACCTTTCCAAATCCACTGTTTGCTTTCCTTACTTCCCTCCTATACTTGCTTATCATCATATCAACTAGAGGGGACCCTTCAAGTACAATAAAGGTAAGGGAAAACCAAAATTTGACCCATGCTTTCCAAAACCTTAACCACTCTCTGGACGACAGTAGCACACCCTTTAACGCCATCGTTCTCAAACTTTAATAAGACTTATCTGTAATTATGCTTCTTAACATGCCAGTTCCCAGATCCCATTCGCATAGGTTTTATTTCAATAAATTTTCTTTGGAAACCAAAACTCTGCAATTCAACATGAACTCCAAGTGCATATGTAGTGTGTAATTTGGGGATCATTTTGAGAATGCCCAAGAGTAACAGGAATAAATCTAAATGAGAATAAATATTACTCCAAACCCTCCAGATGAAAGACCTGGGATCTCAGGTCAGGTCAAAAGTCAGAATTTGGGAGTTCCCATGGTGGTGCAGCATAAACGAATCCAACTAGGAACCATGAGGTTGCGGGTTTGATCCCTGGCCTCGCTCAGCGGGTTAACGATCTGGCGTTGCTATGAGCTGTGGTGTAGGTTGCAGACGCGGCTTGGATCTGGCATTGCTGTGGCTCTGGCGTAGGCCAGCAGCAACAGCTCTGATTGGACCCCTAGCCTGGGAACCTCCATATGCCACAGGTGTGCCCCTGCCTCAAAAAAAAGACAAAAATAAAATATACAAAATAGTCAGAATTTACAAACACTAAAACTAGAAGGGACCTCAGGGGGAAAAGAAATCAAAAAGCTTGCACACTGCCAAAGTTAAAGAGCCTAGATAGGGCCAAAGCTTCAGATGTCTTGCCACTGTACTAATCTCTAGTTGATCCATCAACACCACAGAAGAATGCAGACTCTGTGACAACTGTCTGAGCAACACCTGGGAAAATGATGTTGGCTCTAGAGTCAGACTGTCTGGGTTTGAATTACAACTTCAAAGTAGGTTTGAACTACAATATTAAAGTACAAACTACAGCTATCTCTTTAAACTCATATCAATATGACATAATAACAATATGTGATTAAATATCTTCCATTTCATACATTACTTACTTAGCATCTTTGTGCCTTTGTTTCTCATCTAGAAAACAGGTATAATAATGACAACTGTCTCAGAGTTAAGTAAATTAATATATATAATTAAGTGCCCAGAATAGAGTGCATCCACCATAAACAATAGCTGTTATTATTTTCATTGTGCATTATCATCATTCCCTTGGTTCTCTTCATTCTTGCTTCTGTCCTTATACTAATAAATTGGGAATGCAGAAATGGCAGGGGAAGCTGGTAGGAAGAGAGAAGTACTTCTGGAAATATTTTAAATAAGCTTTAGAAAACTACGTTTCCCACTTGCAAAGTTCTGTTTTCTCAAGTCTACTTGATTGAATAGGATGAAATTTAGAAGGAGCACCTGACTGTTGGCAGCTGACTACGTCTTTGTTCTAAGAGCCTATCCAAGGAGATTGGATTAAGATGGCAGAATAAATAAGTTTTAAATAAAAATGTAAGTATTATTAATTTCCTTACTTTCAGCTTAAAAGCACAAAACAACTCAAGCACTTTAGGTTTGTAGAAAGCATAAATCCAGGAAAGTCTGATTGTACTTCCACCTATGCTACTAAGTGTTTTGTCTCTAGTAAAAGTTATTTCTTTCAGCCTAAAATGTAAAGAGTTCCTTCCAAAATGTTGCATCTACATATTATACAAGGTTTACATGTTCTATGCAAACTATAAAAAAAATCTTTTATTAAAAGTTGATCAATACCTGCTGTACTTCGAGCTGAATTTTCATTTATGTTTCTCTTCATTTCCTTCAGTATCAAAGTCTATAACTTTTTCTTTAGCACTCCAACTTTACAACATGAGCTTATTTGACTAAACCTTCAAAAAAAAAAGAAATTTGTAACTCATGGTATCAACAGCAAAATCAAATTCTCAACCTCATAATTACTGAAATTATGGTTTAAAAATTTAAAACTTTCATTTCAAACCTGGTAACGTAAACACTCTATAGAGTCTTTTGCTTTTTGAGTAAGACTTTTCAACATAACACATTTTTCCAAATGTTTGAAAGTAGTTAAGACTAGGGTAATTACAGTCTTGCTTCCTAATCATATGTGGATTTTCACAGAGTCTATGCAATTTACTTCAGAACCAAGGACCCACAGTAAGAATAACTCTAAACTAGATCTACAAAGAGGGAAAAGGACTACAACACTGGCAAACATACATAATTGAATTAGTCATGTAGGAATGTGTTCTGCGTCTCAGTTTAAAACTCTACGCTGTACAACAGAAACAGAAAAAACGCTGTAAATCAACCAAACTTTAATTTTAAAAAAGAAAGAAAACTATATGTAAAAAAAGAAAAAAATGTCTTCAGGAGTTCTCTTGTGGAGCAGAGGGTTAAAGAACAGGCATTGTCACTGCAGCAGGTTGGGTTGCTGCTGTGGCACGGTTTCCACTGGAGTAGGAATTTCCACATGCTTCCGTCAGGGCCAAAAAAAATAACTCTCTATGCAGATCATCTGCTTTGGCCATTACTATGATATCCCTGGATTATATAATACCAAAACTAAGGCCTCATTTAATATCCAGAATAATGGTAGTGATAAGTTTCCACTATCTCTATAACTTCAACAAGTGAAACAAGATTTTTTTTTATTTTCCTTTTATCACAGTTTTTGTCTTATTTTTCTCCATGTTTAGCCTCTTTTATTTTAATCCCAATTTAATTCGACAAATAACTCTTCCCGCGCAGCGGAAATGAATTCGACTAGGAACCTTGAGGTTGCGGTTTGATCCCTGGCCTCGCTCGGTGGGTTAAGGCTCTGGTGTTGCCGTGAGCTGTGGTGTAGGTTGCAGATGCGGCTTGGATCCCGCGTTGCTGTGGCTGTGGCGAAGGCCGGCGACTACAGCTCCGATAGACCCCTAGCCTGGGAACCTCCCCGTGCCGCGGGCGTGGCCCTAAAATGGCAAAAGACAGAAAAAAAAAAAAAGACACAAACAAGATCATTTCTGCTCCCAAGTTCACTGCCCCATGAAACAAATAGACATGAACACCACCAAATAATAATGTAAATCATACTGAGGCAAATACTAATTTCCGAATATCATTTCTAGAAATAAAACTTGGGAAACGAAGTCAGGGACTGCCCCCGCTTTGTTTCCACAGCTTGACCTTGAAGCTGGATATAGCTGACCCTTTAGAAAATATTCTTGGTGCCATTCTAGGAACTAAAACAGAGGTTATGTAACCTTTTCCTAGCCCAGAAACACCAACATCCTGAACTTAGAGGGGGGGTTGGTTTACGTTTCTGAGTCTCTGACCCTGGACCACCGAGTCTGGGTACAGGAACCCTGAGTCGCGCTCCCACCGGCCTTCTCCCTGCTCCCCGCTCGAGCTTCCAACCGGACCCTAACTGCATGAATCTGAGTGGTGGCGTCAACGTGCCGAAATCCCAAAAATCCCACCCCAAATCCCGACGGTTGCCTCAGAACGAGGCCATTAGGCCTATTTGGGCCCCACCTGGGAAAAACAAAAAACTCCCGTCAGGCCTCCTGTTCTCTTCCAACGACCTCCCTGATTCGGGGATTAGGGCAGTTTGGTAACGAGGGCCTACACAGGCTCCTTCCCTTCTTGGCCCTCCTACCAACACGACGCGCAGTTTTAACCCTCAGCCTCCTCACCTCTGTCAACCGTTGCTGACTCAGCAACCGCCGCACCCTTCCCGCCTCTGAAAAAGCTCTGGCGTCGCGCCGTACGTACGCATGGGCACCCGCCCACGTTGCTGACCGCGCAGGCGCGGAGGCCACAGGGGCGCGGGGGAGGATGGCGTCCTTCGTGCGCAGGAGAAGGAGGGAAAGGTTCTTGCTCCCCCACCCCCCGAAACGGAAACCTGAACCCCCCACGTTACCCTGCGTTCTCACAGTGTGAGTTACCCGGTGAAGGAATGGTTCTATCTCTTTAGAGTTTTGCCCAGAGACAGACAAGCCTGTTCTAGTTGCCTGTGGGGCCCCGCTGGCTTCTGCCCTGGCTTCATCCGAAATTGGGGCCCAGGGCTGGTCTCCCAACCCCGTTACCCCACCTGGAGAGCATTTCCTAGGTTCTGGACCTGTTTGTGAGTTCTTGATAGCAACCCAGAGCCTGTCTAGAACAGAATGACTCAAAGGCCATGGGCCTCATAAAGGTTTTGCTTGGTCTGGCCGAGTTTTTTGTTTTTTGTGGTTTTTTTGTCTTTTTGCCTTTACGTAGAGCCGCACCTGCGGCATATGGAGGTTCCCAGGCTAGGGGGTCTAACAGGAGCTGTAGCTGCCAGCCTTCGCCACAGCCACAGCAATGCGGGATCCGAGCCGCGTCTGCAACCTACACCACAGCTCACGGCAACGCCGGATCCTTAACCCACTGAGCAAGGCCAGGGATCGAACCCGCAACCTCATGGTTCTTAGTCGGATTCGTTAACCACTGAGCCACGAAGGGAACTCCCTGGCCCAGTTTTTGAGTCAGGACAATTAGACGGGGCACTGGAGTCGCTAGGAGGCTGGGAGAGCTGATCCGTGGGTTTAAGTGACGGCCCCGCAAGGCCCAGGCAGGAAGGCAAGGCAGTGCTGCAGGAGCTTGGGGAGGGAAAGAGCATGTACCTCAGAGACTGGGGCCTCAGGAGAGGAAAGGGAAGGTGCAGTGACCTGGACTCTGACTCTTGACTCCTTGGACTGCCTCTCTCTGCCTCTGCTCTTGGACAGGTTAACCCCTCTAAACCTACATTTCCTTCCTCAGTAAGATGTCAATAATAATACTTCATTGCCCAAAAGATATTAAATTGAATGGTTCTGGCACACTGTTAAGTACTCAAAAAATGTTAGCCCTTGTTTACTATCAGTAGTTGTCTTTTATTGAGGAGATACTGGAGGGCAGGAATAATTCTACCTCTGTCTGAGTTCAAAGACCGTATTTTGTTTTTACTATATCTTCTGACCATTTCAAGATGATAAAGAGTGAAGGGAAGAGGTGCAGAGGGGCCCAAAGATGAAAGGAACGTGGTTAGTGAAGACCTAAGACCATGATACATATTAGTATCTACTTTGAAGTTTAGGGCAAATAAAAGAGAATGTTAAGAGCTAGGATTAGCGGTACATTGAGACTAGCTAATAGACCATCTTGACCGCCAAACTAAGGAATAAGTTTGAAGGAAAAGGGTCTCCATTTAATTTGGAAAAGATAAGACTTCACACTGTAAATTGTCTAAAAGATTTACTCTTCATTGTTCCAGAGAGGAGACTTTAAAAAAAAAAGGTGAGTAAAACTTTCAGGAAAGCAGATTTTGACCTAATAGATACATAACATACATGCACACACACACAGCACCCATCAACCTAAAATAAATTCTCATTGGAAGAAAAAGCTTTAAGCTCACTATGAGCAACATCCTGTACTACATCTGTAAGGACTACAGACATAAGCAACATGGAATCTTTGCTAGCAGTTTGTAAACTTACTTGATTCCTATCTTGTTCCAGTTACCATTTATTTATTTCCACCTAGAAAGTTGTTCAGAATGGATGACAGCTATAGGGCCACAGAGGAAGAAAAAAATTAATGTAGTAAGAGTAGTTTGATTTCCTGACTACTGGCCAACCACAATATGTGTAAGATACTTTATGTGTAATTTTGGAGAGAAGACCCTCTCTATTCCCCTATTGCACTATTTTTGGAAACAAATCCTACATTAAATTTTTCTCCTACAAAACTTCTAGCATTAATCTGTTGTAGAGCTATGACTATGAAAAATTTATTCTCCCTTTGTTTTAAACTACATTATTTTACTAATAAATCAGGCACCACCATCCCCACAAAACATTTGTAGTGCTGGAATTTACTTGGTTTATTTTCAGTAAGTACTTCAAAACATTAAATATGCAGTCTGGAGTTCCCGTCGTGGTGCAGTGGTTAACAGATCCGACTAGGAACCATGAGGTTGGGGGTTCGATCCCTGGCCTCGCTCAGTGAGTTAATGATCTGGCGTTGCCATGAGCTGTGGTGTAGGTCGCAGACGCGGCTCGGATCCTGCGTTGCTATGGCTGCAGCGTAGGCCGGTGGCTACAGCTCTGATTAGACCCCTAGCCTGGGAACCTCCACATGCCGCGGGTGCGGCCCTAAAAAAAAATGACAAAAAGGCAAAAAAAAAATATGCAACCTAATAGTGAGATAGGGACAACTAGGAAAGGTCCCACATTGTATAATATCAGTTCTCTGAACTCCCAAGAAAGAACTAATAAAAATGTGTAGTTTCTGTAGGGTTCAAAAATTTAGTGTGCTTTGGGAAACAGGGAGTTAAAAATCTTTTGGAAGTTAACTTGGTATAAGAGTATGAAAAGCCTCTGTTGCTCTAGTTCTAAGGAAATGCTTTCCTTTTTTTTCTAATAAAGCTTTCCACAGAGGACAAACTCTGTACACAATGAACAAGGTAAGTATAAAACAGAATTACTATAATTCATTAACTCAAAAAAGTTATTCATTTTGACATGTAAAGGAAACTTTGTTTATGGATAGTAGATGTGCTTCAAAGTGCTGATCAGTTAAAATTCCATAAAACAAGCCTTGAACTACAAGTCATTTGTGCCAGCTACAACTACAGAGCTGAAGCAGCACTTCCAAAGAGATTAGGGCAAAGGACAGAACTAACCACAAATTGGCAGAAAAGAAACAATACATAATAGAGGGGTAATAATTCACTGTAGCTACTATTCTTAAAACCAAAGTACCTAAACAATACAACTGTCACCTGTTTACATTTATGCTTGTTTTTGGCATCTCTACACTGAAGTGTTCAGTGTACATGAATGTGGGTAGAAAATCAAAGGCTGCGGGGGCTTTTTCTGAAGTTAGAAAAGTAATTCTAATGTGCACAGTTTGATTTTATTATTATGCTTTCTCTATGCATTATAATCTCTTGAAGAACACAGGTATTGGTTTATATTTAATATTTTGAAACATTCACATTTATATTTCCTTCATGCATTTTGTTTGTAAGCTTGTTTGTTTCCTGAGCACGCTGTAGTGACTGTTTACGTGAATTCAGAAAGAGCAAAATTAGGACCTTGGGGAAAGCCAAAAACTAACAGGGAGCACCCTGTTGTTCTGTGAAAAATACTGGACTTAGATTCAGAAAACCTGAATCCCAGGCCAAGTTTTCTCCTGAAAACTCAGGAACCTTAACCAAGTTATTTAACCTCATTTTCCTTTACCCCTGCAATGAGGTTGTCAATACCTAACCCATTCTGTCTCATAAAATGGACATGTGAGTAAACTGAGATAACATATGTGGAAAAACATTATAAAATAAACTACTCCGCAGTTGTAATAATTTATTCTTGTTGTACCCTTCTTAAACAGTCTCCCGTTACTAGTACATAGTGTTTTCAGTACTTGAACATATTTGATTTTCTGGATGGTTGAGCATGAAATCAAGTCGGATATGACTCAAAGTCATTTCTCCAAAGGGATGTAATCATCTTAGTACATACACTATTCTGGATGATTTCCCCTAAAATGACCCCCATCTTGAGTAACACATTCCAGTGGAGAGAGAGTCTCTGCTCCCAGTAAATTGGGCTGTGTCCATACAAACTCATATAATCTGGTTAGTATATATAGCATGCCCAAGGTATTTTCAGGCATTTCAAAAACTTGAAAATTACTAACAGTTGTTTTTCCTTTCATATTCAGGCAGAGAGTGAGGAATATCCCTAAGGAAGTCCACACAGAATCACCAATAGCTTCATGAGAAAGAAAGCATGTTTCAAAGTAGCTTTTTACAGTGATCATTGATTTAGTTCTTGTGTCTCTGTCCATGAAAAAGCATTCTGGGGAGCTCGCATCGTGGCTCAGCAGATTACGAACCCGACTAGTATCCATGAGGATATGGGTTCAATCCCTGGCCTCGCTCAGTGAGTTAAAGAGCCCACATTGCTGTGGCTGTGGTGTAGGCCGGCAGCTGCAGCTCTGATTCAACGCCTAGCC
This sequence comes from Catagonus wagneri, assembly GCA_004024745.2. Lineage (NCBI taxonomy): Eukaryota > Metazoa > Chordata > Mammalia > Artiodactyla > Tayassuidae > Catagonus > Catagonus wagneri. The sequence continues at coordinate 60,989 of PVHT020000086.1, forward strand.
TGGGAACTTCCATATGCTGCAGGTATAACCCTAAAAAAAAAGGCATTTGGAAAGAAAGGATGCTGGTTCCAGAGGAGACCTCTGAGTTCTGCCTTTGGCTGTATGTAGAGATGAAATCCAAGTGCTCTCTGATGATTTAAAGGTGGAGGGGGGATGCCGAACTCATTTCAGAAGAAGTGGTTTAAAATGGAAATAGAAATGTTGAATAATAACACACACACATCGCGGGCCACTTCTTTATTTTTTATATTTTTGAGGATAAGAAAAGCGTAATCTATTTTTATTACTACAAATAGTCATGAATGCACCATTATATGACATTCTAGCTGAAGAGAAAACGGAAGTTTTGCATTAGTGTGAGATGCTAATTTTTTATTGCATTTAGGTCTACCGACCATTTGAGGGAGTTAGAAGTTAAAGTAAACAGCTGTATCTCTAGTTGATCTCTGCATATTTTAATCCAGATATGGTAAAGGGCAGGGCTAAAGAAGGGAGTGTCCTTACAATAAACAAGGCTCAGAACTAGCAGAAAATTAAAATATACTCCACTCAGGAGAACTCCTGTACTTTGCACTTTGGTTAAAGTCTCATTTAGGTTTAAATTTCTAAAGTTTGCTTAAGAAATTAAGTTTTCTTTGATCTCCTTCCTTCTGAATTGCAGAAATCAGATAAAACTACCTGATAAAATGACTTCTTGTCAAGTTGCTAAAGATCCCATAAAAAAGGTTGCTATCTTTGGAGGAACTCATGGGAATGAGCTAACAGGAGTATTTCTAGTTAAGCACTGGCTGGAAAACAACAGTGAGATTCAGAGAACAGGACTGGAGGTAAAACCATTTATAGCCAACCCAAGAGCGGTGGAGAGGTGCACCAGATATATTGACTGTGACCTGAATCGAGTTTTCGACCCTGAAAATCTTGGGTAAGACTGTATTGTATGTGTGTGCATGCACAGGTGTATGTGTGTGTGTCTGAAAAGTAGTATATGTGAGAACATGTGTATATGCATATGATATTCATATCCATACGTACAGTTGCTCTTGTGAATAAGATCACTTTCACTTTTAATCATACTCCATTATGAATGACTCAGTTATCTAAACCGGGCATTCATGTGCTCTTTTAGAAACTTTTTAAGACATCAGATGGTGCTTACATGATTTTCTTTTTAAACATTCTACGGAGACTGAAACAACAGATTACAGAAGCTTTTGTTCTTAAATCATATCTTGAAAGAAGCAGATTTAATAGTCTTTCGCATTAAATTAGTATTTGGCCATTATGCTTAGGTACATATTTGTTAGCTTTCTAGGTGTTACAATACCCCTTTTTCTGCAACTATGTTTATGATAATGCCTAAAGTTCTAGTTAAGAAATGTGTAATGTTTCAACTGGTATTTGTTGAGTGAAAGAGTGAATAAATACTCTCAGAAAACATTAGACCACTCTGTGATCTGAGGAGTAGATGTACTACCTTCAGTGATGGATCACTGAGACCTGAATTTAAATTATAGTTGATGGCACATTGCATACAATGTACATAACACTCTAGCTTTGTCCTTATTAATTATTTTTGAGTTTGTATACATCATTATAGCCAGTACCAAAGATATATAGCCCTCTAAGCTTTTTACCACTTCTTTCTTTCATTTATGTAAAAATATTATTAAACACCCACTCTTCACCAGGCACTGTGCCATATTGTGGATGTACCAAGCTATGTACAAGATGATTTTTAATCTCAGTGTGCTAACAGCCTACAAACTGAGATACCAGTCATGTATAGGAACAACTAACATAGTACTGAGTTATGTACTCATTTTCTATTAAATCCTAATTTGAGTTAAGAGAGTTACTTCATTTTAATCTCATCACAGATCAAAAGATGGTTACTACGTTCATACAAATCTGTCTCACTTTGTGGAATAGACTTTTTCTGAGGCAGTTATACATTAGTCATACCTTGTATATCAAACCATGTCTGAGGTTATGTAGACACAGTTAAAGTTTATTCACCTAAAACAGCTATTAACTAGCTCTTACATTACAAGTAAGGAATTGCTGAAGAGTAACTTTTAGTTTGCATTATTAACTTCCCGAATAACCCTGAGATGGACTAGAGTGAGTTTTCTTACTATGAACATTCAATATCATGTATTTCAATGAGATCAGTCTTTTAAATTAAATTCACTTTCTTTTTTTCCTTTTTTTAAAGTTTTATTGTAAATTCACTTTCTGGAGTTCCCTAGCGGCCTAGTTTTTAAGGATTCAGCATTGTCACTGCTGTCGCTTTGGTTCAGTCCCTGACTGAGGAACACTTACCAGAGGCTAAATAGTTCTCTCTCAGGGTGGTTATGGCTACTTATGAAATAGATAAGTTAGTTACGTTCTCCCATCCCCCATCTCCCAAATTTTGCTGCTTTTCCTATATCCCCCACATCAGTGATACCACCCTTACCCACCAAATCACCTATGGAAATCATGTTAGAACCGTCCCCATTCCTCGTCCCCTATGTCTAGCAGGTTACTAATTCTTCCAATTATTCAAGTATTGAATAATTGAAATTATTTTGCAAATCTAATCTTCCTCTCCATTTTCACTGCCTTAGTGTATTTCTTCTGTGGATGGTTAGAGTAACCTCCTAATGAATCTTTCTGCATCCAGCCTTACTACTCTCTATTGTCTGTATGGTAGTAGCCATAAGAATCATCCTAACGTGTAAACCTTGTCCTGTGTTTCCCATGCTAAAAATTCTTCCAAAATCTCCTATCCAGAATAGATTTAAGGAACTTAGCGTAGAATAAGTTGAAGTAACTTGGCGTAACTTTAGAATCTTGTCCCTGCCTATTCTGTCAGCCTCATCCCTTGGAACTCTACCTACGGGACCTTGATTCCAGGCATGGGAACTCAAAGTATCTATTTTCTTTCAAAACTTCAAGCCTTGACTCTGAGCAACAGGGTGGCTGGTGGTGCCATTTACTCACATGGGGAAGAATTTTAGAAGCAAAGCAGTTGGTGAGGGGGAGCTCACGGAGTGGTGTGAATTAACTTTTAAAGTGCATGTGTATCCATTAAGAATATGATAGAAATCTGAAATCAGCGGCTCAGACAAATCAAATAAGGGTTTCTTTTCACAAATAGTGAGCTCAGAGTTAAGCACTCTAGGGTTGGTTCAGTGGCTCAATGATATCATCAATGCCACAGGCTTCTATTTTCCCAGTGCACTAGCCCTAATATTTTGTCCTCATCACTTTTCTTCAATAGTTGAAAGCTCCACTTTCTTGATTGCACTCCAGGGAAGAATTACCCAGGTGCAAACTATAGGTCCTTTGAAAGACAAACATCAAATGATATCACTTTTATGTGGAATCTAAAAAAAAATTTACGAATGAGTTTATCTTACAAAACAGAAACAGACTCACAGACTTCAAAAACAAGCTTATGGTTACCAAAGGGTACAGGTTGTAGGGAGGGATGAATTGACATATGCACACCATTGTATGTGAAATGGAAGGTCAATGGGGACCTGCTCTATAGCACAGGGAACTCTACCCAGTGATAACCTATATGGGGAAAGAATCTGAAAATGAATGGATATGTGTATGTATATAACTGAATCACTTTGTTGTACAGCAGAGATTATCATAACATTGTAAATCAACTGCACTTCAGTAAAACTTTAAAAGTGGAAATAAATAAATAAAGTAGTCTGTGCATACAGACATAGAAAATAAACTTACAGGTAGCAAGAGAAAAGGAAGAGAAGAAATATATTAGTATTTGGGATTAACATATATGCACTACTATATATAAAACAGATAAACAGCAGATAAACTATATAGCACAGGGAATTATACTCAATATTTTGTAATAACCCATATGGGAAAAGAATCTGAAAGAAATATATATGTATGTATAACTGAATCACTTTGCTGTGTAACTGAAACTAACACAACATTGTGAATCAACTGTACTTAATTTTTTAAAATCACAAATTGTGCAGATATTTTAAAAAGCCTATGCATTAAAAAAAGATACTAGCAAAAATAGAAAATAGAAATAAATGAAATTATAGAGAAATGTGGTTGAATGCTTTAATGAGGAAAAATAAATTTATTTATATATTTATTTATTTATTTATTTTGTCTTTTTAGAGCTACACGTAGCATATGAAGGTTCCCAGGCTAGGGGCCTATTCGGAGCTACAGCTGCCAACCTACACCAGAGCCACAGCAATGCCAGATCAGAGCTATGTCTGCAACCTACACCACAGCTCACGGCAACACCAGATCCTCAACCCACTGAGCGAGGCCAGGGATCGAACCTGCAAATTCATGGTTCCTAGTCAGATTCGTTTCTGCTCCACCACAATGGGAACTCTGGGAAAAATAAATTTAAATTACCATGTACATTAAGAAAAAAGATATATCCTAACCATTTGGGAAGGGGAAGGGGGCAGGTAGAGAATTCACTTGAGAATTCAACGAAATTATCAACCCGCATTCCCAGAAAAACTCATATATGTAATTACCTGCAAATATTTGTATTTTCTCAGGGTTTACAGACTCTTCAATGTAAAGCTTAACCCTGGACCACTAGTGGTTCATGGGCATCACTTAAGAATCCCTAATTAGATGATGTGAACACCTAGTTTGACTATTTTTGTGCACTAGAACTAGCTAGAGTGTAAAAGAAAAAAAAATGTACATTTGATGGCCTAGCTCTATAATATCCCAGTGCATTTAACTACTAAGAGACTGTTGATTAAATTAATGAAAGAATTTTGTTCAGGATTGAAGTCAAATGATAAGTTCTGTTTGAAATGTCCTTCTTGTGACCAGTCACATAAGTGAACTATCATTAGCAAGCATGTCAGTGCAACATTATGTAGAATCAAATGGAGGAAAATGTCAGTTTTCATCTGTAAGTTTTCAAATAAACTTCCATTTTCCTCACAGATTTTTCATATTGAATGTTTGGAAACTGGTTTCTTATATACTGTATTCTTATTGTACATTTATGTTACCTTAGCCACAGATGTTAATCTTTTTTTTCTACTAATAACAGCAAAAAAACATCAGAAGATTTGCCATATGAAGTAAGAAGGGCTCAAGAAATAAGTCATTTATTTGGTCCAAAGACAGTGAAGATTCCTATGACGTTATTTTTGACCTTCACAACACTACTTCTAACATGGGATGCACGCTTATTCTTGAAGATTCCAGGAATGACTTTTTAATTCAGATGATTCATTATATTAAGGTAATGTCAATGTTATTAATTTACAAGTTAGCCTAGGACCTGTACTTTTAAGTCAGTTATAGTTGTGAAACAACCAGAAAAGGGTCAGGAGGGAGGGTCCAAGAGAAATGGGGGATTGCGAGGAGCACAGAATAGAAGTAGTAATGACAGGCAGGAGAAAAGAAGAAATGAGTAAAATAAAAATAAAAATCATTACAAAAAAAGAAATGTGTAAAATAAGTATAATGAATAAAACATATAGATTCTTGTATCTGTACAGTTATAAATATTTTATCAAGATAGGCACCAAAATTATAGGCCATTTGGTAAATTAATACCAAAATTTTAGATGGTGTGGTTGAAGTGGCTCAATTACAGTTTTAGGAAACTCAAAAAATAGTCATTTAATGTTGACTAAAGACCAGTGATAAAAAGAGTAGCTCGTGTCCTTGTCTCCATTTGATTCATATACCCCAACATACATCTAATCTTTTGTATTTCGTAGAACTAATCATTTTAAGGCTCAGAAATCTATGAGATGAAACAATCAGCAATCCAGTACCTATAACTAGAGAAAAACTGCTAGAAAATAAAAACCAAGCAAAAACACAAATAATAAACTGTTTATTTCTATGTAATGGATAGCCTTCCTTCCAGAGAGCTGGTGTGAGCTAGTACGTTTTAATGGAAAGAGTGTGACCCATATAGCTAGGAGAACCTAGGTTCAAATCCTGGCTTTCTCATTTACTAACCTTGAACAAGATACTTAACTCCCCAGACCTTGCTTTCCTCGTTTTATAAAATTGGCATAATAACAATGCTTGGCCTGTATGACCGCTACAAGCCTTAAATGAGATAAAATACTTAAAGCATTTAGCTGAATGCCTAGTCTATAATAAAGATTAGCTGTTACTCCTGTTTCCTTGAATTTTTGATGTTGACTAGATAGTAGTTCTGGTAGGAGATCATAATGAAGCTATTATTTTTTGCTCATTGAAGGGAGAGCTGAATACTTTGTTTGCCAGACACGAAAGCCTCAGGGCTACCATTGTTATCAAAACTGCTGGCCTCTCTTGAATTATCATTCAGATAAGTGGACGTAGGGGGAGTTATCTAACATCTGTAGGGACCTGGCGCACAGGGATAGAAACAGAATTCTTTAAGAGACCAATACTAAGCTAAATAGTAACCAGTGATGAAAACAAAAATAACCGAATCCATTCAGAAGAAGAATGTATTCATATTCTTTGTTCACAGTTCTGGAGAATTGTTTAATGAACATTTTATCCAGAAAGCCATGCCTAATCCAATTTTATATGTAATTCATGTATGTATTTTCAAAGCTCTAATAATAACATTGGATTTTAGAGTGTATTTCATAAAGCTGTCTTACTAATCTTAGTTGATTGAAGTAAAACACACTGAAGGCATTATTGACTCTTAACAGCAAAGAGTACAAAGCATATGGTCTTTATGTAATAAGAAAGATGTTTTAAATTCTTTTCAGATGTCTTTGGCTCCATTACCCTGCTATGTTTATCTTATTGAGCATCCTTCCCTCAAATATGCAACCACACGTTCTGTAGCCAAGTATGCTGTTGGTAAGTCATGTTTCCCCGTCGCAACTGAATGAAATATGTCCTAGATGAAACTGAGAAAATTAGAGACTATTTATAGTGACTTTGCTTGTCGTTGTGGCTTACAGTTGTCAAGTAATAAGCAAACTATCTGCAAGGAATCTCTATCAGATTTTCTCAATTTCATTGAGCAGCTTTCTGCATTTCAGGAAGAAACACTGAACTGAGGGAATTTGAATCTTTTATAGTGGGCAGTAAGTAAGCAGCCTGCCTTTTGCTCCTAGGAAGACATCATCCCTATCTTCCAAGACTATTCACTACACACACATTCTTTAAAAAAATATCCTGGAGCCAAGGCAGTCAGTATCTTACTGGCAAAATGTGCAGAAATACAAAAGACCCATGGAAAATTCTCTCCCAACATCCCTCTTAACACCTGCTTTGCAGTAGAGTCTCTGGTAGCCTCTGTTTGTTATCCACTCACTTGTTCGCCCTGTCAGTTACTGGACTGTGAATTCATCTTTACCTTCTGGTAACTTCCTAGATGCAGGCTTGCACTCTTATGCACCTTCTCAGACAGTCTCTTTTTCCTATATTCCATTCTCTTCCCTGAGTGATGTATTAGCATAATTGTTTGCGGCCCACACTATAATCTTTAAAATTGCAGTCACAATTTAAAATGTTTTTTTTTGTTAGATCTCAGGCATTTTAGGTGTTGTTTTTGGGGGGGGCTGTATTTTTATGGCCGCACCCATGGCATATGGAGGTTCCCGGGCCAGGGGTCCAATCTGAGCTGTAGCCGCTGGCCTACAACACAGCCACAGCAACGTGGGATCCAAGCCACATCTGAGACCTACACCACAGCTCAGGGCAACGCCGATCCTTAACTCAGTGAGTGAGGCCAGGGATCGAACCCGCGTCCTCATGGATGCTAGTCAGCTTCGCTAACTGCTGAGTCACGATGGGAACTCCAGATCTCAGGCATTTTAAATAAGAGCGATTTAATTTAAAAATGAGTTGTCAACCAAAATCTAATTTAAAGTTATCTTAGTTATTCAACTATTGATTATCTTTGGCACATAATCAAAGGATCAGTTGAGGCAGCTAAATAGCCAAGTATGGGTAATTATCTGAAACAAATTCAATGCTTAACAATAATGCATAGAGATCCTGTTTCTCTGTAACACCAAATAAAACAAAATTTCCAAGCTTTGAGAGAGAATAATCTTGGTCTTTTATATTTATGGAACAATGTGGCTCTTAGAACAAATATCTCCTGATGTGTTTGGCTCTAAAAAATAGAGCAAATCTTTCAAACATTTTAATATGGAAACATACTAAGATCATCATAAATAATTAGAAATATGTGTTCTCTTTCCAACTCTACAATTTTATTTGTAATATTTTTATTTCATCCAGTCATTGAGGGGGAAAAAACACTTAAGATCAAAGAGGCACTCTCTCCAACTCAGCATTTTATAATGCATCTATGACTTTAAGTGCTACAAGGTGTCCTCTGTAGTTTCAAGCATCATATGCCAAAGTGACAATATCTAACGGAGGAAAGGAGAGACTCTAGGAATTCCCCTGCAGATCCTCCTTATGCCCAGTTGTTCAGAACTGGGTCAATTATCTATTCTTAAATTAATTACTAGGGTTAATGGGATTACTATGATTGACTGAAACTATTCTACATTTACTCCAGAGTTGGATAGCCAACCAGAATGAGGACTCTGTCGGCAAGGAGTAAGATGGGATAAATTTGGGGTAGGCAGCCAACAATGTGTTCTACAGAGTATGCATGCAGACATGTCCGTGAAGACATTTTCACACATTTGGAATCATTTATATACTGGTACATACCTTAGCCACACTTATACCGTATACTTAAATATATGCCTAAACATATATCCAGGAAAGCTAAGCACAAAAATGAAAAATGGAGATAAAGGAGAATATAGTAAGATTTTGAGAATTAAGAAATAACAGAAGTGGGTGAAAATAAGATAGGTAGAAAAGAATACATATGAATTGGTAAAGAGAATGAGAATGGATGATGTTATACTTGATCAGTGGTTTTATATAAATAGAGAAGGTGATGATTGGAGTGATAACTGTGTGAGAGACTTGAACAGGAGGGAAGGGGCTAGATAAGTGGAGAAAGTATTTTGAAGATTTATGGGTAGATGCTGGACAGCCACAGAAATAGACCTGATAGTGCAGGCATAATTTTATTAGGATTAGAAGAAATGAATACAAATTTTTTTCCTGCAGAAAATTTAAACCATTGCACTATCATGTCAGGATGGGTTGTTTTATTAAGGGCAAGAATATTGCCCTAGGGTCACAAACACTGTCAATTTGACTTAAATCCATGGCTCATTTAGTCTAGATTTCTATTACTGAATGGGATGTATTGTCTCCCAGAAGCTAAATGTTAAGTCTATGATAGTTTCTCTTTGTGGCCACTTATTATTTTGTAAGTATAAATTTGTCTACTATTACTCTATCATAATTTAAATGTTTTTACAATATTGAAGGAAATTTAAAGGAAAAAGACCCCAAGACCTTACTACTATATTTGATTTTTTTTCCCATGTTCTCTCCCAGTCTTTATTTACTATGCATATAACTTGTACATGTAAAAGTCCTGCTTTATTTTTTGTCTAATATTATGTTGGAAATATTTCCTGTGATGCTATAAGGTCTACTTTTTTAATCATTTTTATGATGCGATTCTAAATTTTGATATATTAAAATGGTTGATCTTATAATATATTCTAGTACTTATATAAATGTGACTATCTTCCCTGCTCTGCCTAGGTATAGAAGTTGGTCCCCAGCCTCAAGGGGTTCTGAGAGCAGATATCCTTGATCAAATGAGAAAAATGATTAAGCATGCTCTTGATTTTCTACATAATTTCAATGAAGGTAAATAGTAAGCAGAAATTGATTCCTTAATTGTTAGCTTGTGTGTGTGTAAATCAGAAAAGGAAGATGAGAGGAGTACACATAGTGACTTAACCAGTAAACACTGAAGTAGCAATTGGGTCCTGAGTCACATGTGCCGTGTTCGTGATATTAGGTGCTCCCTAAAAATTTTATTCACTTCAGCCATTCATCAATAACCATTGTAGACACATTCAAGAGAAGCAGCAACAAATAAAGCTCCCTAAATAAAATCTTCATTTTCCTATTAATCTTAATTTTAAAAAGCAAAGAAATACCAAGTAATACGTGTCCAATAAATAGATGAAAAGATATCCAATAGCACTAGTAATCAGAGAAATGTAAATTAAAATGCGAAACCATTTTCTCCCACTAGATTGGGAAACTATTAAAATCTGATAGTATTAAGTGTTAGAAAGGGTGTAGGAAAAGGGGGTCTTCCCTGCTGATATAAATTGGTGAAGACACTTTAGAGGATAATTTCTGTACTGATCAGCAGTACCCACTTGCTGATGACCCAGCAATTTCACATCTCAGAGAAACACAAACACATGCACACTTACATGACACGTACCAGAGTAGTTATCACAGCGTTGTTTGTAAAGCAAAGCAATGGAAATGACTTGAATACCCATCAGTTGGTTAGTTAAACTAGCATGGAAAGATCTTTAAACTACACTGTTAGTTGAAAGAAAGCATGTTGCAGACCAAAATATACAGTATATCAAGTTGCTTCAAAATAATAAAGATAATAATTATAAACACTTGTTAGGATACATATAAATATACATGTTAGTATACAGGAAGACGTTCTAGAAGAAAATATATCAAACTAGTAACAGTGATTACTGGAAAGAGGAGGGGAAAACCAGGTTAATTTTGTTTGAATTGTGTTCAAGAATACTGATGTATTCATGCATTATTTGTGTAACTACAGAATAGTTAAGAGGAGGCTGGTGGTGAGATGGTTATGTGGAGCTCTGTGTGACTGCTCACTTATTTGGTAAACCTAAAATTTCGGTCAAAAAGTAATGAAGTCTGTGGATTTCCTGTCGTGAGTCAGTGCTTAATGAACCTGACTAGTATCCATTGTGCTGCAAAAGCTAACTGATATATAGTCACCTAACCAGCTGGACGTCCTCCTGAAGTTATGCAGTCATAGAATGTCAGAGCTGAAAGGGCCCTCCCAGATAAACTAATGTGAAACTTTCATTTGACAGGTAAGAAAGTGAGCTTCAAGAAACTAAGCATCTAGCTCAAGTTTATACATGTAGGAGATTAGAGCCCAGGTATCTGATTCCCAGTCTATCCTCTTTCTTTCCCACACTGGCTTTTTAAGTTCTATTTTCTACCTCTCTCCTACCTCATGTACTTGTGGACAGTGTGCTGGTAGGAATAATTCAAGAACATCTTTTTGGTTTAGTGCTGTTTGTGAACATCCTTAATTAAAATGTTATGGAAACATGTAGGACCCTGAGTAACCAAAGCAATCTGCAGAAAGAGAACAAAACCGGAGGCATCACACTCCCTGACTTCAAACTGTATGAAAAAGCTATAGTAGTTAAAACAGTACCATATTGGTATAAAAACAGACACCCAGATCGATGGAGCAGAATAGAGAGCCGAGAAATAAACCCAGGAATATATGATAATTAATTTACCAAAAAGGAGCCAAGATATATAATGGGGAAAGGACAGTCCCATCAATAAAAGGTATTGTGAAAATTGGACAGCCACACACAAAAGAACAAAACTCAGCCACTATCGTATACCATACTCAGCATAAACAGCGTAGAGATACCTCAAAAAATTAAAAAATAAGACTACCATATGATCCAGCAGGTCTACTCTGGGTATTTATGCAAAGAAAATGAAAACACTGATTCAAAAAGATATAGGCACCTTACATTTGTTACAGAATGATTTACAACAGGCAACATGTGGAAACAACCTCTAAGTGTCCATAGATAGAGGAATGAATAAAGAAATTGTGGTATTCGTATAAATGAAGTATTATTTAGCCATAAAAAAGAATGTAGTCTTTGCAGCAATGTGGATGGAACCTCGAGGCATTATGCTAAATGAATAAGTCAGTCAGAGAAAGACAATTACCATATGATCTCTCTTATATGTGAAATCTATAAATAAATAAAAATGTAAAACCAAGCTTATAGATACAGGGAACAAAGTGAGGGCTGCCTAAAGCAGAAACAGCTAGGAGATGGATGAAAAGGATGAGCTGTTCTGGTTTTTTTAGTTTAAATAAATTGAAATTAAAAAAAAAACACTCTATCCTATTAGGAAGCCCAGGAGTTTGATTTTTCAGGAACAGTGTAACCCTGAAAAACTCAGTAAGACATGGACAAATTCATTAAATAGAAGAAGAAACAAATCAAAAAAAAAAATCAAATGAAGGAATACTGGGTATATTAGATTGGTTCAGGATTATGAAACCTAAACTTCTTATTGTTAATAGAAAGGGTACAAACCCTTTTAGAATATACTGTCCAGTTACAACATAGGCCAAGAAAGATAAAGGCTTCTGGGACCTGCAACCATCAGTCATAGAGCCAACACTCAGTATTTTATTAATGCTGGCAATGATGAAATAAGACAGCACTGGAGCAAATGCTGTTATGGTCAATGATGTGTTTCTAGGGTGGCTTTCTCAGCTTTAGATTGGGACATTCAAGCACCAGGAAAAAGATCCAGTATAGTGTCTTCAGTGTTGATGGTGGCAGAGCAGCTCTCTGCCTGAAGCTCCTCAAGCCTGTGACATTCTTCTTAATACCCCCAAGATGGAAACATGCAAGATGTCCATAAACCATAGAAAGAATAAAGAAATTACGGCATTTTCTTGCAGTGGAATACTGTACTGCAAATAAAATGAATGGACAGTGGCTACATACCACAGCATGTAGTTATTCATTCTTGGATGAATTTTCTAAAAAAAGAGCTTAAGGAGACAGATTCAAGGCACATATACTGACTGATTATATTTGTAAAATATCAAGAAGTAGGCAAACCTGAACCAGGTGTGGGATTCATACATAGGTAGTGAAACTATAAAGTAAAGCAGGACAGTCATTACCAAAATTAGTGGTTTCTGCTAAGATGGGAAGGTAATGGGATCATGATGGGAAAGAGACATTCAGGGGATGCTGCTATGTGGACAGTGTGCTGTTTCCTCTCCTGGGTGATGGTTACATGGACGATCACTTTACAGCTCATTAAACTATGTTTTATGTACTTTCTGAATGTTATATTTCACAGTAAAATGGTTTAAAAGCAAAAAAAAAAATAGTGTGTTCTTCCTGTAACTGTCTTCAGTTTTGGGGTGTTGTTCTTCTTCCTTCTTTAAAATATCAACTTCCCTATTTTTCAGGAGATTTTTTTAGTTGCTATTTATATATATTGTTTTAACCATAGGAAAAGAATTTCCTCCCTGTGCTATTGAAGTCTATAAAGTAATGGAGAAAGTTGATTATCCCCGGAATAAAAGTGGAGAAATTGCTGCTGTTATCCACCCTAAACTTCAGGTAACATTTACCACTTCTTCTAATATAAGAAAACAGAGGCTCAGAAATTAGATCCTTCCCATAGCCCTATAGCTATTGATGGCAGATCCAGAATGAATGTTCTTTGCGGCTGACCACATTGCTGCCACCTCCCTGTGATCACTAATGTATAAGTTAGAGCAAAACAATTAGAACCTCTTTCTTTGAAATGTTTTCTGCCGCTACTTCTTTACTCCTCAGAACCTCAGTATCTCCTCCATGTGTAGTTTGATCAGTAATGGCGTAGTGAAGGAGAAGAGGCTCTCGGGAGAGTATAGAAGGTTTAAACCTGGAAAAAGCAAAGGTAAAAGCAGGGAGGACCAAAGATACCAAAGGCCGAAACCTACACACCCTCAGAGCCCAGAAATGGAAGCTATCGTTTGGATTGTCCAGCCTGGTGCATTCAACCCTGAATGCACATTGCCCAGAGAGCCTTTGAAAAAATGACAGTGCTGGGCCCCAACTCTGGGATAATCTGATCTTATCAGCCTGGTTAATTAGGGTGGAAAACCACTGATCCAGTTCAAACTTCTATTTAATGACCCTAATGGTAGTCATTCGGACTTACAACTGAATAAAGTAGTTTGCCCCCAAATACAGACTAGTAGAGCAAATACACCTTTGTGCCTTAGTGCGATCCGGGTGGAAACTTGAAGAAGGAGCCTTAGGCAGGGTCTTAAAGGACAGAAAGATAAAGACTGGGGAAGAGAAAAGAGGAAAGCACTACGGGTAACAAAAATTCCAAGCAGGGGAAACGCAGGCCAGGATAATGACGTCATAACCAGCTGCAACACTGGAAACTTCTTAAGTGTTATGTTCCTCAAGGACATCCATGAGAAATACAGACCTCATCCTGGGGAGGCAGAGAGGTGAGAGGAGCGAGATCAGTAACAAACATGGCTAGTGGTAGGTCTTGAAACCTGGGGCTTTAAAAAAATACACTGAATTATAAATAAGTAGGAAGAGGGAACTGGAGGAGGGGTGTGACAATTGTTTCTTGATTACATGGTTATATGACTACACTATGCATTTGTCAAAACTCACAGAACTATACACAAAAATGGTTGGATTTTACTGTATAATTTCAAAAATATTGATGTGTGAGCCCCACTCTTGAGATTCTGATTTGAGGACTCTTTATTCATCTATATTTTTCAAACATCCCAGGAAGTGTAATGTGCAGCCAGGGTTCAGAAAATTTCTATAGTGCAGTACTTCTCATACTTAAATGTTGCACACGTGAATCTCTGGGTATTTGTTAACATGAAGATTTTGACTTAGAATGAAATTCAGCTTTTTTTTTTTTTTTTTTTTTTACAAATTCTCAGGTAATACTGCTGTTGTTGCTGGAAACAGTTAGAAATGCAGAATCTCATACCCCCACCCCAGACCTATAGAATCAGAATCTGGATTTTAACAAGATCCCTATATGATTTGCAGACACATCAAAGTGTGATAAGAACTGCCCTAGGGTTCCTAGCACTAGCGTGTGAGGGCTCACTGGTTCAAGTCCCTGGTGGGGACCTCTCAAATGATTCAGTTGCTAGTGTAATGTGGAGACACGTATGGGGAGCATCCACTTCATCTTGGACTTTTGCCAGCCTACCCTCCACCTTCTCCTACCAGTCCCTACCAGAATAGAACTTCCTAGCATGCAGGCACAATGTCACTCATTTTTTTATCCCCAGAAGTCAAATGTCTTATACATGGAAGGCTCTTAAATGGATATTTTCTAAATTTTGCTGAGCAAAATTTAACTTCAGCTAGCAAAAGTTAGAATAGTCACTTAAGGAGACGTGAATTTAGTTTTGCCTTTTGATATTATAAATCTCTTTGGCAACATTCAGGGCAAACTTCATATTGAAGAAAACTCTAATCACATGTGTCAGTTATAAAAAATAAAAAGGGGAACTCTTAAAACCTCTACCAAAATTAATTGCTCGATCTCAGTGTAGTCAGATCACCCATATGCCTCTCAAGTATCTCTTGTAAAAGAAGACAGTGCTATTTTAGTTGTCTGGAGCCTGGCATATAATTTTTTAAATTTATGTTTATTGAAGTGTAGCTAATTTACAATGTTGTGTTAGTTTCTGCACAATGTTGTGTTAGTTTCAGCAAAGTGATTCAATTATACATATAGATATACTTTTTCATATTCTTTTCCATTTTAAAATTTTTAAAGTGGGAGAAAAACCAAATATAATTTATGTTTTTAATTGTTTCATGAAAGGATCAAGACTGGAAACCACTGCACCCTGGGGATCCTGTGTTTTTAACTCTTGATGGGAAGACTATTCCATTGGATGGAGACTGTACTGTGTACCCAGCGTTTGTAAATGAGGCAGCATATTATGAAAAGAAAGAAGCTTTCACAAAGACAACTAAACTAACACTCAGTGCAAAAGGTATTTGCTCCTCTTTACATTAGAAATCATTTCTAACTCGCTTGTTATAAAGTACCTTGAAAAATTCCACTAGTTTGTAAGTTACTATTATGAAGAGCAGGATTGTGCCTTACTCAACTTCATTTCCATAGCATATAGCCCAGTGCCTTGCCCACAGTGGATATTCAGGTAAATTTCTTGAATGAATCGATACATTAATGAATATCTTTTAAAAATATTCTACTTTAATGTATGCAGCTTATTCAAAGAAATGCATTTGTTTCTGTCTAACTTTTTGTACCTTATACTTTGATAGTTTAACATTCTTTGTAAACAGACTAAATTCAAATTTTAACATTGAAATAGATTCTACATACAAAAAGTTATTAATTTGAGCATAGAATTCAGTGTTGTATGTTTTCCAGTAATGTCAAAAGGCTACTAGAAACTAATGGTATAGACTTATTATTTTAAATTTTTTCACATTTGAATTAATGATAAAGTGTTAAGGATCCAATCTATAAACTCTAGCAGTAGTTGTGATATCCACAGATTTTTAAATGCTCTTTTGAAGATGAAATGTGAATAAGAAATGAGGGCTGACGGTAAAGGTGTCATTATGAAGAAATCAAGATACTTTGAATGGTCCTTTGTCCACAGTCACCCACGTGAAGCACTGCTGCCCTGGCACGCCCACTTGTTCTTCCCTGATCCCAGGGAGCGAAGAGCCTCCTTCACACACACACAGCCCTCCTTTCTTACTTTGAAAGGACACACTTGCCCTTTTTCCCAACCAATATGTGAGGAAGTCTTTGGGCTCCACCAGCATAGGTGGTAAAGATGGAAATAGCAGAGGCCGTGCACACTAATAGAAACGTGACTCAAACCCATGTCTCTGGTTTGAAAATGCATTATTTTAAGAAATTCCTAGAGTTCCCATTGTGGCTCAGTGGAAGCGAATCTGACTAGTATCCATGAGGATGCAGGTTCCATCCCTGGCCTCGCTCAGTGGGTTAAGGATCCAGCATTGCTTTGAGTTGCGGTGTAGGCTTCAGACGCGGGTAGGATCCTGTGTTGCTGTGGCTGTGGCATAGCCTAGTGGCTATAGCTCCGATTAGACCCCTAGCTTAGGAACCTCCCTATGCCACAGGTGAGGCCCTAAAAAGACAAAAAAATGAGAAGAAATTCCCCCTTACCCTAAATGCCCATCTCCCTCATCCAGTCCCCGCAGGAGCCTCCTCTCTTAGGCCATGGCAGCCAAGTCAAGAACATTTCATCTCATGATTCGGGCCCCAAGGAACTTGTGTTTATGGTTTCAAATATATTTACTAAAATCATGCTAGCATTATCTGTAACATATATGTCTACATATAGTTTCATTCTTACAGAGCAAATTCCATTAAGCCAATTTTATTTCATATTCAGTATTCTATAGCACACAATTAAACTGTTTCTGCACTTTACCAAAATTATTTTCATTGGAATAAACTCCCTTCCTTCTGAATTAGGTAGTTAAGTTTGATGTATCAGTTTTATGTATTACAAATTTTACAAAGCTTCCTTCTCCCACTGTGAATGTTCCTTTGTGTTCTGTGTCCAGGCTTAGTTTTTCTGGGTCAGTTTTTTCCAAACATATATTTTGGCAAAAATATTTTATTCTTCCATCAATTTTAGGTAGTTATAAAATTCATAATGTGCAATCTAGGCCACTGTGGTTTTAGTTTTTGTATTATTTCTATCAAGTCTAATTCTGACTCAATTTCTTAAATTTCTTAATTGAAGTGTAGTTTATAATGTGTTAATTTCTGCTGTACAGCAGTAATTCCGTTATACACACACACAAACACACACACACATATACACACATGTATATATCATTCTTTATGATCTTTTCCGTTATGGTTTGTCACAGGATATTGAATATAGTTCTCTGTGCTATACAGTAGGACCTTGTTGTTTATCCATTTTATATGTAATAGTTTGCATGTGCTAACCCCAGACTCCCAGTCCACCCCCCACCCAGCCCCTTCCCCTTTGGCAACCACAAGTCTGCCTTTTATGTCCCTGAGTCTGTTTCTGTTTCATTCTGACTCAATATTTATGGTCGTTAGAGTTTCTAGAATTTCTAGAGTTAGATGTATTTTTTTTTTTAATCTATAACATATTATGGTATGGCTTTAGCCACTTTCAGTTTTATTTCCAATAGTCTACAGATTTGGTTTTCCCATTTTTTAAACGGGGATGATCATAATAGTAGTGCCCCTCTGGTGGAATTACTGTGAGGATTAAGTGGACTAAGCATGTAAGTACTTAGCACAGCGCCTAGCACAGAATAATGAATTATTCAAGTTCAGATTCCTAACACAAAAGGCCCTTTATGATCTGTCCCTCCCTCCCCACAACCTCTCTAGACTATTTGCCTTTAGAGCCTTTCTGCTCCAGTTGGCTACATACAGTTTTATTCCTATATGTCTTCACACAGACTGGCCCTTCCACCTGGAATTTTCTCCCTTCCCTTCCCTTTCTCTGTCCTCAGATGTTCCAAGTTCCCTACTGTCTTGGCCCGAGTTGTTCCTTCTTATTGAAACCCGATCTCACGCCCCACCCCCTATACCTGGATGACACTTACTCTTAAATGTAACTCAGGCTAGGCTACAACACTCTTTTATACAAGCTTGTTGACATTCCTGGACTAGCACGTACCAGTACACTTCAGATAATCTGGATCCTTGGCCCAGGGAAAAGCACTGTGACCTTCACCTGTTATTCCATCTCTCTCCAAGTCTCAATTTCCCCCATCTGTTAAACGGAGATATAATATTCATCAAACTATCTACAAAACTGTGTATTAAGATAATCAGTATGAATAAAAGAGCTTTACAAATAGGAAATCGTACAATCTTAAAGGCTAAAAAATTGCAAAATACCTTTTGGCAGTCGGTAATTTTGGTAATTTTTCACAATATCAAAAGCCATAAAACTCTTCATCCTCAATGACCCAGGTATCCCATTCCCAGAATATATCCTATGACAGGTTTCCACCCTTTCTCTGTCAGTCTGCCCAGAATGTTTCCATGGTTGGCACATTCCTAGATTATAGGCTGAAGACTGTTTGAGTTAGGATGTGGATTTTATACAAGTCCCATTTCCTTGCCACTCAGGAAGACATATCCCATTGAAGGATGTTATTCTGGGAATTGTTTGATTAGGTAAGTAGTTGACCAAATGTAGTATATCACTTACGAACAAACTGTTTGCAAGCTCTGCAGCCCCTCAGTACATAGCAGCATTTTGGCATTCAAGTTGAGAACTGCCATTCTTTTGAAATAACTCAAAAGAATGAAAAAATCCATATACATGTATATTGGGCAATAATGATAGTAATAATATCAGCTCTTTCCTATCCATTCCCTTACTAACTCCTCATAAAGGTCCTGGAGATAGACAGGACGGATTATACTTCCTGGTCTCCCAGTGGAGCCATAGTTCTATAGCCCCTGAATATAAGTTGGAGAGTTCCCTTGTGGACCAGTGGGTCAAGGATCTGGCATAGTCACTGCTGCAGCTCTGGTTACAGCTGTGGCACAGGTTCCAACCCTGGCCCAGGAACATCTGCATGCTGCAGGTGTGGCCAAGAAAAAGAAAGTAAGTTGAGAGCCAGCAAGCACGATGAATGGACCCCCTGGTCAGGGTCATATGGCCTGAACCTATAACATTTTCAGACTGTGATTCCTTGCTTCCAATTTGAGTAAAAGGAACTGAATGTGATACACTTTGAAATGTAAACACTGCACAAAGGCAGCATGTCTTAGCATACTGACTCTGTCCCTGAACTGGAACTCATAATAGTGCTTTAGTTCTCAAAAGTGGCCTTCCCTTTATCCATTCGTGTTAAGCAGCACCCTAGAGTTTCTAGTTGGTCTTCATAGTGGCACACCTAAGACAAGGATAAAACATGATCATAACAAGGCAAAATAAATATTTATTAGAAATCATAAAAGCATTTCTTCAATGGCACTATAATGTTCTTACTACATTTATGACTTCTTTCTTGAACACAGAGCCTCACACACACAACACTAAGAACGAGTACGTAGATAAGAATTCGCAAGGATCAGGTACATTCAGTGAGAACAAGGTGACAAATCTGTTTTGGGGGCCCAGATCACAGTAAAAACATGTTGTATCAGTGCAGAGATCAAGTATGGCTTACGGGCCCAGATGACATCCCCACTACCTGGGCCCTGCCAGAGCAAAAGAACATGGTTCATGAGGCCTTGAGGAAGGAAAGGAAGGTCAGTAACACTGGGCTCTTGGGCAGGAGCCTTCTAAGAGCTTAATGACTTCACAGTACAGCCTTGAACTCCCTCTCCCACAGCCCCGGGAGGAAGGTAGGCACCATTTTTATTCCAGACAGATATATCACGTAATGTCCAGAATAATGGGTTCTTCCTGAGGCAGAGTTCATTAGCTAAAGGAAAATTTCTAACCACAACTGTTACCTGAGCATGGGAGATTTCATCCCTGGAAAACACCTTCCCCTTAAATTACTGAACTGTGAATCATTTAAGATGTCCTGAAACACCCATGGATTCACTGTGGCATGGTGTGTGTATGGGGGTTGGCGTGGTTTCGTGCACACTTGAATTTTAAACCCGTCATAGGCACAATACAGATTGCTAACACGAATCATCTGAACAAAAGGCCCTAGCCTCCCAGCCTATGCCACCCACAAAGGGAGACTCAAATTTGCCAAATAAATGTGCTAAAAAAAAAATAATGCAGAATTTGTGGTCCAGAGTCAGAATACTCCAGCTTCAACAGTTTTGATACAACCTCCTGCATGACTTCGAACAAGACGTGGAGCTTTTGTCTCCAGGTATAAAATAAGAGAACTTGGTCCTTTAAAATCAATGCTCTTTGACTCATTGCTTTCCTTGATAAGCCTACCTAGGCTGAGGCCATCTAGGCTGAAAGCCTCTGGGGAATGCCACCGTCAGGAAGACAATTCGGTATAGAAAATAGTCCTGCCAACAAACTCCATCCAGATACACAGAAAGCAGGTCTCCACATGTGTAAGAAGACAAAGATCCAGTTACTGATTCCTGTCTGTCTAACCTCCCAGCTTTTGTGCAAGTGGGAAATGGAGAGCCAAACGGCTTTATCCATTCACATCCGAATCAAAATAATTCTGAATTCCCAGCTCCACAGTGCTATGGACCAAACAGCTGCCCTTCAAACACAAGATGGATGTTCCAGATAAATGCAGGTAGGTCATTCCAGATACAGAATGCTGATCTCCAGAGTGAAAGGGCCTTCAAGTTCAACTGACTGTGACCTTTAACAACATCCCTAATAAGTGCTCGACCAGCTTCTGCTTCAACTTCCCCAATATATCAAGCAGTTGCTGGACTGTACTGAACCAAAATCTTTCTCCCTGAAATTCCCAACTTTTGGCACTAGTTCTGCCCATCTGTAACACACCTGCTCCTCCTGCCTCCATGACAATCCCCCCAAATCCCCCCTTCTCCAGAGAACATGCCTGGCTCTCTCCTCCCCTGCTCACACGTGAGCTTGGTCTGACCACCACAACTCAGAGCACTTGGCTCCCTGGGTCAGCTGGGAGCACCAGGGCTGCAGCAGATTGTACCTTTCTAAGGCTGCGTCCTCCATCCATCCCAGTTCTCCCTGGCCCAGCCCATCAGGGGCACAGAGGCCAAGCTTCTACCCCTCCAGGTGAACCAGTGAACAAAGTAGCCCAGAACAGAAATGGGCCAAAAGCAGAGTGCTTGACCTGTACTCCTTAGTCTGCCTCAAGGCAGATTAACTAGCCAATAACCAAGCTGTCTGAAAGCCAAATGATTTTTGTGCTATTTAAAATTAAAACTCATGGTGGTTAATATCATTATAATTCCACCTCCAAAATTCCCACATGAATCTTTCATCAGATAACCAAGGCAAAGTAGATTTTCTGGTTGTTTAAGCTCTAGTAACCTGGAATATTTCTTCCATCTTCATTTCACCTCTGCCCCCAAATAACTATGTAATTTCAGGGGAAGAGTGACAGAGAATGAGGATCTTACGCCCCAATCTCAGCAAATGCTCCTTTCTCACACACCTCCTCTGCTTCAAAATTCACAGTTAACAAAAATATTTAATACCAGATCATTTCAGGTATTTTGTTAAATTCTTCCAACAAGAAATACTGATATATGAGTAACCTCTGAGATCTAAGACCATATAAATAGAGCAGCTGCTATTTCTGTTTCAGATGAAGCCACCATCCCAGCTCAGAGGCATGCACTGTTGCTGGGCTGGGACTAGGAAAACAGCCAAGATCTTTCACCCAGATGGCAGGCAGATCCTTCCTGGTGCGCCTTGTATGGACTTTTCTGTGCATAACGAAGTTTTTTGTCCTTGCTCTGGCCCCCCCGAGGCCAAGTATATAATACTTACATCCAACTCCAAATCCTAAAATCTATTTCTCAGCTTTTAAAATCACATACTTCATTTGAAGTAATTTTCATTCAACACTGAAATGACCTTTCGCTATTGAAAAACCTTGCGTTAATTATGCTACTAAAAACGTCTCTCAGTTGGAGACAGTTTGAACCTTGACATACCAAGGCTATTCATTCCAGGAGTGTTTCCTGCTCCCTGAAGGCTCCAGAGGCTCTCATTCCCCTCTGACTCCAGGATATCTGACCTAGCTCAGTCCCGTGCACATTCTGGGATGGGATCAAGAGTCCCTTAAATTCAGGAGATCCAGTCACAGTAGGGGAGATGGTAGAATGTGTGGACTGGGGGCTGTCAAGATGTTGGCAAAAGACCCGCCCCCCTGCTTCTCAGGCCCCTGCCCTACCACCCTCTCTCCCAGCCATGTGGCCCTGCAGTTGGTGAAGACAGGAACTTCACTCAGGATTCAGGGACTCCTGGAGCCCCCAGGCTCAGGACTGCTGGCTGTGGGTTTATATACACTCTTGGCCAAATAACAAAACACAAGGTGTTCCCCACTCAGACTGACAACTGCCCCTCCATTCAGCCACCAACTAGACATGAGGGTGCTTTCCTCACCTCTGCAGAGGAGCCAGGCTCCATCACTCTGCGGAGCCCTTGGCATCAAGTCCAGGACCCAGCCTGCAGCATCAGATGGCTCACGTGCCCACAAGCTCAAAGTTCTGCTTCTACACTGAAGTTTCTGGAAATTCATCCATTTCATCAAATGCATTGAGGGTGGTTTTGCTGTTGCTCCTGGAGGAATCTTGGATTTTGTTGAAATCTGCTTAAGAAAAAAAATTTACAAATACAGCACTCTGCAAGATGTGCCTCCAGGTCTCCATCCACCCCCTGATATTTCAAAGTTGCTCCAACTCAAGTTCTAAAATGATAACGCTGGAAAGGATTGATTCAGTTCTCTCATTTGGGGGCAAATTAGGGCCCTCAGACTTGGTTTGCCCAAGGTCACATAGCCAGACAGGAGTGGGCATCATGCTTCCTAACAGCATCAGTACCTGTCCGTCTCCCGGGCCCCGGATCTTCATTGAGGAAGGAGACGTGCGTTTTCCATTCGGTCCACTTCACCTCGTTGATCCTGTGAGTGTGATAATCATTCTCACTACTTCCCAACTGCACCTCGTTAAATGCAAACAAATAGCACGCTGTTTAGGGTGTCCTCCGCAGCTCCCCTTCTGTCTGTTCCAGGGATCAGGAGCACTCCTGCTCCTCTTGGTCACATCAGTGTTACTAGGGTTTGAAACCTGCCCAAGTCCCCATTTTCCTTGGCCTCCAGGATCAGCCTTCTCTCAGGGTGTGGCACCCAGAAGATCAAAGAGGTGTAAAGGGGACATCTCTGGCCAGCAGTGGCTGTGCCTGACTCAGGAGAGGCAGTCCTACGGGAAGGAAGGGAAAAAGGAAGGGAGGCAGGGAGAAGAGGAAGGCCCGGGCTGAGATGTAAGGGCATGAGGATTAAATTTGTGCAAGTTCAGTTCCAGTTAAGGCTGCACTAAAAGAAGATGGTTAGGTTTCAAACCCCCAAAAAGCAGTGTAGCCCATCTCCATTTTTTTCAGTGTCCCAGTTTAGGCCTTCACCTTGTTCAGCATCCCTTTTATTGGTGTATCTTATGTCAACCTCAGAATCTTCTCCCAAGCTATGTCATATACTAGAAATGTGTTTCCTGTCTTTAAGAATACGTTAAAGCGTTTCATGGCTGTTCCCACTGTTCTTCAGCTACCAGACCAGCACGTGTGTGTGTAGCAGTCCACCCTACTTCTAGCCCAGCCAGCATAAGAAATGGATAAAAGAAGGCCATGGGTGGCATCTGCAGACAGAATAGCCTGAAACAGCCTGAGAGAGCCGCTTCAGATGTTGGATTATAACTGGAGACGATGATTTGGCTGAGGTTCACATTCAGAGACCACCTCTAGAGTGAAGGTTTCAAAATTAGAGATGTTTGTTGGGGTAACAATTATAGTCAAAATGACGGCTCCCAGAGGGGTGGGAGTTTCAGTCAGAGAAGTAAGTTAAGGTATAATTATACTCCAAGAAGGTGGACTGCAGGGTCAGGCAGGCAGATGGAGGGCAGGAAGAGGCAGACCCATCAAAAAAGATCATGGCACATGCAAGTACTTTTAAAAATCAAAAAACTTGACATCTGTCAAAAGCAGCTGTCTTAAAACTTCCCATTTGCTGGTGACAAAATGTGCCTCTGGTCCCATGTCATATGAACCCATTCAGGGTCGACAGAAGGACAAAGAGGGTCTCTCCCTGCTCCTTTCTGAGGCTCAGGAAGCCTGTACCAGGGCCAAAGACCCCGAAAAAACAAATTCCATCTTCCAAGGAGGCAGAGCAGACCACAGTCCTGGTCTGGCAAGCAAATGGCAGCACCGTTTTGCTAATATTCACCAACGCATCTTTCTTCACCCACCCAAAGAGCACCACCAAAGGGTCCTTCACCCTTCGTTACCGCAAACACAGGCGAAAATCTTCCTCAGCCACTTTGCACAGCTCTCCCATCCGGAACCTGCTCCTCAGCCATTCTGGTAACATTTTCTCAAACTCCAAGATCGTCCTGGCTCTCTGGGGACATAAACGAGCCTAAGTGCATGCTGGAGTCAGCCCAGGAGCACAGCTACACATGAGTGTGGATGCGCCCACATTCCTGCACACACACACCACCAAACAGCCCACTCCACCCGCACAGAATGCTTAATGCATAGACCCATCTTTCAAAAATGAAAACCCAGTAAGTTTGAGGAAGGTGTTCAAATTGTATTAGGAGTTTCCTGTCGTGGCTCAGCGGAAACAAATCTGCGTAGTATCCATGAGGACGCAGGTTCGATCCCTGGCCTCGCTCAGTGGGTTAAGGATCTGGCATTGCTGTGAGCTGTGGTGTAGGTTGCAGATGCGGCTCGGATCTGGTGTTGCTGTGGCTGTGGTGTAGGCCAGTGGCTACAGCTCCAATTCAGCCCCTAGCCTGGGAACCTCCATATGCTGCGGGTGCAGCCCTAAAAAGACAAAAAAAAAAGAAAAGAAAAATCACATTTAAAAAAATGTTTTTGGAAGTCCAGGAGCTTTCTAACTGAAAATGTTAGGACCCTGAGACCCCAGGTGGGAGGGAGATTCGGGAAGCATGCAGTCCTATCCCAGTCTCAGGCTTGGAATCCCCTATGCAATTTTCCTGGGAAATTTTTCCAATTTCTCCTGAATATTATCAACAATCCAAAAGAGAGGGCCCTACTAATTAGTAATTTCCTTGTATCAAATCAAAGTTTTGCTCCCTCTTTGCCCTGTATTCCTCATGCCTGTCTTCTCAGGCCACAGAAGGCAGTTGCTCTGCAGATATCCGAAGGAACTCTCACCTTCTTCAACCCAGTTCCAACATCATTTCTTATGAGGCATGATTGCCAGTTCTCTCCCATATCTGGTCACTACCTTTGGATTATCCTGTGGGTTAATGTCCTCAGCGTTTAAGGCCCACAGCATGTGCGGAGTATTGAAGAAAAGCAGAATTGTCACCTCCATTGTTTTATACTCTATACTTCTCTTAATACAACCCAAGGTCATGCTTCAGCATCCACATATCACACCACTGACTCTGAGCAGAGTGCACCCATAAGACTGAGTTCTTCTCATGCATGTTGTTGTTGAACCACACTCCCTATATCCTTTGTTCCAGGAACCCAGCTTCCTCAAACCTGGCCACCCATAGGGAGCTTATGCAGATTCCCAGGCCCCAACCCAGAGCCACTGGTGCCATGTGCTGAACTGAGTCCCTGGGAACCCACAGAAGGGTTTCTGCCAAGCTCACCTGTAGGCGCCAGATACGCTCACTCTCCTTGGAGACATTCTCCACAGTTTCTCCCATCAGGGCAATGAGCATGTTGAGGAGGAGGACGAAGGTAAGGATGACATAGGTGATAAGCAGGAACAGGAAGAGAATGGGGTACTTGGAGTTCTGCTGGATGTTCAGGTCACCCAGGCCTATGGTGAGCTTGAAGAGTTCCAGCACGGCGTCACTGAAGCTGCCATAGGAGCTGCAGTCCTTATTGTCCTTGGAACACTTCTCAATCAGAGAAGCCAGGGCTGGAAGGACATAACAAGATGTTCTCTGCAGCCTCTCTGGTTAATTATCTGACAAGCTCATGCATACTTGCACATACACACATGCCCACACACACATACTACACGCCTGCTGCCTCCTTCTCTCTGGCCATTGAAATTCCACCTCCAGACTCAGCTCCTCCAGAAGCCTCATCAGGATGGTGTCTGCCTTGACCTCCTGCAGAAAGCCCTTCCTGCATAACAAAGCCCTAACTCTTCTCTCCCTTCTCTACCAGGGATCAGTCCTTCGTCATTCCTGGGCTTGTAGAGTTGCTAATTATAATCTATGTGTATCCCTGGCTCCCCAACCAGGTTTTGAGCTCCCAACTTCCTGCAGTCTGAGTTGTCTCCCCCGAGACGGGGAAGTCCTGAGTCTCTTCCTAATGCTCTGTGGCAAGATCTCTGGTCAAGGTCTGGGGCCCTTTCTTCTTTTCCTTCCAATGCACTACAGCTCACTGCTCAATGGACAGATGGATGAATGATCAAATTAATGAGTAAATGGATGGATGAATAAACAAGCTAGTGAAGGAGCAAATAAATAAGCAAACTGTGACCCAGAAGAGGTACCAGACAGATGGGAACAGCTGCCTAACTTCAAATGCCAGTGATGACTAGGGGAAAAAAAACTGGCACAGGAAAACAAAACCGTATCTCTGCACGCAGAGGCTAGAAATCAAATCAGGTTGTGCTGGTCCCTCTGTTGTAAACGGGGAGCTTTTTAAGAGGGGTTCTCCATCCCTGGTCACCAGCAGGCCAGAAGCTCTTAACGGATATATCTGTAGTTAGAGGAGTCCCCATCATGGCGCAGCAGAAACGAATCCAACTGGGAACCATGAGGTTGCGGGTGCGATCCCTGATCTTGCTCAGTGCGTTAAGAATCCGGCATTGCCATGAGCTGTGGTGTAGGTTGCAGACACAGCTCAGATCTGGCATTGCTGTGGCTGTGGCATGGGCTGGCAGCTGTAACTCCAATTAGACCCCTAGCCTGGGAAACTCCATGTACCGCGGGTGCAACCCTAAAAAGCAAAAAAAAAAAAAAAAGATATATCTGCAGCAAACTGTGACATTAACCTGAGGTGGAGGGCCACAGGAGACTACCTTGCCACATTATCAATCAAACTTCTGCCAACTTTAGCTTCCCCATCTGTAAAATGGGGCTGAAACGCCTGCCAAACCTATCCAAGGCTCTGTGGGCCACATAAGATGATGGCTGTAAAGGTGGGAGGCACGGCACGCAGCATGGATGGATAAAAGGGACCAGTTCAAATCCTGGAGACCTCAGTTCCCTTATGCTCAGGGGTGATGATGATTCCCTCTTGGTCAAGATGTTAAGAGAAGTAAAAAGATGGTGGTTGGGAAACGGTAAGCACAGTAAGTGTTCCACTGGTGGCCAATAAATTGCTGCTGAGGCTCCTGTGTGCTTTTTGACATTGGTATATTGTTAGTATCATTTATAAGTCAATTACCTACTCCGAATCCAAGTAAGAACACGATATATACAAACAAGAATTTCAGAACATCATGCAAAATGACCTACAAAGAAAGAAACACGATTCAAGGGTCAGGTTTGAGCACATTTTCACTGTACACTGATCTGACTGCTTTGCACCCGCTCCCATGTTCACACCCTGACCATGCCCACGCTCGGGCCACTAGCCCATGCCCCAGGCCAGATCCTCCTGTTCCTTCCTCCACACCTCAGCACTGGGCCTACCTGCCCAGGAAAGATTTTTCTTCTGTTTCTGCCCTCTGCCCTCCATCCTAGAACACAGTCTGTCTCCATCCCTGCTAATGCAGGCTATCCACGAGCACCTTTCCCCAGAGAATCTCACATCTGGAATCCTCACACTTCCTGAGGGCCATAGTGTGCCAGAGCCAGCTGGTACCAGCTCACAATAGCTGATTGTCACACTCATGAATTTTCTGAGCTGGTTGTTAAACACAGCCATGACTAAGAATTAATTATGTAAACTTGTAATTAAATAAATTACACTAGAAACAAAGAGAATAAACATTCAAAACTCACCACTTCCTAATGACTTTGCTACATTTTACAATTATCTAGGCTTTTCAGGTTATTTATAACTATCATAGACATAGGGTAGAAAAAGCAATAATGACTATGCATCCCTTCCCAATTCTGAATTCAGTGATGTCAGGCCTAGAGCTGGAAATCGTAGTGGGAATATTTACACCAAGGAAATTGGTTAAGTGCTACAAATCCGAGATTGTTGACTGTTTAGAGCTAGACTTAAGACAGTGATGGATAAAAATGTTAAGGCAGATTAAGCTTTATGTCTTATCTTTAGCTGTTCCATTGTGAATAGCATGAAAACAATGAAATATTGTTCTAGTATTTGAAAACTATTATCCAAGTCAGCAAAAATTGCTCAACATCACTGACAACAGGTGCAGTTCAAATATAAGGCTTCCTTGTGTCCCTTTCATCTCACTCCTTAAAGCAAAGGAAAACATCAAGCAACATTTACGTTGGCACAAACCTCACTTGTCAGTTGCAACCATAGGTTGGCATCAGAGATAAGAGTTCAACCAAAATTATCCTGTAGACTCAACCAGCCATGTGGAATTCACAGCAAAAAGCATTGTATATTATTATTTGTAACTTGCAATGTTACACATTTTATATGGTAAACCTATATAATGAACGTATCTATGTATGTGGAGATATATATACAGATTATGTATACGTATCACCGCAACCCAGAGAGCCTGACCAAAGGCATAGAGACGCCATGACCTCTGGGAGAAAGAGCAGAGGCCTGTCCCTTGGGCAAGCTTTGTTTCCTCTCCAGACCTCAGTTTCCCCATCTGAAAACTGGACCTTTTCTGAGGGCCCCCCCCCCCGCCCACCTCTGGAGGCTCAGCAGTCCCAACGCACCTTCTGGATCATGACGCTGTACATGCCCATGGACTGGAACCCCCGCGTGTAGTAGAGCATGTTCGCCCAGCCCAGGGCCATAGCCAGCACGAGGCAGGCGAGGTACTCTTTGTAGGCAAACAAGTACAAGAAGACAGACAGTATCACAAGCACAGCTTGGACAAAACTGTTCAGGAGACACAGGAGACAAGGGCCTTACTTACTTCTTCTCGGCATCAGGGCAGAGCTATCCAAATCCCCCAACATCCCTTAAACGGTCACACTTGGTGGCTGGTGCTAAAGAAATCAGCCCCAGGTCTGCTCGACCACACCTAAAATCCAGCCTTGCAGACTTCATTGCCAGATGGAAGTCGGGGCCAGCGGTAGGCTGACCGAAGCTGACAGGACTTGTGAAAGACACAGATCCCTAGGGCCGAAAGAGTCTGGTTCAGAAGGCCCAGGCTGCATCCCAGGAAGCTGTATGTTCTTTAAATCACCCACATGACTTCTGAATCTCATAGACTGGGGAACCATTGGGGTAGACTGGAGGGTGCAGTGAATGATTGCATTTTTAACCAAAATGACAAAAGCTGACAATGTCTTATACTCAAAAGCCAATCAGAGCAAAAGTCTCCCATAACCTACTTTTTTAAATCTTTTTTTTTTTTAAACTACACTATATGCTGTACAAGACACACTATAAAAGGAGACTGGCTGCACAGCAATGTGAGTGTACTTAACAGTGTTGAACTAGAGTTCCTGTTGTGGCTCAGGAGGTTAAGAATCGGACTGGTATCCACGAGGATGCGGGCTCAATCCCATACCTCGCTCAGTGGGTTAAGGATCCAGCATTGCTGCAAGCTATGACGTAGGTCGCAGATGCAGCTTGAAGTCGGCATTGCTGTGGCTGTGGCATAGCCGGCAGTTGCAGCTCCGATTCAACCCCTAGGCCTGGGAACTTCCATATGCCGCAGGTGTGGACCTAAAAATAAAAGAAAGAAAGGAAACAGTACTGAACTGTACACTAAAAAATGGTTAAGATGGTTTGATTTCTGTTATGTGTATTATACTACAATTTAAAATTTTAAAGGTCAGGGAGTTCCCTTCGTGGCTCGGTGGTTAACGAATCCGACTAAGAACCATGAGGTTGCGGGTTCGATCCTTGGCCTTGCTCAGTGGGTTAAGGATCCGGCGTTGCCGTGAGCTGTGGTGAAGGTTGCAGACACGGCTCGGATCCCGCGTTGCTGTGGCTGTGGCGAAGGCCAGCAGCTACAGCCCCTGTTAGACCCCTAGCCTGGGAACCTCCATATGCTGCGGGTACGGCTCCACATAAAAAAAGGCAAAAAGACAAAAAAAATTAAAAAAAATAAAATTTTAAAGGGCAATTCAATTTATACCGAATATACAAGATCAAAATCTGCTCCTAAACAGTACTGTAACGCCATCAGTTAGATAGACATCCAGACAGAAACTCTTGCTTATGACATCAGGCAGCCTCTGCAATTATAAAATATCTAACTAGTTAAAGTTAGGAGACAGGCAACCCTGATTGTCTTGTGAGGTTAAAAAGCAAGTGTTGGGTGATCAGTGCATTTGGGACTGAAATGAGGAAGCATGTTTATATTTTCCTCTACACTAACAAAACAACTAAAAAGCAGAGGGGTGGGACGAGGCATCGGTGCCTTTTGTCTGCACCAAAGCCAGTGACTATACAAATGGATTTTTCTCTGGAATCATCAGACTTTCTCAAAGGTGACAGGCTCACGTGTGACTTGCATCATGAGCAGTGCTGCACCTGGCCTGTCCACTCAGTGCAGTATCTGGGCCCCCCACCTGCCCACAGGGATGGAGAACTTGGTTCATGCCGCCAGAAGGCAGGTATATACTTAACAAACACCCATTAATACGTATTTGGAAATATTAGACCAAAATTCAAAGTCCTTTAGACCCAGCCTCCCAAATGCTCATAAGAGGGACTTTGATGGGGTCTACAGAGCCATGGAGACCAGCATGATTCATCCCAAGCTGCAGCTTCTGTTCCATTCACATGGCCTTTCCTTTAGAGACAGGGGTTACGTAATCCTCCAACATCAGCTGCGCATGACCGCATTCAGAGAAGCTGCTGAGCTCAGCTTTCTGGCTAGGGCCTAGGGTAGTTTATCCTGCACTGGCCTGGGGTGAAGATGACTGGGCAACAGGGCTGGCTTCGACAGGACCCAAGTTCTGCGTGACTGTGTGACTCACTTCCCTGTTCTGAGTCTCAGTTTTCATGCCTACAGATGCGACTCGATGTTTGCTCACATACCTTCCAGTCCAAGACAGCAGCCAGGAGCAACTGGCTTGGAACGTCCCTTCATAAAAACCTAAACCGGACAGCTAAGCCTCTCCACATCTTCTCATGCCACCTGCTGCCCGGGTCTCTGTGGCAGAACAGAGTCAGTCCCTGCAACCAGATGGTGGGCACTGTCCTAGCATTTTCTGGTCTTCTCCATGGCATCAATGTGCCTCTCTTAGCCGAAGGGAGAAAGGAGATCTCTGGCTATGTGACTTGGCAGAATGATTGGGACAGGGTGACATGGTAGGATGGCCATTGTAGAGGGACACAGCTGCCATCATATAGGACTTTAGCCCTGCCTGGGAGGTGGTGACCAAGCGGACAGACCTACTTACAAGACAAAGTGAAACCAGGCGTCGGAGAGGATGGACTGCAGATCTGAGGGTCTCAGCAGGAAGATCGCCATGCCCTGAGGCCAGAAAGGAAAGAAAAGCTGCCACTTCTTCATGCCCCTCACTGGAGGCGTTTCTCTAGAACTGGGACTCAGGGAGTGGGGAGTGCATGAGGGCTCAGCCAGAGCCCAGGTGAGGGATCTGGAAGGTTATTTGTGCCTGGGGGATGGAGGCAACCCCAGGGTAAAGAGTCGATGCTCCCCCTAATCTTAAATCTTTTACTCTCACTTCATCCTCACCCCCAGAACATGCAAAGCAGCACCACCATATGACTACCTGCCAGTCCCCAAATATGGCCTAGCTTTCCAGCCTCTGAGCCTTTGTTCATGCTGTTCCCCACACCTGTCCTGTGATACCTTCTCCCCAGTCCAACCTCATGCCAACCCTGCTCTACCAGAGCAAGTGCCATCTCTCTGCCTTCAAGCCTTCCCTGCTACCCCCCTGTCATCTCTGTTCTGAGACCTGAGCCCAACATCAGGCCTTTTCATAGTCTATCTTCATGTCTAGATGTTTGTGTCCATCTGAAATTCCCTACCAGACTATGAGCTCAAAGAGGGCAAACCGCCTCAACCCAATCACCTTCCCCAGGACCCCACATATAGAAGGTGTTCAGAATATACTGGTTGATTCATTGGTTGGATGGGTGAATGGATCAACTGATTGACAAACAGATGGAAAGATGGGTGGATGAAGGACAGAAGGACTGCGGGTAAGGATGAGAGGGTTTTGAATGGTTGAATGAGCAGCCAGGCTGATGAGAGAGGGCAGGTGATTGGATGGGTGGATGGAGGGGAGGGGAAGATGGGTCACCGAGTGGCTGGGGACAGAGCTGAATGGCAGATAGGTGGACAAATGGGTGGAGGGATGGAGAGATGAAATAGGTAGGATAAGCCTGCTTGTTTATTTATTTCCATTTTGTAACTAAATGCAAATCTAAAGGTTACCAAGGACGTGCCTCCCCAGAGTGCCCCCACAGTAGTAGCAGAGCTCGCTGTCAGCCCGCCTGTCTCTCGGGCCCCGTCTGGGAGGTCTTAGTGACACACTCACCTCTTTCACAGAAATGCACATGGCCCAGATGAGCACAAACATCCTTCCCAAGAGCTGCAGCCACCCCATTTTGTGCGTGAGGGCCAAGGGATGTGGCAGGGCCTGAGGAGGAAGGGAGAGGAATGCATGGGTGCAGGGTGAGGAGGGAAGAGGGCAGGGGTCTCATCAGCTCCGGGGGGAATAACGCACATACACATGCTGACGTGGGTGTGACGTGTGTGTGACGTGTGAGCTGGGCCAGAGGCCGGCACAAAGCCTGACCTCCGTACAGAACGAGAGAAGGAATGGCAGCCTCCAGCCCCTGCCTTCCCCTCCCCTAGTGAGAACCCAAAATTCTACAGCAAAAAGCATGATTCAGTCTGTGCTAACAACCCCTCACACCTCATGTCATTTGTCAACTCCAGACACTCACAGAACCCTACAACAAAGTTGAAGCTGAGATTTTTTTTTTTCTTTAATGTTTTTTTCTCTTTAGGGTCACGCCTGCAGCTTATGGAAGTTTCTGGGCTGAGGGTCAAAGCACAACTGCAGCGCTGGCCACAGCCACAGCCACAGCTTTCAGCAACGCTGGATCCTTAACACACTGAGCAAGGCCAGGGGTCAAACCCGCATCCTCACGGACACTAAGCTTCTTAACCCGCTGAGCCACAGCAGGAACTCCTAAAGCTGAGATTCTGTGACTTGGATAATGAATGGGAACC
Organism: Catagonus wagneri; assembly: GCA_004024745.2. Lineage (NCBI taxonomy): Eukaryota > Metazoa > Chordata > Mammalia > Artiodactyla > Tayassuidae > Catagonus > Catagonus wagneri. Next base: position 94,651 of record PVHT020000086.1, read on the forward strand.
GAAGACAGAATGGAGGGAATGCTTCTCCAGGGGACCTCCCCCTGCTCGCATTTCCTGTGGCCCTCAGGGCAAAAGCACGCCATCAGCTCCAGACTGAGACAGGGAGCCCGGGCAGGGCCTGCCTCCCTCCCCCAGCAGGGGTCAGCCTGGGGCTGAGCACCTGGGGCTCAGCTCAACCAAGCACTGGAGGTGCAACTATTCAGGGTCCAAGACACCGGGAAGCATGACAATCGAGGGACGCCATGTACATCTCCTGGCCTCTCTGGGCCTCAGTTTCCCCATCTGTACATGGGACGGCTCCAAGCCCCTGCAGCTCTGACCACCCTGCCTCCCACCTCAAGGGGCCCGTGTACCTCCTCCTCCCGGGGCCGGTAGTAAGAGACGAGGGTCAGGGTGATGTTGTAGAAGAAATAGAAGCAGAAGGACAGGAAGAACATGTACTTGGCAAACTTCTTCCACTTCATATGCAGCAGCGTGTGCAGGGGCTCCAGGGTCAGCATTTCATGCCGGTTCTGGGGGCACAACAGCACCAGTCACCATGGAGATAAGAGGAAGGGAGGGACCATTTTCAAGGGCCCTCATTTCAAAGGGAACAGCACTGAGTCAGCACTGCCCCTGGCTGAAGGGGCCAATGAACTGGTTTGGCTGGAAATGTTGGGACGGTAATTTCCAGCTCCTGAGGCTCGATCCCAGCGCAGTCAGACAGCAGCCAAACGCCACAGGAGCCTGGGACTTTCAGCGAGAGGATCTGACGCACAGCGGGGAGCAAGGGCTGGAAGAGGGGCCAGGGCCATAACTGGGGTTCTGGCCCCGACTGGGCCCCTCTTCACTCTGTGACCTAGGAAAACCTCTGACCCTCTCTGGGCTTTAGTCTCCTCATCTTTAAAACTGATCTCAATCCCTGCCATACCAGCCAGGTTCCTGTGAGGGTCAAGGGAGACCCCTGACAAGGCAGGCTCTAGGAAGCACAGGTCTTGGTAAAATGTGAAGAATGAAGATCTAGCATGTTGTCTCACTTTCCACCAAGAGAGCCAAAAAACCTCCCACTGCTGATCCCCCCTCTTCTTCAGCTTCGCTGATCTCCCCTCCTTGCCTCCTCCAGAAAGGCCTCCCTGATTGCTCCAGCTGTGCGCTCAGCCCGGGCATACAGAACCAGCAAGAGGAGTGGGGGAGAAACAAGGTGGAGATCAGCACCCCCCACCCCACCCAGGATTCTGGGGCCAGGAGACTCCCACCGTAAGGGCTGCTGAGAACAGGTGACCCCGGCACCTGCCCCCAGGCCCCGCCCACTGAGGCAAAGGAATGAGGGCTGCAGACATGTCCCGCCCGGAGCGTGGGGTCTTGCCAGGCCCTGCTGAGCCCCTGGTCTGAGGCCCAGCCTGCTGCCCTCTGACCTTCCCCAGCCCACCGGCAGACTCACGTCGATGCTGGTGTTATAGACAATGATTTCCAGCACCGAGTTGTCCGTCGTGGTGTCCACGTTGGTGAGGTCGTAGAGCGAGGATGACACGGGCCCGTAGGCCCAGTCGGTGAACTTCCTGGACAGGCTCCGGAGCCGCTTCTCCTTGATCTCACGACTGAGGATGTACTTCAGGATCTGAAGACAGGAAGATGAGCAACTGTCAGCCACTAGATGGGGCTTAGGGCCAGCGTGGCTGGGCCTGCCCAAGGCAGACAGGTCCCGGAAGAGGCTCCCACTGCAGTGCGCTGAGTCCAGTCCGAGTGCCTGGCACCAGGACCGCAGGGCCCAGCTTTAACGAAGCTCGCTGATCTGCCCGCCGTACTGCGGACTGTGAATGCCAGAGACAGGAGGCTTGAAGGCCCTTTGCACACTCCAGAGAGCTGTACGATCAGCTTACAAATCCTTGCACCAGCCAGGAGACTGTTCAGGGAAGAATTCAGGAACTGACAATTTTGAGAAATAATCTCTGGCCCTGGAGTTCCCGTCGTGGTGCAGTGGAAATGAATCCGACTAGGAACCATGAGGTTGTGGGTTCGATCCCAGGCCTCACTCAGTGGGTTAAGGGTCTGGAGGTGCCATGAGCTGTGATGTAGGTTGCAGACGTGGCTCGGATCCTGCGTTGCTGTGGCTGTGGTGTAGAGCAGCAGCTGTAACTCCAATTGGTCCCCTAGCCTGGGAACCTCCATATTCCGCGGGTGTAGCCCTAAAAAGCAAAATAATAATCCCTGGACTTCAGAAGAAGCTAGATGTTTTTCCAGCTTCCCCAGTGCTCCCCTCAGTCAAGACCCTGCCAGCTGAGGTTCACTGCTCATGGCCAAGCGGGGTGATGAAAGACACCGACCTCTCAGGGACGCCCATGGGACCCACTCTCTAGATCAGTGAGCCTTGCTCTGTGCTGAACATAAGAGTCACTAGGGAACGTCTGAAAATCCCACACCATCGACCAATTCTATCCAGATCTCTGGGGGTGGGACTCAGGCATCGGTATCTTGTCAAGTTTTCCCCCTGGGCAGTTCCAAAGTGCAAGGCGGAGAACTCGCTACTCCCCCAAAGCTGAGCCCCAGGTGACCGTGAGATGCGGGCAGAGCTTCCTGGGGCACCAACCCAAGGTCCTGTTGCAGAGAACAGTGTCAGAGCGCAACACCGGAGTTTCCATCTTCCACTGGAGTTTCCTCGCACGGGAGCCTTGTCTCGACAGCCCAGACAGGGAGCTCCGGGACACAGAGCACGTCTCCCATTGCTGGGCCCCAGCCTAGAAGAGCCTCAGGACAGGGTCTGTGTCGCAAGCAGTGTCACTCCACTCCCAGCACAGCAGCCAGCTTGGGCGGCATCCAAGAATGGTTTCCAAAGAAAAGTGAATGAAGGAGAGGAGGGGCCAGGAAGGATGCAGGCGCCTCCCCAGGGGGCCTTGCTCCATGCAGGAAGCTAGCTCCCCCGGCACAGCACACACCCCAGCCGTCCTTAGAGAAAGCTCCATTTGTGGCCACAATCTGCCTTCCCTCAAAGTCTCCTGGGAAGCTGTGTCCTTGGGGTGGGCAGGAGACAGGAGAGGCGGGCACACAATTCCTCCCGTGTCAAAGCTGTCCTCCGTGTCCTCCTTCTCCCACGGGAGAATGAAAAGGTCCCTTGTGGGCCCCAGCCCTGAGCACAGGGACAGGACCCAAGGCCCTCAGGGAAAACCGCCTCCTCCTCCAGCGCCCCGAGGCTGGCATGACTGTGATGGCTTAACTGCTCCCCACCCACCCAGCACCCTCCTGCCGCCTCCCCGGAGCCGCAGTCCCCTCCCAGCGCTGGAGGCGTGGAGGCTGGAGAGCAGCTTGGCCATGACCCCGACCCCCAACCTGAGGCCTGACCTTGAATCTGGACCAAGCCACGGCTCCAGCTACTTTTACAGAGATGTGCGCTCATCCCGGCCAAGTTTCCACAAAGGCTGCCTTGTTAACTTGAGTTCCTTGGCCACGGCACAAAGGACCACGAGCAGCCACACACTCTACCGGGGACGTGACTCAATGTTTCAACCTGATAGACAGGCTGGGGTCTCTCCAACGTCGGGGAGCAGCAGCCCACTGGCTCTGGATCCAGAGCGGACGTTCTGGGACTCCTCTCCTCACGAGAGGCAAAAGTCCTGAGGGTTAGACGTGCAGCCTCAGTTCAGGTGCCTCGCCACACACAGATCCTTAGCCGCAAACCATCTGTCACCCCAGCCTTAAGGCTCCCCGACTCTGGCCCAGAGGAGGGGCTCCCAGGACGGGAGACAGAAACACAGACCGTTAGGGCCTGAAGTCCAGAGAGTGGGCCCGCGTGCTGCCTGTCCACGGCCTCCCAGGGGAGCACGCCCGCCACCCTCCCGCCCTGTCCCCGAAGCCTGGCCCACCTCGGCCTTGCCCATCTTGGCGGCCAGCTGCAGGGGCGTCAGGCCGTCGTTGTTGCGCGTGGTCTCCAGCTCCCAGTTGCCGCTCCTCAGCAGGATCATGTCGTACATGCGCTTGACAAAGTCATTCTGCGTCTTGAAGTCCTCGGCCACCGTCACCAGCGCGTGGAGGATGTTGTTGCCCCGCGAGTCCTGCGAGGTGATGTCCGTCTGCTCATTCTCCATCAGCAGCTGCACGATCTCAGGCTGGTTGGTGCAGGCTGCCAGGGCCAGCGGTGTCTCACCTTGGGGAGGGGAACGCAGGGGCTCAGTTCTCGCGTGGACCAGAGCAGTGATCCCCAAGTCCTCAACTGGGGCTTATCCCGACCATCTCAGCTGGGGGTGGGAGACCGAAGCTGGATTATTGCAGTAATGTCCTGCTGGTCTCCCTGCGGCCACCCTGGCCCTCCAACACCGCCCTCAGCACAGCGGCCAGACCGGTCCTGTTCACAAGTAAGGCTCGCCTCACCCAGAATAAAAGCTCAGATTCCAGCAACAGCCCACAAGGCCCTATGTCTTCTGACATCATCTACTCCACTCCTTCTCCAGTACTTGCCTCATCACAATGGCCTTTTTCCTTTTCTTCCAACCCACACAGGCGTTTTCCTACCTCGGGGCCTTTGCCTCTAGCCAGGGAATGTCCATATGCCACTGGTGGTGGCAATAAAAAGAAAAGAAAAAACAGAACAAAACCTAGAACAATGCCTGGTGCATAGAGTAAATAATAAATGTTGAGAAAAAGAGAAGGCAGGTGACACACACATAGTCACACGGCAAACTGGGGACAGAACCAAGACTAGACATCAGGTCTCCTGCTGCTTCCCCCTCAGTCTCCCTCCTGTCCCCTCTCCTCATCCCACCTGACAAAGACCTGATGCCAGGCAATGGACTGAGCAAGACCCCATCCTCAAGGCCACACAGACCCATCTAGTCGTGCTGATTAAAAAGCCACACAGGGAGTTCCCTGTGAGGCTCAGCTGGTTAAGAACCCATCTAGTATTCACAAGGACGCAGGTTCGATCCCAGCCTCACTCAGTGGGTTAAGGATCCGGCACTGCCACAGCTGTGGCACAGGTCACAGATGTGGTTCAGATCTAGCGCTGCTATGGCTGTGGCATAGGCCAGACGCTGCAGCTCTGATTAAACCCCTAGTCTAGAAACTTCTGTATGCTGCACGTGGGGCCCAAAAAAGCCAAAAAAAAAAAAAGACAAGCCACACAGAACAGAAAATAGGTCCTCCGCCATCAGTCAGGGCCTGGGCTAGGAAGAAAAGCTGACAGCAAAGTTAAACCAGGAAAGTTTTTGATGTGATGGAACCGTTTGTTCCCTGTCCTGGTCACAGTGGTGGTTATGGGATTGTACGCATTTGTGGAAATGAAAACTATACATCCAAATGGGTGAACTTCACTGTTTCTAAGATTGCACGTTTAAAAAAAAATTTTTTTTTCAACAGGGACAGCCTAACTCATTTGCTTTTAGACTCTGCAGTGTGTCAGCCAGGAAGTTTTCGTCCTCTGGCTTTTGCCTCCCTGTCTGCAGTCCTGAGAGGCACTGGACACAGGACAGACGCCAGAGCTGGCTGCCAGGATGCCCAAGTCAGCTCCTTAACTGCACTGAGGGAAGTCATTTCCCTCCTCAGAACCTGTCTCCTCCCGGGTAAACTAGGGCTGAAAATAGGGTTCCCTCCTTGCTCTCCCTCCCAGGTCCCTGTTCCCTGCAGCCCGCCGCCGCCGTGCGCTCTAAGACCACGAGACAAGACGACACTCCCAGAGTGCAGGCTCCTCCATCCCCGCGCCACCGCCACGTCCAGTCCCGGCCCCTTCCTCTCTGGTCCTGCCCGGCTACCCTGTTCAGAATGGATCTGCCCCTACCGTGCCCCCAACCCCGGGCCTGGTTCTGTCCTCCAGGGCCACACAACTGAGCCGGGAGAGACTGGCAGCAGGGTCTCCAGCCCGCTGCCTGCCAGCGCCGCTCGGGGGCAGAAGCCCCGCCCCGCCCTCCTCCCGGCCCCCCGGCCCCACCCTGGGCGGAGGCAGCACCCACCGAAGTAGAAGCCTTCGTGCTGGTACTTGGGGTTGAAGAAGACCCCCTTGGCGTGGGCGTTGACGTCCGCGCCCGCGTTGATGAGAAGGGCGGTGAGGTCTCCCTGGCGCCGCTCGATGGCGATGTTCAGCGCCGTCTGCCCTGCGGAACCGAGCAAAGGTCAGCGGGGGCGCTCTGCCGCTGGGACCCGGGGTGGCACACCTTCTCTGGCCTCCGTATCCTCCATGGACAAATACCAACCGCCTGTCTGGTCTGTGTCGCCCTTCTACCAAGAATCCCAACTTCATTCTTTGCTTCATTCCTCTTGCGTGGAAGCAAAGGAGTGTTTACGGATAATCTGCTCTGTGCTGCGTACCCGGTGCTCAGGACACAGCGGGACCCCGGAGGCAGAGGTTTCTGTTGGTGGTGTTGTTGTTTGGGGTTTTTTTTTTGTGTGTGTGTAGGGGGGGGTTGTTTTGTTTTCAGCTACTCCGGAGGCTTGTGGAAGTTCCTGCCTCAGGGATCAAACCTGTGCCACAGCAGTGACAACACTGGATCCCTAACCTGCTGAGCCACCAGGGAACTCCCAGATGTAGTTTTGGTTCCTGTCCTCAGGAAGTTCACAGTCTCACTAAGAATTAAGCGCTGTGATGCAGGGAGGTGCAGGGACTGCGGTACACAGCAGGAGCGGTTGGGGGGCTTTCAAGAAGTGGCCCCCTAACCTGAGCGCTCATAAGTTTAGTGGGGCTGGATGGGGTGGACTCAAGGCCTCATAAGCCAGGTTAAGAGGTTAGAACCTTATCTTCAAGGCTACAGGAAGGCACAGAAGGCACTAAAGCAGAAAAGAGCACAACCAGGGTTTGGGTTTTGTACACTTGTGTTTTCAAACCACTCTGGTTGCAAAATTGGAGGATGCATTAAAAAGAGCCCAGACTTGTGAGCAACAGTCCACCTGGGAGAGCCCAGGATCCTTAGGAAAAATGGTCCTGAGGATGGTCTGTGGGGACTGGGGGAGAAGGAGTGTCTCAGGTCCAGGCAACTGGCCTGGGTGCTGGGTGGAGGGTACCCTGGTAGCTGAAAAAAAGAACAGGGGAGAAGAAGCATGGAGGGGGAGGAGGGACACTGACCCTATTGGTAGAGCCTGCAGAACCTCCAGATAAAGGGGGCTGGAAGCCTGCGGGGAGGTGGGAGGGAGTTTCAGAACATTCCAACAGAAATAGCATTTTACAAAGAGCTGCCACCGTGCCTTACATAAAAATAAAGGCTTTTTTTTTTTTCTTTTTATGGCTGCACCTACAGTATGTGGAAGTTCCCAGTCTAGGGGTCAAATTGGAGCTGCAGCTGAGGCCTGTACCACAGCCATGGCAAAACCAGGTCCAAACTGCATCTGCAACCTACATCGTACTTTGCAGCAATGCCAGGCCCTTAACCTACTAAATGAGACCAGGGATCAAACCCGAATCCTCAGAGAGACACCATCAAGTCCTAACCCACTGAGCCACAATAGGAACTCCCATAAAAATAGTCTTGATGGGAGTTTCCACTGTGGCACAGTGGGTTAAGGATCCAACTGCAGCCACTCAGGTCGCGGCAGAGGCCTGCATTCGATCTCTTGCCGGTCTCAGCTGTGGCTCTGATTCAACCCCTGGTCCCAAAACTTCCATACGCTGTAGGTGTGGCCATTTTAAAAAAGTGAAAATAAAGTCCTGGTGGATTAAAGACCTAAGCATTTTTAAAAATTAGGAAACTGTTTATAACTAACCTTTTGGCAGGGAAAATCTTAAGCAAAATGCAAAACTATTAAAAAAACTGACTTTTTTTTAATCTGCTTACATAAAAATTTCTGTATTTCAAAATACATCTTAGGGAGTTCCCATTGTGGTGAAGCAGAAAAGAATCCGACTAGTATCCATGAGAATGCGGGTTCCATCCCTGGCCTCGCTCAGTGGAGATCCTGCATTACCATGAGCTGTGGTGTAGCCTTGCAGTGGCTGTGATGTAGGCCGGCGGCTACAGCTCCAATTTGACCCCCTATATGCCACAGGTACAGCCATTACAAAAAAAAGAAGATGAAGAAAATACACACAACTAATATAGAAAGTGGAGAGTTCTCTTGTGGCTCAGCAGGTTAAGGATCCCTGCATTGTGACTGTAGCAGCCTGGGTCACTGCCATGGCACAGGTTTGATCCCTAGCCCAGGAATTTTCACATGCCATGGGCACAAAAAAAAAATACACACATATATATATTATATATACACACACATATATACTTATAGAGAGAGAGAGAGAGCAAGCGAGAGGGAGGACATGAAATATGTTTGGAATCACTGGTCATCAGGAAGATGAAAATTGAACCTAATGAGTTAGCACTTCTAACTCACCAAACTGGCAAAAACCAATAAATATATATATAATATATATATTACACGGATGTCTAATTTCCGGTAACAGTGAGGGATGAGTGAATGAGATATTCTTGTGAGAGAAGAGCAAATTAATACCTTTTGTAGGCAAACTTGGCAATGACCTTTGTAGTTGTAAATACGCATTCTCTTGAACCCAGAAAATCCAATTCAAAGTATTTTCCTAAAACACGTATGCACCTTGCAAGGATCCCAGGCAAGAATATGCATTACAACACTGTCATAGCAAAAAAATGGAAACCATCTGGATGTCTGCCAGCAACAGAGGAATGAGAAACCAGCCACAGTGCAGCCATCCTCAGTCTAAGCAGATGAAAAGGAGACCTTTATAATCTCATACAACAAGGTGTCTAAGACATATATTTAATCCCCAAAAATCAAATTGCAGAGCAATACACACAGTACGACACTATTTTATGTTAAATAGATAAATGAATAAATAAAACTATGTATTTCTCTGTGCACATATACACACATGTCAAAAGTCTAGAAAAATCTTTAAAGGATATACACAATAATCATCATCTCTGGAGAGGAGAATGGGGAACAAATGAAGGATTTGGTTTGGTCTAGTTTTACTTAAAATATTTGAATGTTTTACAATGAAACTGTAATCCTGTGTTATTTATGTGATTAAAAATAAATTGGCGTGTTGCATCTGTTATACAGAGGTTCATTATGCTAATACCTTAATTGTAGATTTAAATTTTTTTATAATAAATTTTCTTTAGCCGAGCAAATTGTTAAAGAAAAAAGTCCTTGAAGGCCTCTGATCAAATGCTTAAAATACATATATATTAAGAAAGTTGTTGTTGGAGTCTCTTTGCAACATAGAGAAAAAATATTAGGAGTTCCCGTTGTGGCCCAGTGGAAACAAATCCCACTAGTATCCATGAGAATGGGGGTTTGATCGCTGGCCTTACTCAGCAGGTTAAGGATCCAGCATTGCTGTGAGCTTCTGGTGTAGGTCACAGACACAGCTTGGATCCTGAGTTGCTGTGACTGTGGCGTAGGCTCACAGCTACAGCTCTGATTCAACCCCTAGCCTGGGAACTTCCATATGTTGCAAGTGCGGCCCTAAAAAGCAAAAAAAAAAAAAGAAAAAAGAAATATTTGCCTCTGCCAGATGAGGAAACCGAGACTCAGAAAGGCAAGCTAACCTGCCCAAGGTGAGGAAGTATGTTACTCTGCTAGTCCTGGAACCCCTCAGCCCCAGGTGGAGGGAAGTGCCTACAACACAGAGGGGAGGGTTTTGGCTGACACCGTCAAGGAGAAGAATGAGGAGTTGGTTTCTGGGAAGACAGGAATAAATGGCTCCTCCCACTCTGCAGAGAGAGTGGGTGCCTGCAGCTCTGCCCCGCACAAGCTCACCAGTGAGAGGCTGATTCATGAAAGAAGGAATGGATAAGGCAAGGGGAGGCTGAGAAAGGAGACAGGTAAGGATTTGCAGCAAAGACAGCAAGGCCTTAATAGAGACATTAATCTTCATTTACTCAGTCATTCAAAAAATATCACTTAAAGGAGTTTCTGTTGTGGCTCAGTGGGTTGAGAACCTGACATAGTATCTGTGAAGATGCGGGTTCGATACCTGGCCTCACTCAGTGGGTTAAGCATGCAGCGTTGCCACCAGTTTCAGCATAGGTTGCAGTGCAGCTTGGATCTGGTGTTGCTGTGGCTGTGGCATAGGTCGGCAGCTGCAGCTCCAATTTGACTTCTAGCCCTGGAACTTCCATATGCCATAAGTGCAGCCTTAAAAAAAAAAAAAAGATGATAACTAGCTAGCTTAAGGACCTCTTATGTGAGACCCCAGAGCACTAGGGAATCCACCATGGCCAATATAGACTCCATCTCTGCCCTCAAGCAGACTGTCAGCCTGAAGAGGGGAGTAAGTCCTCGCAATATTGACAAGAAGAAAGGAGGGAAGAGAGGGGACTGAAAAGGGAAAAGAATCAGGACAGGCAAGCTTGAGGCACTGGCCTAAACCCTCCTGGCTACACAACTAGTGTCAACTCCCTCTGACAGACTCAGAACATTGTGCAATTCATCTAGTTTCTTTCTTTACTTGGCTACCAGGGAGCTCAGTATGTAGCTCGGCACTCAGTTGCAGTAACCTTCCTTGCATTTCCTCTCTTCCCATCAATAGCCTTTAGTTTGTCATAATCCTTAACTTTTTCTTGTATATAGCAAAAGTTCTTTTGAAAGTCTGCAAGGAGTACAAAACATAAATAAAATGACTTTCTCCCAGAAGAAAAGTTAAGGGCCCAAGCCAGACTCCCACTTGCAAAAAGCTGAGATGTTTGACACTCAGATCATAGCAGCAAAATGGCATCCAGGTATTCTTGAACGATTTTTGCCACAAGCACCTCCTAAGACCCCAGCAAGATGTGTACTGACTCCAAAAACTCAGAAACACACCTTACTGATTATTCAAGAGATTTCCTGAGCAAGGAAATACTATCCCAAATTTGGTCTCCCTACCCCCTCTCTTAAGAGAGAAACCACAAAACTGAGACCCAGGTGAGGCAGTTAATGATGACGATGATGATACTAATTGTTGCCATATGTTGGCCCATGCCGCTCTCTAACCTCATCTCCAGCTTTCTTTCCAGTGCTCAGCCTGCCAAGCTCAGTTCCACCTTGGACTTTTGCCTGTGCCTTGTTCTGGATCCTGCTCATCATGCAGGCTTCGGGTCAAAGGTCACCTCTCTGACCATCCACACTGAAGTCACCCATCTCCAATCGCTTTTGTTGACATTACTTTTTTTTTCTTTTTAGGGCCACACCCACGACCTATGGAGGTTCCCAGGCTACACCGGATCCTTAACCCACTGACCAAGGCCAGGGATCAAACCTGCAACCTCACAGTTCCTAGTCAGATTCATTAACCGCTGCACCATGACGGGAACTCCCATCTTTTACCTGTTTTTAAAATTTTTATTTTCATAGCATTTTTTAATCAATTTTTTTAGAGCAGTAGCCTTCATGTCTTGTTCTCTCCTGTGTCCCAGGGCCAAAACCCCTGCCCGGCACGTGGTCAGTGCTCAGGAATGTTTGCAGAATGAAAGCAGGTGCCGGGCACCGAGCTAAGTGCTTTGGGCTTTGGTGACAGCCATGCCCGTGCCTGGTGTGGTCCCCACCCCCGCAGCATCCCCGTCTGCCCAGCCCCGCCCGCAGGCAGCTACCTTGGTAGGCCTCCTCCGTGTACTCGGCATTGATGAACCTGTCCAGGATGTCATTCTCCTCGGCGAAGGCGAGCAGGACGCGCACAATCTCCTTGGTGCCGGGGTTGATGTTCAACAAGGCCTTCATCAGGCAGGTCTTCCCCGTGTCCGAGGCCGTCAGCTTGTGCATAAGGAAGTCTGCAGGCAGGGTCGCGGGACGGAGCCGTGGTACAGTGAGGGCCCCGTCTGCCCTGGGCCCTCCCAGCGCAGAAGAGGGGAAGCCAGGGGCTGGGGGCTGCAGTCTCAGACCCCAGGACCCTGCTCCAGGGCCTCCGCTGGCCTCCCCGGCCCACGCTCTCTCCTCCCCACCTCCCTGTCCAGCTCCTTCTCCTCTAGCTCCCTTGCGAGCTCCTCCTTCTGCTCCGTGAGTTGCCCAGAGTCTCAGTAGAGACCCACTGCCTGGCTTCCCATCGTCTCCCTCAATGATGACACCCAGGAATCTCCAGCCCCCCATCCCCAGAGCCGTTGCCTACAAATAGAGCTCACGGCCGCCTCCCCCCGCCCCCAACTTGGTCCTCAAGACAGCTTTCGGCGGGAGGGGAGGGGCTTGAGGGGAGGAGGAGGGAGTAACCAGCCATCGAGCCTCCCAAGTCCAAGTGGCACCACCCTGGACTCACTTCTCACGTCCTGGAGTCCTGCCAACACCACACTCTGAAGAGCCGTTCCCCCCTCCCTGCTGCTGGGGTCCCGACTCTGCCTGAACCGCCACGGCCTTCTCCAGTTTTATCCCCAACCTCCGCAAAGGAGCCAGCTCATGACCGTCACCTGTGTAAGCCCTCGCCTGGCTCCCCGTTGCCCTCAAAATCAAGTTCAAAGTCGCCAGCCCAGCATTTAAGGCTGGAGCGCAGGGTGAGGGGGCGGGGTGGGGGTGGGGGGTAGGTGGGCAGCGGGAGCCGAGCAGTACCCCTAACCCTGCACCCTCCGCCAGGGCAGGCACTGACCGGGCACGTCCAGGCCACGGCGCCGCTTGCAGACCTCCCGCAGCTCCACCAGCAGCGCCACCAGCTCCTCCACACAGCCCTCGGACACAGCCGCAAAGATGCGTTTCTTCAGCCGCTTCTTTTTGCGCCTCTGCTCTTCCTTGGCCAGGTTTGCACTGAGACCGAAAAATGTTTGCAGCTCACCACACGTGCACCCCCCCACACTCTCCCTTCCCCCGCCCCCACCAGAGCCTGCAGGGCGTCAAACCAGCCCCCACCAACTGCACACACCTGTCGCCATGTCTGACATCCCCGCCACAAGGGCTGGGGCCTCTCAGGACGCATATGACCCTGCGGGGCTCCCCTTCCAATCCAAATGCAATCATCTTTTATCAAACTGTATTGTGGATCCACATAGTAACAATCAGGAAAGATACATACCTAACTGTTCATTGAGATTATCTCAAAAATATGGATTACAGGAAGGAAAATCACTTTCATGTTGTGTTGTTTGAATTTTTTCCCTCTCTCTCTCCCCACCCCACACTCCAAATTGCCAGCCACGGTAACGTGCTGATGTATATACCCTTTTGTTTGTATGTGTTCTTGCAAAATGCACATTGATATTTGATGACTATAGGCATGAATTTTTTTTCCCCCTTTTACGGCTGCACCTGTGGCATATGGAACTTCCCAGGCCAGGGGTTAAATCAGAGTGGCAGGTGCAGCCTATGCCGCAGCCACAGCAACACCAGATCCGAGCCGCATCTATGACCTATGCTGCATCTGCAACCTATGTAAGGCTGGATCCTTAAGCCACTGAGTGAGGCCAAGGATTGAACCTATGGAGACAACATCAGGTCCTTAACTCACTGAGCCACAATGGGAACTCCTGTATTTTTAATTTACTTATATGGGGTTGGGTTAGGTTCTCAGACTGCTGCATACTGTTGTTTGGATGTTTTATAATGAGTGGGTATTACTTTTATAAAACATAATACTCCCTTCCCCACAAAAATGACCTACGCACCATAGCCATGGGCCCAGGCGTTGGTCCCAGAGCCCCCAAATGGAGGCGTCTTTCTCTTTCCTGCGGAGTCCTGGTGCCGGCCCCTCTGGCACCTGCCTGGTGTGCACGGTGGGAGGAGGGGAAGGGCCAGGCTCACCTGGGACTGTTGGGATTGGATGGGGTCTCTGTCACATCATCCTGAGGAGACTGTGGGGAGTCCATGTCATCACAGTTGCCAGAAACACTGCAGGGAGTGGGGAGGGAAGAGAAAGGGACATGTTTTTAAATGGACAATGGTAACAAGCCACAACCAGGCCCGGCCGCGTGGCCAGGGCGAGTCACTGCCCACCTGGTAACTTGCCTACCGGCTGGAGCCAAGAGCTGTGCCAGAGCAGGGGGCCGGGGGCCGGGGGGTGCGGTACTCACCACTGCCGGATGTTGGAATCCATGGGCTTGGAGAAGATGGGGGGAGAGGTCTTGGCGACAGTGGGGTTGGGCTCAAACCCTTCTATCTCCAGGAAGAAGTGTGAGCTGGAGGGGGGACACCCAAGCAAGACCATTAGAGCAGAGACAGGGCCTGTCCACCTGTGTACCCCGCAACCCCCCTGGCAAGGGTGCCCACACAGGCGTGGTGCTCACTCTCAGCCCACTCTGTGCCGGACCCCAGGCCCATGTGGCCTCGCTTAACCTAGAGGGGTCCTGTCATTATCACCCCCATTTCACAGGTGGGCATGTGAAGGCTCTGAGACCCAGCAACTTGCCCGAGGTCGCACAGCAGGTGGTCAGCAGAGCCTGGATTCAAAGCTGGTTCTCGATGACTCTTGGCACTAGAAATACGGGCTAGATGGACCTGGGCGGTCTCTACTGGGGTGGCCTAACATCCGGGGTGGGGGGTAGATTTTCCTGTCTGAAGCTGCCCCCAGGTACAGAGGACACCTCCCGGTCCTCCTCGCCCCCTTCACATAGTTAACCCTACAGACTCCATGATCCAAATCTTCACCCACTTCTCCATCCCTCACCACCTGTCATCGGGGCAACAGTCCCAACAGAAGCCCTACCCAGGGTATCCTTTCCGAAAGGCAAGTCTCGTCAGGCCCTCCCTCGATGGTTCCCACTAGCCCTCAAGTTTGTCAGGTCTCCTTAACTGACCACCAAGACCCAGCCCCAGCGGGACTCATCTTCCCAAAGACCCACCCACCCGCCCAGCATTCAGCCACCCACGATTCTTCACTGGGTGTCGCCCCGAGCCTCGCCCGTGCTGCACTTCCCTTCGTCTCCACCTGCCGTCACCACCGTAACCCACCTCCTCCACAACGTGCCCGCAGGATCAAAATGGGCCGCCCTCCTCGGGCCCTGCCCTCCCAGTTCTCCTTCTCCGGGTCACCCCCTCTCACCGCCCCCACAACGTGCCCGCAGGATCAAAACGGGCCGCCCTCCTCGGGCCCTGCCCTCCCAGTTCTCCTTCTCCGGGTCACCCCCTCTCACCGCCCCCACAACGTGCCCGCAGGATCAAAATGGCCGCCCTCCTCGGGCCCTGCCCTCCCAGTTCTCCTTCTCCGGGTCACCCCCTCTCACCGCCCAGACTGTGAGCAGGGACGGGCGTTCTTTGTCTCTGCGTCCCGGTCTCCCCAGCCTGCTGCACAGAAGGCTTCAGCAATTATGACCCGAATCCGCAAAAGGGAAAACACCGGGCTCACCCAAAGGGGGCCTGGGACAGGGGCAGAGGAGGCAGGGCAAACGGGCCAGCCTAGACTAGGTGGCCCACCCGGGTCCAAGGCAGGCATGGCTGGTATGGAGGAGGGACATTCGGGCTTGAGAGGGGCTGAGCGGGCGGGGGACGGCGACGGGGCAGCTTGGGGGCCAGGTGTGACCCTAGAGAAGTGCTTTCTCTCCCCCTGCCTGCTCTGTGTCCCCAGCTGGAACGTGGTCATGACCATCCCGGCCCTGCCCAGTTCCCAGGGGCCCTGGGGAGTGACAATGACAATAACAACGATGAAGACAAAGTTCAAGCTAACAAAACACCATTAGTGCCAACACGTGCTTGGCGCTTTGCCAAGCGCATTGTTGGCCCAATTGTGATTAACCGTCATCCTAGGAGCTGGTGCCCTTGTTGGTGTCCCCCTTACACAGGTGGGGCTGGAGAGCTTCACTGACCTGCTGGACACACAGTGGATAATAACCCTCAGGGGACATGAAAAATGTACCCAGGAGGGGGGTCCAGCTACCCAGAATTTCCACCCACCTTTTGGCCCCTTATCTCAGAATGGTTCCAGCAGTCCCCTGCCTCCTCCGGAAGCCTTTCTGAATGTTTCTGCCTCCATGTCCCCGGCCCCTCCAGGGAGGCTGCCCTGGTGATTCCAGAAGTATTGACGCCCCCAGCTCGGCCCCAGACTGTGCAGTGCTGTTCTCTGCCCAACCCCCACAGTTATGCCAGGTTGAGCCCCAGGCCACCCCCGATGAGACTGAGTCTCAGATCCACCCCGGAGAGGGGCTCCCTGAAGGTGGGCACCAGGCTCTTCCTATGACCCTCACAGCGTATCACCCAGGCCTGAGCCTGAACCTGCCAGCACTACCTCTTCTTGGTGGGGGTGGTCTCTGCCGGCCTCTTCTCCTGCAGGATGGCAGGGTTCCCACTGGGGATGACGGCTCTTCTGCCCACGAGGGGCACCGTCTCCTTGGGATGGGCATTCATGGCTGGAACACAATCAAAGCGCAGATGCTCAGGATCAGGGGACAGGGAGGAAATTCAGGAGGCTTCAGCCCCCCTGCCACGTGGCACCGTGTGGCCCCTGCTCACACCCTCTAGATGAGGAGCTCCCTCTGCCCCGTCAGGTCCCCAGCACTTCTCAGGTCAGGGAGACGGTCTCTGCATCTTCCCCTGATCCCTGCTTCAGCACCCCGGATCCTGTGGGTCCTGGGAGAGCCCAGTGGAGCTGGCATGAAGGGAGGTACTGGGAAGAGGATTTGATGTCTCCCAGGAGACACCGAGGGGAACTCAGAGGTCTCTGGGTGGGGAGAAGGGCTGTCCAGGTAGAGGGAACAGACTGAGCAAAGACCAGCAGTCAAAGAAAGTTCAGCTGGTGTGGCTGCTGAGGCTGGGGTGGCTGGACCCACGAGCAGTGAGACGCTCGGGAGCGGGCAGGACCTGGAACAGCAGCCGGAGCTGTGACCGATCCTGGGGCAGCAGGGACCTCAGAGGGATCCGGGTTCTATAAGAGACAGCACATGGGAAATGGAGGCGGCCAGAGGCTAGGGGGAGGCCAGCAGGACTGGGAGGGTGGGCTGGCCGTGGAGGACGAGGTGGACGAGAAAGAGCTGTGTGGACAGGAGGTGACTGCAGCTAGTGGGAGCCGTTCTCAGATTGAGCCCCCCTCGGAGAACACCCTCAGAGTCACAGGGACTGGGGAGTGGGGTGATTTCCGTAAGAAGAGCCCAGCTGGGTGGGGTGGAGCTGGGGCCGCTGGTGATCCTGACCCGAACAGGAGAGCTCCCTGGAGGAAGTGTCTGAACGGGGTTGTCTTCAGACCACAGTGAGGCCTGGACCTGGGAGCGCCTCACCGTGGCCCCCAGCCCACTGAACATGAGCGGCCTTCGAGAAGAGGGTCGCCCGAGGGAGGCTGCTGGCCCTGGGGTGTAGGCACCCGGAGGCAGGGGGCCCTGAGGCGGGGCCTCAGGCATCCTATTAAAAGAGAATCATCAGCACGTGGGTCCCTGGCCGCATCCACAGTCACAGCCTAATAAGGACAGGTGTGGCCCCTACCACCTCCCTGAGCACAAGGTGACCTGTGGACAGGTGGGGCTCAAGGCTGGGCTGGGCCAGCACTGGAGGAGAGGAATGGAGGCTCTGTCCTTACCCCTCCCTGGGCCTCTTGTTTTCCCGTCTGAGAAATGGGCTGAATGGTCCTCACGGCCCCTGTGTCTCTCACCCATGACCTCTGGCTGCTCCACGCTCCCAGCCCTGACCCGTGAGCGAGGGGCTGTCTTGGGCGGCCAGGGCAGGAGACGGTCAGGAGAGCTCTGGCCGGGAACTGCAGCAGCTATAATTAGCTCCCTGAGTCACCCCATAAACCTGCCTTCTCACCTGCTGGACTCTCTCACAGACCTGGTCCTCCCTCTGGGACTGGCTTCCTCGCCTGGGAAGTGCCTCCCAAGTCCTGGAAAGGCCTTTCCCTGGAGACAGACCAGGCCTGGGAGGTCACAGAGCCCGGCCCCTGTCCAGGGCTCGCCGTGAGGGGGGATGAGGGGGGTGAATCTATTTGAAATGCCTGGGCCCCATTCCTCTTAAGCTCCGGGGCCACCTCATCCCAGCCTGAGCTCCCATCACACTGCTGCCCTGGAGCCGCGTCCCTGGGGCCGGCTGGGGGAGACACGGGCCTCCCCTCGGCCCTGGATGGCTGGGCCCATCCCCCTCCCCAAGATCCCCAAACCCTTGGGGACATTTCCCAGGTCCATCAGAGCCTGTGCTGTCACACGCTCCCTGTGGCCATGAGCCCATGCCCGGCTTTGTTTCCCCTGCTGGAGGCCCAAGCTCGCTCCAAACCTTCCCCTGAGGCTGGCTAGCAAAGGGCATCCACGGCCCTAAAGGGACCCCTGAGCTCCCGGGGCCCCCGGAGGGCACGGGCTCCCCGTGAGGCAAAGACTCACCTGATGATGCCCAGGTGGCCGCGGCTGCCCTTGTTCTCAGATCACCACGTGTCCGGGGCCCATGGCCCCCTGGCGGGACAACGGCTGAGGCGGCGAGAGGCTCTCATCGTAGGCAGAGGGATGGCTGGAATGAGGCATCGGAGGTAGAACTGGCTGGGCCACCTGCCCCCAGAGCCGGGTAGGCCACGCCCACCAGCCTCAGCTGCAGCGCCCGCCCACCACCCACGTGTCCTGCCTGAGTCACCCCCCACACCCACAGCGCAGCCTCGCCCTAACCCGGGAGAAGGCAAGGGGGGGCAGCAGGTGCCGAAGCTGAAGCTCTTGGTCCCGACTCTTCCCTCTCCCGAATTTGAGGCTTCCCATTATGGGGCCTCATAACACCTGCTTCCCAAGGCTGCTGTGAGAAAGAGATCCTGCTTGTGGGAGAGCCGAACGAACTGCCGAGTGCTCTGTCCCAACCCCTGAGAGGCAAGGCCACGGCCAAGAGCTGGTCCAGATGACCCCATGGTGGCCTGCCCTAAAACTCAATCTCCATCCTTCAAAATCTGAGATCAAGTCCCCTCAGAGGCAGAGGAAGTCCCCATTCAATGCTACCTGCCAGCAATTTTGCACTTGAAACCTGGGTGTCAGACAGCCTCACCCTTAGGCTGTCTTACCTCTAGGCCGGTGACCTTGCGCAAGTCATTTCTCGCAAGCCTCAGTTTCTTCATTGTGAAACGTGCATTTTAAACCCTGCTTGCAGAGTTACCAGAGCGCTTAAATGAAAGAATGCACAGAAAGGCTAAAACAAGGCCCAGAGCGCAGAAAGAACTCAGTAAACAGTGACAGGTATTTTTGTGTTTGTAGCTTTTATTTATTTATTTATTTTTAGGGCTGCACCCGTGGCATATGGAAATTCCCAGGCTAGGAGTCAAATCGGAGCTGTAGCCAGCAGCCTACGCCACAGCCACAGCAATACCAGATCCAAGCCACATCTGCGACCTACACCACAGCTCGCGGCAGCGCCAGATCCTTAACCAACTGAGCGAGGCCAGGGATAGAAACCGTGTCTTCATGAATACCAGTCGGGTTCTTAACCCGCTGGGCCACAATGGGAACTCCAACAGTGACAACTATTAACTGTTACTGGTTTTGACTTGCAATTCATTCTCTCCACAACCACCAGGCCACCTGCCTCCAAGACCCGTGAGTCAGGGCAGACTCCCTCCTGGCCAGGCCACAGCTGCGAAGGGCGCGGAGCAAGGCTGGGGTGGCCTTGCTCATGCAGGAATTACACACCTATTCCAGTAGCAGGCCAGGCAGGACCGGGATGGAGCAGGAAGTCTCTGCTGACAGTGACAGCATCAGCGACTGATGGGGCAGGATGCCCTTGGCTGCCTTGCGGGCAAGCCCCTGGCTTTTTGGTCACCACGACCTGCCAGGCCTGGGCAGAGGCAGAAGGCAGATGAGGCTTCTGATTAAGGGACAGCAGGACCTGTGGCCTGTAAAAGGCAGCAGATCTACTCCTTGTCCAACAGGCTTCAGGTGTGGATAAAGCAGGGACTGCTTTTGAAGTTAAGTCAATAGGGCCCCAAAGTTCCCAAGCACAGAATCCCAACCTCATCACTGCCTGAAACTCCTACATTAAAGCTCAGCGTTTGATCAAGCATAATCCGCCCTCTGTTACTGCATTAATTGCCCCTGCTGACTCAGCCCCTCACCCCTCCCAGCTTGCTTCTGCCAGGCTGCCTCTGAACCCTAAGGGCGAGCCTGTTGCCCAATTTCAGCATTTGCATTTTGCCTTGTGTTAGCACATTTTCCCAAAGGCCAGGCTGGTTAAAAAGGCCCCTATCACCCACCCAAAGCCAGGCAGTGTGCCCGGCAAGGAGAAAGGGGAGCGGATCTGCATTCAATGCCGTTTCATCCAGCCCATCCTGAGAGCACATGGTGGGAGACAAGGCAGGGAAGCCAGGAGCCAGCGTGAGGTTCGGAGCTGGGGGAGGTGGTCTCCACCCTCAAGGAGCTGTGGGCCCCTTGGAAGCCAGGTTCAGGCCAGGACCCTAACTCCATTGGTCAGCTTACAGGGACAAAAAGGACTGAGAAAGAGGAAGTGCCTCTAATGAGGAGGCGGGGGAGGGGGCTCGGGGAAGAGGGAGCACTTGGGCGGGACTTGGGAAGAGGGGAGACCGTCCGCACGGGGAGGACCGCAGAGCAGGGACTCAGAAGCGAGAGACCAGGCATGTTCAAGGAGTGGCGACAAGCTCGGCCAACAGCTAAACTCAGGGGGCATCAGAGATGCTCTGCCAAGTCCGGTTGCAGCCCACTGAGGCGCCCCAGGCCACTGAGTCGGCTCTGACCCCTTAGTCACAAAGGCCTAGGCTTATGGTGCACGGGACCCTGTGGGGCACGTTGTTGCCAGCATGGTCAGGCGGGGAACTGACCAGCTGGGCTGAGCCAGCACCACAGACCCAATGGAAGCAAGTCTGCCGTCAAAACACTGGCTGACGCTCGCCTTAGTGGGATTCCTGCCCTGCGTGGGGGGCCCACACCGCGCAGCAGCAGGCCTGGAACCAAGAGTCCCCCCCCCCCGTCTCCTACCAAGACTGGAGCCCTGCGGAATGCCACTCGGCCTCGCCTGCCCTGTGGGTGAACTTTAACCCACGTGGGGCTCATTCATGGGAGCCCCAAAGCCCGGGAGCCTGAGAAGATTAACAAGCTGCCTCCACAATCCAGAACGTCATTCCTTGTTGTGGCGCAGGCCACGCTGTGCCCAGTGATCGCAGGTCCTTCACTGGCTGTGGCTGGAACCAGCAGAGCCTGAAGAGGCTGCAGTCCCGGGAGACACCTTTCCAACTGGCTGTCTGGAGGGAGCGAACCAGCAAGGGGAGATGGGGCCGGGTGAGCGAGGTGCGGTGAGGGCCGCGAGAGGGAGAAGGCAGCCTCTGGACATTCTGGCCCCAAACCCAGTCCCCAGAGGCCAGAATTTCAGGCAGCCCTTACATACCTGCCAACACACCCTGGATATGACCCCATCTCATCCAGTGTCCGTCTGCGCCATGTCCATCTGCTGTGGGCTGTAAAACGCCCCCTGGAGGACACACCAGGCAGGTGTCAAGCAGAGCCCCCCTCTCCTCCCCGCACCTCTGAAGCCCTGGAGACATCAGGCCCAGGCTGTGGGCCCATAAGTTCCCCCCACCTTCAGGAAGGAGGAGGGAGAGAAGGGGTCTCTGTAGGGTGGGTACAGCCGCGGATGGACTGACCCTTTGATCTGCCCTAGGCACCATTCCACTTGATGCCGTGCCGGGGAGGGGAGGTGCCGGGGGGGGGGCAGGCACCGGGAGCCAGGTAGAGCTCCACCAGCAGCCTTGGGCCTGAGCAGAACCCACGCCCCCCGCCCCCGCCGCTCGATGGTCAGTGGGGGGTCTGTCTGCATCCTAGTGGCCACGGCTGTCCCTGGGCTAGCAGAGCCTAGCAATCTGCCCATCAGAGATTCTGGGTGGTGACTCACGCTGCCTCGAGGCGATGGAGTGGCGTTCGGGGAGAACAGAGAGAGAAAAAGAGACAGCCACAGATTCAAAAAGACCAGGCTTAGTTGCAAGTGCGTCCTCCTTTAAACAACCCAGGTTCGCACAAAAGGTTGTGATCACTCATTTTGCAAAAGAACACCCACAAGATCCCTTCCAGCACGAAGTTCAGAAGGTAATCCAATTTGCAGAAACGTGCAGTTAGCTAACTATGGTAGGCGGATGCGTGGAGGAGGACTCTCACCCACCAGCAACAGCTAAGGGGCGACCAGAGGCTCCCAGCCATACAGGGTAGTGCACACATGTACACACACACACACACACACACACACACACACACACGTGAACACAGAGACTGTATGGAGCCATGAGCTGTGCCACCCAATGACTGACACATAATTCACACTTGCTATGACGTATATGTTTATTTATGCATTTATTTGATGGATGGTAGGATGAGGGGACATGGAAGTAGGTACCAGCACAGGCAAGCAGGACCGTGGCCTCTGTAGATGGGAGGTCATTTAAAAATTCTTGTCGTGTGGCTTTGGGACATGGTCCGGTACTTTTACTCGAACAACAATAGAGCTAATATTTTTGGAATTGTGGTCGGTCACACAGGAGGGAGTCACTCCAGAAACACCTGATTCTGGCAGAGCTGGGAATGGGGCCAGCCTCACCCTCTTTCTCTGAGGAGTAACTGTCATCACCCCAGGCCCCTCTGGACAGAGGAGATATTAAGCACAATATAGACGAGGGCTTTGGCGTTTTATCTCGAAGGAAGGGTTTTGTTCTCAGAGTGTTTTTCCTGGGATTCGCTGCCTTTCACGCCCAGGAATATAAAATCGAAGGAAACAGGGCATGGCATAGCGCACAGGGAGATTTCTCATTCGCGATGTTTGATAAAGTCAGTAAAAACCAGAAAAGCAGATCCTTCTGTGTTAGGAGATTCATTTGGGGAGAGTGAGGGTTGCGTGACTATCTCTTCTCATGCATCCAGCAATGCTTCCCACAGCTCGTCCCACGTGATCGATCTAGGAAAGGGCCTGGGTGGCAGGCCCCGGTGCGGCCAGACTGCTGACGCACCGCTAGTGGCCCCTACACACTCGCCCACCAGCAGCAATGGGTATCTTAGAGCCCACGCGGCTGAGAGCATCCTACGCGGTCCCTCACTTCTCCGCTAAAGCATCAGGATCCTTGACCGTCTCAGCATCCTCTGGCCTGAGCGACTTTGCCATGTGTTTCAGATGAACTTCCTCAGGCTGGGCAAGGTGCCTTTCTCGAGCACTTGCATCTCTTAAGAGGGGAACCAGGGCAAAGTTCTTCCAGTTCCTCCCTGCAACTGAAGGATGAAATATCATTACTGCCTTGGAGGCAGCAGAACGATACCAAACAGCTATCTGCTGGCATGACCGCCCCCCCAGAGAAAAGGAGTCCCGGGCACATCGATACTTCCTGAGCACAGGGATCGGTGCCCTGTCCTCTTTCCTCAGCTGCTCGAGGAGCCTCATCCACTCCAGCGGCTCCTAAATTCTCTTCTTCCACCCGCAACCCCGACTTGCTTGTGGCCTCAGGAGAGTCCACAGCTTGCCGTTCTCTGCCCACGTGGGAGAGAGAGCGACACTGGGGCCGCCCCAGGAGTGGTTCCCCACCAGGTCAGCTGCAGGGCAGTGAACACCAGGCCAAGGATCAGGCCTTGGGGACCAGGCCCCACCAGGCCTAGCAGTCTGGGAATAATGCCAAGTGAACCACGGTGACACTGGGCCTCGGAGCGGGCTCTCACATGTGGCCTGAAATCCCAGAAAGTCCCTGAGGAGGACCCCATTGTCAACCCCGGGGCAATCTTCAGCCCTCCCCCCTACCCTGGTGACCTCAGAGAAGTGACAGCCACGGGGGACAGCTGTTCGTGCTCTCCTTCCACTTGGCAGAGCCCTGGTCAGCCAAGCCCTCTGGCTGGCCATCTTGGGTGTGATCTCCCTGGAAAACCAGCCTGAATTCACACCTTCCACCCTCAGGCCACCATTCAGGACCCTCTGCTGGTGTCCCCCACTGGTCATATCTCAAAGGTATCAGGAATGTGAGCGGCCAGGCCCGCTGTGACCCCTCCAGTTGAATTCTCCAGGCCCTGGGCTCCCCCCAGGCCTACAGGCTGACACTGGCCTGACCCCCCCCCCCCACCAACCACAGGCTGACACCAAGCGCCCGGAGGATGTTTCAGGGAACCTGGGCGTACGAGCAGGAGGGCTCCCTGGGGAGACAGGCCAGCTGCTCACTGAGACCCCGCCTTCTGGCTGGATGGATGGTGGAGATACCCGGCCTCAGAGAATACTTGGCACAGCTCCAGTTCCAGAACCCTTAACAAAGGCCTGGGGCTCCCAGTGCTCATTTCCCACAGTCCTGATGCCAAGACCCCCTCACGTGCTCTCTCTGACTCAGCTTCTGACCACTTTTCTCTCCTGCTCTTTCTCCCCTGCATTCCCTCACCCCTTCCTAATCATACGTGCTACATGGGTGGGGAGAGTTCCTTGTCATCTGAATTATTTGACTATTTGTTACTGGAGTTTCCACTGTTACAAATTTGCATAGGAAAGCAAATCCTTGGGAAATACTCACTAATTAATCATATATGTGGAATCAGGGAACCTCTAACCATCACCAAGCCCCACCCCAAGTGACGTGAGTGTGTGTCTCTCCCTGCCACTGGGTCAATGTCTTTATTAAGAGCACAGTGAATGCATAAGGTTGTAAATAGCCAGCAATGTCATGCAAACACAACACAAATCAACTGCAAAATGAAACAACAAATCTTGTAAGAGCCGTGTGGTTTCATGCAGTCAGTGAGAGCGATGTTGGAAAACTGCTCAAATCATATGAAAAGCCATCTTTGAAGGGTTCTGTGGCAAAGTTGGATCCATGAACAACTGAAGAAGAGAGAATCAGTAAGTGCTATGGCATGACTCGGGGAGTGCATCTAATGAAACGTGTGGGGAAATTATGAGATTGCAGGAAGCCCTTGGGAAAACTGATGAAGCCCTTGAGTAGTTTTCCAAAAATAAGCCTCATAATAAATTTCCACTTCCAGCTCTGATGGAGGATCCAGTACTGAGCTAGCCATCCTGTTGTCAACAACCATAAAACTAGACCAAAGACGTGCAGCAAATGTCTTCAGACATAAGACAATAGACTTAGAAGCTGTAATTCCTGAGAGAAGCGAAATTCACAAGGTGAGCGCCATGATAGCCCTGATGTTTTGCTTAGGGACAAGTTCTCAGACTACTGAGCAGGGAGCTGGAATCTAGGTAGAGTATGGATGGCAGTGCCTCTGAGCAAAGGAAGAAGGGAGCAGAGTTGTAGAGTAAGCAAAGCAGCTAAAGTCTGTTGGACAGGGTGCAGGAGAAGAGGAAGAAGGGACTTGTGGAGGTGGATTTCCAGAAGTCTTTCAGGTGGGGGTCCCCCCACGTCCTTGGCTGAGAGTTGGGCTATACTTGCACAGGCTTACCAGACAGTGGCTGCTATGGGGTTAAAAGTGGGACAGAGACACCAGAAGCTGAGGAGTATCAGGGATCCAGCCCAGCCAGTGACGAGACCTCCTCAACACTCTTTTTCTACTCAAGCTAAAACATCAGAAATCCCTACTTGCTCTATATGCACTAGAGTAAGACCTACTCAAGATCCACCTTAACAAAGCCTAAAACCAAGCCCTGACAAGTTCCTCAGTGGAAGGAGTTTGGAGGTTGAATTTGATGGGATTGGCTAATACCTTGGCAGTTCCACAGATCTACTAAAATAAACTTTAAAACTAAGTCTACGCATGTTCAAGCTGATTCATCAGTAACTAAACTGCCAACTAGAACAAAATTCAAACAAAAGTCTCTACAACATATTATTATCACAATACCCAGTATACAATAAAAGTTACTAGACATACAAGAGACAGGGAAATGTGACTCACAATCAGGGGAAAAACCAGTCAATAGAAACTGACCCCAAGATGGCCCAAATGTTGGATTTAGGATTTAGAAGGTGGAGAAGTTAAAGCAGCTATTACAGATATGTTCAAAGAACCAAAGAAAAACAGTATTAATGAGGGAACAACTAAGGAATCTCAGGAAAGAAGTAGAACTGTTTAAAAAAAAAAAAAAAGAACCAAATAGAAATTCCATAACCAAATGTGCTATTTAAAATGTAATATCCACTGGATGGGCTTAATAGCAGTTTGGTTTGTTTTTTGTTTTGTTTTGTTTTGTCTTTTGCCCTTTCAGGGCCCACAGCATATGGAGGTTCCCAGGATAGGGGTCTAATTGGAGCTATTGCTGCCAGCCTACACCAGAGTCACAGCAATGCCAGATCCGAGCCACGTCTGTGACCTACACCGCAGCTCATGGCAACGCCAGATCCTTAACCCACTGAGTAAGGCCAGGGATTGAACCCACAACATCATGGTTCCTAGTCGGATTCGTTTCCACTGTACCACCAAGGGAACTCCCGTTAATAGTGGTTTGGCCAACAGATACAGCTCCAATTCGACCCCTAGCCTGAGAATTTCCATATGCCACAGGTGCGGCCCTAAAAATCAAAAAAAAAAAAAAAAAGAAATAAAGAAAAGGATAAACTGGGCTTCATCAAAATGAAAGCTTTTGTCCATCACTGTAAATCAACTATAATAGAATAAAAATTCTTTTAAAAAATTAAAATAAAAAAATGAAAGCTTTTGTTCATATTGACAAATCATATATCTGATAAAGAATTAATATTCAGACGATGCAAAGAACTCCTATAACTCACAATAAAAAAAAAAATTCAGTGGGCTAAAGGCTTGAATAAGTAGTTATCCAAAGAATATCTATAAATGGCAAATAAGCACATGAAAAGATGTCAGAATTGTAAGTCCTTAGGAAAATATATTTCCATCAGATATGCTACTTCACATCTGTTGGGATGGCTATAATCAAAACGAAAACAAAAACAGAAAATAACAAGTGTAGGTGAGAATGTGGAACCCATATGCGCTGCTGGTGGGAACGTAAAATGACTTGAGCGCCTTGGAAAACATTCTGGCAGTTCCTCAAAAGATATAAACACGGGTTTAACCTATGATCCAGCAATTCCTTTCCTCCCCAGAAGATCGGAAAGCAGGGAATCAAAAAAGAATCTAATACACCAAGGTTCACAGTATTATTCACAATAGCCAAAAAGGTGGAAACAACCCTAATGTCAGTGAACAGTGGAACAGACAAATCAAACATGATATATACACACAATGGAATATTACTGAGCCAGACACAAAAGGATAAATATCATGCAATTCCTCTTACATGAAGCACCACAAATAGAGAAATTCAAAGAGATAGAAAATAGAGTAGAGGTTACCAGGAGCTGGGAGGAAGAAGAAATAGGGATAATTGTTTAATGGGTACAGAGCTTCTGTTTGGAAGAGTGAAAACGTTTTGGAAATAAATAAGGGTGATGGATATAATTAATACTACTAAATAGCACACATTAAAAAACGGTTAAGGAGTTCCCCGGTGGCTCAGTGGGTTAAGGATCTGGTGTTGTCACTACTGTGGCTGGGGTGGTTGCTGTGGCTTGGGTTTGATCCCTGGCCTGGGAACTTCCGCATGCCATGGGAAAAAAATCTTTTTTTTCCTTTTTAAACAGTTAAAATGGCAAATTTCACGTTAGATATATTCTTAACCTTGCAATTAAAAAAAAACTAAAAACAATTAGCGTAGGGTCGTAATTCAAAATGTGTTCAATATAAGACTAGTTTTGACTCGTTTTTAAGTATCTTCAGTTGGACCTTTCATTTCATGGCTACTGTTAAATATTTACCTCTAATGGTTAAAGGACTTTTCTGGTAGTGATTTTCCGCAGGGCTTCGCTGTTCAAGGTGTACCCTCGGGCCCTCCCACTCGTCCTTCCTCTGCGTCCAGCAAGGTGAGTGTCCATAAGCCTCATGACACTGAGTGTGAGGACCCAGGCAGAGGAGACAGGGCCACGCACAGGGAGGCTGGATATGGGCTGACTGCTTCCTCTGGGGCACTGACGACCAGGAGAGCTTGCAGGGCCAGCAGGCACGAGCATGGGCAACGGTGGGTTGAGCAGGTGTGCGTGGGGGCACGGCAGCACCCATGACTGAGCGTGCAGGTGGCTGACACTGGGGCCGCTCCAGGAGTGGGGCCTCCCAAGGCTTCAGCTGTCTGCCCTCCCCTCACACCTCACCTCGGCTGGACCGCAGGGAGAAGCTCAGGGTGCGCTTGATGCCCTCACAGTTGCCGGGGTCTTCATTGATGATGCCCACGTTGGTGTTCCAGGTGGTCCAGTTCACCTCGTCCACCCTGCAGGGGGAGGAGGTGGGGAGCGGGGAGCTGGCGGTCCGTGGCCGGGTTCCGAGGTCTCGGGCTTAGCCCCGTGGACCACGCCCATAGACCATGATGAAGGGACACAGCTGGTAAGAGGAGAGCCCAGAGGGGCCCGCCTTTTGGACGGCACCCCTGAAGATGTGTTCACTGACCACACTTGGGCCCAAGGATTTCAAATATTGGATCCTTGGTTCTGACCCTGACCACTAGGTAACCCCGTCCGAACACCTCCTTTCCTACTATTTCATGTCTGAGTTCCGGCTGCTGGGATCCACGCTGAATCGCCTGTGCCCACAGCCAACCCCTCGGGCAGCCCCTCTACCCACATCCGGCCTTGGGAGAGTCCCCTGTGCTCACCACTGGCCCCAAGAGACCCTGAGACAGGCTTCTGTACCCACAGCTGATTCCAGGTGGGTCCCCCAGGCCCATGCTATGCTCTGGAATGGCCCCTGTGCCCACAGACGGCTCTGGGTGAGCTCCAGAGCTCCCCAAGCTTTGAGTCCTGCCTGGCAAGTACCTGAAACACCACCTGTAGTCATCCTTGCCGTCAGGTGTGTACCCCACCTGCAGCAGCTTGCCTGAGCGGAAGACCTTCCTCATGCACTTAAGGAAGCTCTTCTCCGTGTCCAGGATGGTGATGGCTCTCTGCAGGAAGACACGAAAGGCAGAGGGACAGAGGGCTCATCCAGGGCCCCCACCCCCACCCCCGGCCGCTGGTGATGCCTGCCGAGGTCAGCCTCTTCAGGTCTCTCCCTCTCCCTGCTCCTCCAAGCTGGACCTCCAGTGCCCTCTACACCGGGCTGGTTCCCACAGCCCAGCAGGTACACATTCCATGGACAGAGCCCAGCCGTCCAGCCCAGATTTACCCAGGCGCAGCTGGCGCCTGCCAGGTCTGGGCAGGGCAGCTGCGAGTGAAGCAGAGTGTACTAGCCCCAGACCCTTCCCCGAGGACCTCACGAAGAGGCAACGTAGTGCCGTGCTTAAAAGCAGGGCTTCGGGAGTGAATCTGCCTGGGCCAGGTGCTGGCTGGATAGCCTTGGACACAGATGCTTCACTTCCCTCTGCCTCATGACTCCATCCAAAACTGGGCACAGTGAAAGTACCCTCTTGGTAGCATTGTCGTAGTGCCTGGCAAAGAGCCAGTGCTACTTAATAAGAAAGGTGCTTTTATTATTAGCATCGGGGAAAGGCAGATGCGGACCAGGTGGCTCAAAAAAGGCAGCTGTCAATCCCCACCCCTTATTAGTGCTCCCCAGTGCCCAACCTGGACCAAGTTCCTCTGCGACGGGCACCCCATGGGGCTGAGCCTTCCAAACCTTCCTACCGGGGACCACTCAGCCCACAAGAGACATGGCATGTATGAATGCCAGCTGGTGACCCTGGGAAGGGACCCCGGCAGGAGGAGCCAGAGGCAGCCCACTGAGGAAGAAGCTGCTGCCTGAGCCCCCAGGCTAGCTGGACTTTCTGCCCTGCCCCCAAAACTGCAGGGGCCTGCGCACGCAGCTGCACTGAGAAACAGCCAAAGCAGCCGACCCGCTGGTGCTGCGCACACCCCGCCAAGGGACCCACCTGCAGTTTCCAGATGTTCTTGCTCTCCTGCGAAATCTTGTTGACAGTCTCGCCCATGAGGGCGATGAGCATGTTCAGCAGGAGGATGTAAGTGAGAATCACATAAGCCAGTAACAGGATGATGAAGACAGCCTTGAAGTCATAGTTCTCCGTGAACTCCAGGTCACCCATGCCGATTGTGAACTTGAACAGCTCCAGGCACGTGGAGTACAGGCTGTTGTAGGAGCTGTCAGGCGACCGGCAGACAAGCCCTCGACACTTGTGTAACACCTCAGTTGACACAGAGTCATTCTTTCCATCCTCGATCAGTGTCACCACAGCTACAGGGCATGGAGACAAACAGCGGATGGAAGCCAAGACCCCAGGTCCCGCAGCAGACAAACCCACTACCCCCAGGATGGTTCTGCAGCAGGAACTCTGGCTCGACTATGTGGCACCTTTGTGTGAATTAAAAAATAAAGTAAAATAAAATAACCCTTCTTTAATATTATCGGAAATGTGTCATAATATACTGCTTTTGTTTTTTTAAAAAAACTTTATCATCATCTGTTAGGAAAAATGCTAAAAGAAATATGCAAATCTATGTGCACGAGATGAATACAGCCACATTTGTGCAGTGCACAACCTGCTTAACCTCACACATCAGCCCTGGGTCCAAAACCACACTTCTCATCCTGTCGGCCTCTGCCCCTTAGAAGGTGACCCAGAACCAGCCCATTCCAAAACCACTAGGGCTAAAAAGCTCAGAGCAGAGTGGCTTCTTGCTGCATTCTGCACTCTTCTTTCAGAAATGTAGTCCTGAGTCTGAGAGCTTCTGTAGCAGTTGTGCCCTGTGGTTACTGTAGATCGATTATCCACTAACCGCCCCCGGCCTAATCCCTTCCTGAGGCCACTGATAAGCAGGGCTTCAGACCACATGCCAGAGCCCACACCAATCCCTTCTGAGATCCTTTCTGGGGATATGGGAGGGCAGACCACGTGGACCATGTAGCTGCTGAACTCAGATGAGGATCAAAGCGGGACACGGCTGCTCCAAGAACAAGGCACAGCCACCTTGGAAGGGCTCCTAATGACCATTTCTCAGAGAATTTGAGCATGAAAATAAGTGGTGGTCGTAAGGAGTTATAACCCATTCAACAAAGTGAGAATCCAGGACCAAAACAAAAACGGAAATAACTCTGTGAGGCCCTCCTAATATAAATAAGCAAATAAATGTGGCAGAATGGAAAGCTTTTCCCATTACGTCACTGTAAGGAAAAACTCCTCCTCACAGTAGAATGCCAGCTAATATATGTAGCAGGAATGAAAAGTTAGAAAATCATAATTTGCAACCATCACAGGATCAGGTGATTAGGGTGAGACTCGTCAGCGGGTGCTAAAGCCACTGGGTGAAAGTTTGATGAGAAACAGGATATTTATTTACACAGTCTTAAAGCATCTCCTTTCAAATTACTTACCAATTACAAAGGAAAAGATTGTAGCTTGATAGTGGAAAAGTCTGGCAGACACACCAAAACCAAGTGACTGAATTTAACCTCACCAGAAATGGGGCAGAAGGACACTGTGGGACTGATATACACTAAGGAAGACACATATTACTTCTTGATATTCTTTTTTTTTTTTTTGTCTTTTGTCCTTTTAGGGCCGCACCCGCAGCATATGGAGGTTCCCAGGCTAGGGGTCTAACAGGAGCTGTAGCTGCCGGCCTTCGCCACAGCCACAGCAACGCGGGATCCGAGCCACGTCTGCGACCTACACCACAGCTCACGGCAACGCCGGATCCTTAACCCACTGAGCAAGGCCAGGGATCGAACCTGCAACCTCATGGTTCCTAGTTGGATTCGTTTCTGCTGCACCATGATGGGAACTCCACTTCTTGATATTCTGACCAAAAATGCATTCCTGAATCTAATTGTGAGGAAACATCGGACAGACTCAAACTGAGAGACATTGTAAAAACCGGCCTTTATGCATTGAAAATGCTGAGATCACAAGAGAGAAGGAAGGACTGAGGAATTTCTCTGGATTGAAAGAGACTAAAGAGGCTTGATAACCAAATGCAATGCGTGATCAGGGATTTTGATTTCTGTAAACGACATTATTAGGACAACTGGTGAAATCTGAATAAGGCTAGGATTAGCTAATAGTCCTGTACTGAGGTCAGTTTCCTAATTTTGCTCATTATACTGTGTTTTTGTAAGAGAATGTTCTTGTTTAGGAAACACACAATGAAATATTTAGTGGTAAAGGACTGAGCATGTCTGCAACTCACTGTTTTTTTCAAATGTGGTGTAATGTGATGTGTGTGTGTGTGTGTGTGTGTGCATGTAGTGAGGAGAGAAAGTGATTTTTTATTTTATTTTTTGATTTTTTAAATATGGTAAAATTGAGAGAATCTGAGTAAAGAGTATAGAGAAGTCCTTTGTACTGTTCTTATGACTTTTCTGAAAATCGAAAATAATGTCAAAATTTTAAAAAATTTGAGCCAAAATTCAGCTATACTACAGGCAACAGCATTTCATACCTCTAAAATTACTTAAAATCTTTTATGGATCAATTTCCAGATCCTCTTGCTATTTCAGCATTCTCTGTCCATCTGCTCTGTCACCTGCAGACACACCCCCCAGTGGGCCTCTCCCCATCCAGCCCCGCAGAATCCTCAGGAAACTGGGGTCAGCGGGAGCCCTGCCCCCACCAGACTTGACCAAGCCCGTTTACCTGTGGAAAAGCCGAACAAGAAAACGAGGTAGACAAACATGAAGCGACACAGGTCTCTCAGGATCATCTGCAGGAGAGAGTGAGCTTGTCAGAACCAAGTCCAGGCCCGGCAGAGGCCGAGGGAAGGGCCACGGCAGCGTCAGCCTGGGGGTGGGGAGTTAATCTTGAGCTCAAGGGGAATCAGCGGACATACGGGGGGGGGGGGGGGGGCTTGAGTGGTTTTCAGCTCAGGTGTCATGAGAGAGTCACCACAGCTCCCACCCCACCCCCCGCCACTGGCCTTTGTTCCGGTGGGAGAGGGGAGCCTGGTATCCTGGAGGTAGGTCAAGTTTCAGGGGACGCCCCCCAAATCTGGGTCTAGGCCAGGTTGCCTGATGGTTGGGAAATTCTCTGGGAAGGTGAGTCTTAAGGGGGGCGAGGGGGTCTCAAGCATCTCTCCAGACAACACAGAGAGGAGGGATGGAGTCTGTGGGACCGGGTCCCCCCACACCCAGGAGCTGAACGGGCTCTGCCGAGAACCCCACAGGCACCGGCACCAACCTTCTCGATCATGACAGCGTAGATGCCCATCTGCTGGAAGCCGCGGGTGTAGTAGAGCATGTTGGCCCAGCCCATGGCGAGGGAGAACACCATGGAGGCCACGTACTCCTTGCGGTGGCAGAAGTACAGCACCACAGTCCCCAGCATGAACAGCGACTGCACGAAGCTGGGGAGGGGGTGTGAACAGGAAGCGCGCTCCATCGGTGTCTGGGAAGCTTGACACCACCCTCCCCCAGACAAGCCCAAGCTCCCTGGGCTTCTTGTCAGAGGCACAGACTCAGGTTGGGGTCGGGGTAGGGGGCAGCTGGGGCTGTCCTGCATCTTACAGCCCAGGAGTCTCGGTGAGAGCAAAATTGCCCCCAAGGGGCAAAAATCGGTTCTAGGGGCAGAGGGTAGGAGGTGATGAGGGTGTGCAAAATCTTATTCCCTTTACGCACAAAGCACAGATATGAATACAGTAAATAAGCAGATATACAGTATGTTTGTAGTAGATTTCATGGAAAAAGCAATTAGGAAAAAAAAATCAAAAAAAGGCAATAATGAAAAAAGGCTGAAGGGAGTTCCCTGGTGGTCTAGCAGTTAGGATTTGGTGCTTTTACCGCTGCAGCCCCAGTTCAACCCCTGGTCTGGGAACTGAGATCCCACATCATGCTGCAGCACGTCAGGAGGCCAAAAAAAGTTTTTTAAATTAAATTAATAATAATAATTTTTTTTTACACGACTATTGTGGCGTATGGAAGTTCCCAGGCTAGGGGTCGAATCAGAGGTGCGTCTGCCAGCCTGCACCACAGCCACAGCAATGCGGGATCCGAGCCTCATCTGCAACCTACACAACAGCTCACACCGACATGGGATCTTTAACCCACTGAGCAAGGCCAGGGGTTGAACCTGTGTCCTGATGGATCCTAGTCAAGTTCATTACTTCTGAACCACGATGGGCAACTTCCAATAATAATTTTTTTTAAAGGCTGAGAAATACAACTTTAGCCTCAACAGCCTCCTTGCCCAGTCCCTGGGAACCATAGCCTCATGGACGAGAGAGTTCCTAGGAGG
The DNA here is from genome assembly GCA_004024745.2 of Catagonus wagneri. Classification (NCBI taxonomy): domain Eukaryota; kingdom Metazoa; phylum Chordata; class Mammalia; order Artiodactyla; family Tayassuidae; genus Catagonus; species Catagonus wagneri. The sequence goes on from PVHT020000086.1 coordinate 128,509, forward strand.
CCTAGGCCCATAAGGAGGACAGGCCATGCTCTCCTGAAAAACCACGGGCAGAGTCTGCTGGCCATGCCCTCAAACTCGGGAGCAGAGCAAAGGAAAGTAGTTTTCTTCCAAGTCTGCTGTGAGCTCCTTAGTCTGATGAGGGCTGCCCAAGTTGGAGTCCTGGACAGGCTGGAGGAAATCTGGATGATCCTGTGACAGGGTCTGCTCAGCGGTCCCTTCTTTACTTATTTGTCCTGGGTCTCATTGTTCATCATTGTCTCCTCCCGAAGTGCCCCCCCCACCCCCGCCACCAGCCGCTTTAAGATGCTGATGACTCGTTGTCCCATCTGCATGTGAGAACCCAGCAGAAAGCTGCCGCTGTGCTGATATGAGTGTATTGAAAACGAATGTCCCTAAACTGGCTCATTAATTGGAGTTCTGCTGCAAAGAAAAACTGTTTCTTGGTATCTTGCAGACCCCTGGCCAAAATAAGAGCTGACCTCAGCCAAAATAGGCAAAGGTTGCCTCGGGCAGCAAATGGAATCGGCAAGTAGGAATTTTAGAAGCTGGAAGCAGTGGCGAAATGGAAAATGACTTAGCAGATCCAAGAAAGCCAAATCTTAATCCATAGCGGGAAAACCTAAGAACCAACTCGTTTAATCAAGGAGCCTCAAAGGCTTAGGTACCTCTGGAGGAGAGGTGAAGAAGCCTAACATAATGGGAGCAGAGGTTTTGCCTCTGAGAAAGATTTTAAAAAGAGCGTCCTTAGAGCCCATGACATCAAACACCTGTGAAAGCACTGGTATTTTAGCAAAAACAAGGAGATGATATGATTTCTATACTAGACAAATTACATAAACCCTCTTCTCTGCTCAGTTCTCAGAAAGTAGGCAGCCAGACTCCTTCCCTCCAGGCAGGAGATTGAAAAGATGCAATAGGCTAACTTTGGACATTCTCCAGTAAATGGTTTCTCTAGACCAGAGCATAATGCAGCTTAAAGTTGATAAACGCCATTCACATGTTAAGAATGGCATTGGACTTGTCACTTTTAATACTGGAAGCCAAGAGACAATGAAGAAATACCTTCGGAATTTTTAAAGAGTTTTATACCCTACCAAACCACCCATCAAAGGGGAAGGTATAGGAGAAACCTTTTTCAGATGTGTCAGATTTAAAAGAAATTGTACTTCTCCCTTCCCTACTGTGTGCGTCCTTTCTTTGCATGAGAATATCCTCCCCCTCAAACAAGGAAGTAAATCAGGAAAGCAGAAGACATAGAGTTCGGAAAATAGATGCAAATCGGAGGAGAAGTGAAAGGGATCTCCAAGGTGTCAGAGGACAGCACCTCGGCTGTACGCATGGCAGCAGTGGACTCATCTGCACAATGAAAACCCTCATCACCTGCCCTCTTCTCCACCAGATGGAAGCACTAAAGGATGTGTTCCAATAAAACAAGGGGTGGCGGAGGTAGTTCCCATTGTGGCTCAACAGCAATGAACTGAACTAGCATCCATGAGGACGCAGATTCCATCCCTGGCCTTGCTCAGTGGGTTGAGGACCCTGCATCACCGTGAGCTGTCCTGTAGGTCACAGACTCGGCTCGGATCTGGCGTTCCTGTGGCTGTGGCGTCGGCCGGCAGCCGCAGCTCTGATTTGACTGGGAACTTCCATATGCCACGGGTGCAACCCTAAAAAGGCCAAAAAAAGAGGGGGGGAAGAGGAATTCTAAGCATGAGGAAAGCAATGAGAATTCCAAGGCTGGCCACAAAAAGAAGTCCCACGATGGCAGCTAAGCAGAAAGCCTAGAAGGTAGCCAGCCCAGTTAGAAGGAAAGCCTAAAGCTGCAGGGGGAAATCTCTCAAGAAAAAAAAAAAAAAGCCAGGGAGCAATCCTATAATTTATGTGATTGATTTTTGAGAGTCGTACTGAGAAGCTTCAAGACGTGTGGGGAAAAATTAGCAATGGTTACAAAGAAAACTAAACAAGTAAAAACCGCGTAATTGTTAACTTCAGGAGAAACAGAAAGGAAAGAAATATTATAGTATACGGTGAAGCTCAACTGTGAATATTTGCTGAGACACAAAAATGCCAGTGCTAAATGCCAGATAAAACAAAAATTACTACAAACTATATGGGAAAGCTAAAGGAGAAGGAGCAGACAGGAAGGCAGGATAAGGGCGCCAAATAAATGTCGGAAGAAAGCTGAAAGATGGAAAGTGATTGTTCCTGTGAAGGAGGGTTGTAGGAAATGGAAAGGACTGGGGTGAAGAACCCCTGCATTTTCTACAAGTTTTTTAGTACAATTAAAACTTTTACCTATGTGCATGGGCAGCGGTTTTTTGGGGTTTTTTTTTTGCTTTTTAGGGCCACACTCCAGGCATCTGGAGTTTCCCAGACCAGGGGTCAAATCAGAGTTATAAACACCAGTCTACACCACAGCAACGTCAGATCAGAGCCGCATCTGTGACCTACACTACAGCTCAGAGCAGCACCGGATCCTTAACCCACTGAGCAAGGCCAGGGATCAAACATTCGTCCTCGTGGAGGCTAGTCAGATTCGTTTCCACTGAGCCACAATGGGAACTCCATGTATGGGTAGCTTTGAGTAAACAAAATTTCTAAAACGTGTTTAATATACCCACAAAGGGTCTTCCTGAAGGTAGAATGGGGTTTATTGACATAAGGCTATGGAGGAGAACATCGCCTAAGTAAAGCAAGTCAGCGCTGCACCAACCCTCTAGACCCTGCCCTTGAACTTGCCTTTTGGGGCTACAGTGTAGGACCCTCACGATTATAGTAACAGGATGAGGTCCATGAGTCCTAGGAACAAGCTAACTGCAATAGGATGAGAAATCGACTCCCTGCACCTGCCAGGAATAAAAAACAAGGCCCCAGTAATGGGAGAAACCTGGGGATCGGAGCAGAGGCCATAAGTAGAAATCCCAGGAGAAGGCCCCTTCTGGGTCTGAAAGCCCTCTCTGCATCCTGGGCCCCCCAAGGGAAGCTCAGAGTTCTGGCTTGTTTGATGAAGGAAAGAGGTTCCCCATGACAGCCACGTTTTCTTACAACTGTGTTTTTGATTTATCTGTCGCCTCTCAGATCAGCAGTTTTCAATCAGGGGTGAATTTGTCTCCCCCAAGTCGGGGCGGGGGCACTTGGCAATATCTGGGGACGTTTCTGATTGCCAAGACTGGAGGACAGGGAGAAAGCTGCCGGCATCTAGCGGGCAGAGGCCAGGAACGCTGCTAAACATTCTGCAAGGTACGGGACAGCCCCACAACAAAGTATCCAGTCCAAAACCTCTGTGGTTCCCAGGTTGGGAAACCCTACCCTAGAGACTGCAAATTCCTTGAAGGCGGGATCCATGTCTACTTCATCTTAATATCCTAGTGTCTACTCAGTAAACACTGGAGGTGTGGACAAAAAGATGGGAAAAATGGATAAGTTTACATCAAACTCAGACTATAAACTGCATAAGCCCATGGAACTCAACTGTCATTTCCTAGTACCTGGAACACACCCGGCACAGAGTGGCCCCTCGGTACTCACTCACCCAACAAACGTTTATTGGTGCCTTCCATCATTCGAGCAACATGCTTGTGAGGCCCTGCTATGTTCCAGTATGTGGGTCTATGAGATGAGGAATGAGAATGAGCTGATTGCTGTAACCCCAGGTTTCATGGCCCAAAGCTGCTCTCTGCTACAGAGACGTGAGTCAGTGTCACTTACAAAAGCATCTCACTGTAGCTGTCCACAAACAAGGTCTTCAGTGAAGGCCGTCTCTGCAGGAAGTACTGAATCTGCAGGTTAAATAGACAGAGTAAGATCCAAGGAAAGTTCAAATGGTAAGCGTCTTCAAAAACGAACAACCAAAAAAAAAAAAAAAAAGGAGTTCCCGTCGTGGCTCAGTAGAAATGAATCTGTCCATGAGGACACAGGTTCAACCCCCCTACCCAGTGGGTTAAGGATCCGGCATAGCCCTGATCTGTGGAGGAGGTCGCAGACACAGCTCGATGCTGTGTTGCTGTGGCTCTGGCATAGGCCAGCAGCTGCAGCTCTGATTCGACCCCTAGCCTGGGAACCTTCATATGCAGCAGGTTCGGCCCTAAAAAGACAGGGGGAAAAAGAGGGGCGAGCGCCTAGAGTGCTTCCTAAATGGTGCCACAATGGACCAGGGGAATGCGTCAGAGCAAGGATAATGAAGGCAGTGGAACAGCATGGGTCAGGCTAATGGAGTCATGTTATGCGACTCGGCTTTTTAAAACAGAGTGAAATTACAACTCCTAGAAGTAAAGACGGGAAGGAAAACCACCAAAATGTTATCCATTGCTGTGCTTAAATGATGGGACTGGGCAATATTCTTTTTCTTCTTTCTAATTTGTGCTTTTTTCCCTAATTTTCTAAAGTGTGCATTACAGTAAAAGTTCTTTAACTAGCCTCCACTGAACTAACTTCTCAGCTTACATGCTCTCCCCTCCCCGGAAACCTTCTGAACGCTGCCCAGGTGACTGCTCCTCTCCAGGACACCCACACAGTCCACGCCCTCCCACTGTTTAATCCTGTCTGCCAAGAGCGCTTTTTGCCTGTTGTGTTGCTTACTGTCGCTCTGTACTTTAAAATAAACTATGAGTGTGAAACAAAAGGCAGTTGTTTCCGTGAAGACAGAGTCCGATGATTTGGAAAGACTCCCTAAAGATGAGTTCCTACAAAGTGGGGGGTGGGGGGATATGTGACCCAGATAAAAAAGATTAAGGGAAAAAAATCACAATAATCTCAAATTCTGCATTTAGTTCCCTTTGTATATACAACAGTGGTCCCACATATATTAGAAGAATGGCCAAGGAATATGCATGTTCAAGTTTTCTAGGAAAATAAGATGGTTCCAGTATCTATAAAACAGAAGCTGACTCACATATCAAGAATAGACCCGTGGTTGACAAGGCGGAGGGGGAGGGAGTGGGAGGGAGTGGGATGGACTGGGAGTTTGGGGCTAATAGATGCAAACGATTACACTGAGAATGCATAAGCAACGAGGTCCAGTTGTACAGACAGGGAACTATACCCAACCTCATTGAGACAGACCATGCTGGGAGGTAACAGTAAAAAAAGAATGTATAAGCATGCATAAATGGGTCGCCTTGCTGTACAGCAGAAATTGGCACTACACTGTAAATCAACTATACTTAATTTTTTGTTTTTAGGTCCACACCCGCAGCATATGGAAGTTCCCAGGCTAGGGGTCTAATTGGAGCTGCCCGCCTATGCCACAGCCACAGCAACGCCATTCCGAGGCACCTCTGCAACCTACACAATCTCACTGAGACTAGCCAGATTTTTAACCAGCCGAGCCACGAGGGGAACTCCTAAACGTTAGGTTTTTTAATTTTAAATAAAAATAAAATGGTTCCAGTATACCTATCAATTTCTTTCATTATTCTGAGCTTTAACGGACAGTTTCAATTAATTGAGTAAATACCAGTCATGATCCTGTCCCCTAAGAGTTTTCCACTCTACCTCTGTAATTAAATATTACATTCAGTGGAGAGCCCTGACTGGCTGTCTTCAGACTGCCCTGGGCCTGAGGGGACCCACCGGGCAAGGCTGCACCCCCCCAGCCATGAATGCCTGAGGGCTCTCAGCTTCTCCTGTGCATCTCTAAGCTCCGTTGCATGGCTGATGAATTAAAAAGTGGGTGAGCACCGAGGGAGTCTCTAGGCTTTTTGTGTAGGTGACAAAGGAAACCCACGGTGTGGGAAGGAACGCTTACCCCTCGGAAAAATAGGTAGATTCCCCCTGCAACAGAAAGAATCTCTCCAATGACTCGGAAATAGCCCCCAACGGTGTGGTTCAGCTTAAAGGGAGGCTGCAAAGGGCAGAGAAATTAGTGATTCCATTTATTCATTCAATAAACTTTTACCAGGTGCAAAACCCTGTGATTTAAGAACCAGCCCCTTTCAGAGAGGCTCAGCCTCCATCAGGAAGAGAGACACAAATAAAAGCAATGCTTTATTGTGGAGATACCTGCAAGGAGGCCCTCCTGTGGGACCTGATTTCCAAGGTGGGCAGCCTCCAGGTGCTAAGAGGGGCATCCTTACTGTGCTGTGCTGTCTCCTGGATGATGTCCGAGCAGGACGATATCCTGCTTGGCTGGGAGGAGGGTGGTGGCGTTGGCGGAGTCACCCCTACAGACCCGATGCCACATGCTTTTTGCTATTCCCACAGCCCATGGCCAACCCCTGGTTACCCAGGACTCTCCAGGTTTCTCAAGGGTGGTGCAGGGAGCGCCAAACCACCCCCCCTCCCGACACACGGGTGTCTTCTTTGTTTCTCAGCCACAGTTTTCCAGAGTGAGTTTCCTTTCAGCCTGCCATCCACGTTTCACAAGCACTGGTTCACTAGCTTATCTTATCAGCACGTTTCTCTTTTCTCTTAAAATAAAGTCATTAGGTGGCCTCAATAGGTGTGTAGACATCAGGTTTCGCCTAACTAGGAAGCTGAGTTTTTCAATCAGATTTATAAGCAAAGCACCCTGGCGACAAAGGCAGCAAGTTAAGTGCTTGGAGGCCAAATGGGAAGGACTCAATTTGGAAACTCGAGGGATTGTGTGGCTCCTGGGAGCAGAAAATTCTGGTCCTAAGGCAATCTGATGCATGGCCCAGGGCCTGGCTCCGAAGTACTTAAAGTACACATCCGGGGAAGGAATAAAACGTGCGAGCGAGCGAACAAAAATGGGCAGGCGGGTGGGATGGCAATGGGCTCAGGGTTTTTGCGGGCCCGGGGCCCTGCAGGCACCCAGGCTAGTGAGAGCTACTTCTGGTGCCCTAATTCCTGCTTCCTTTCCAGCCCGGTTCTCCCTCCTCTGCGCTCAGGGGCCGCGGCGACAACAGGCTTAGCCTCTCCGAACCAGGAGGCTACAGGAGGAGGGTGACGCCGAGCAGCATAGGGACCATAAGATCTGCAGGTGACCCTTCCATCTCTCCAGGGCCTGGGCCTGGGGTTTGGGGGTTTACTAGGAACGCCCACCTCCTCCCCATTTCCCTCCCCGAGGCCCGAGCTCAGGCGCACCAGGCCTTCCGTAGGCCTGTAGTAGGCAGCCGTCGTGAAGATGACCATGTACAAGCAGTAGACGAAGAAGTTGAAGTAGAAGATGCGCTTGACGAATCTGTCCCACTTGTCCTGCAGGAGGCGGTTCAGCGGCTCCACCAAGAGCATGTCGTGGCGATTCTAAGGGGAGCGAAGACAGGTGAAGCCCACTCCCCACCAGGACCCGCCTCTCAGGCCCGTGGCAGCCCCGGGCGCTCCACGCCCGAGCAGCGGAGCGTCACAGACCGGAACCAGTGGGCTCCCTGCCTGGCCCGCCCTCTGGGCCTCGGTGCCCCTGCTGTGCTGTGATCGAGGGGAGAAACTGGACATGTGACCCCAAGAACCCATGACACTCAAGAGTTCATAGTTGTTGCCCCAAATTCTACGCCTGTTACTTCTCTCTCTTTTTTTGTTTTTAAATGGCCAGCCCTGAGGCATATGGAAGTTCCCCGGCCAGGGATTCAGTTCCTGAGCCACAGCTGCAGCAAGGCTGGATCCTTTAAAGCCACTGTGCTGGGGGGCCAGGGATTGCAACCTGCATGTCTGCTGTGATCTGAGCCCCTGCAGTCAGATTCTTAACCCCACTGTGCCAAGGCAGGAACTCCAGATGCCCGTTATTTCTGACAACCCTCTCCCGAAAGGCTCCTTCCTTGTATTCCCACAGTAACGGGAAGAGGCTGGCACAGGCAGAGCCTGGCATGAGGCTGCTCATGGAGAGGCTGGGGGCAGGGAGGAAGGGGCGTCGGGATGCCTTGAGTCTCTCATTTCCAGCCCTGGGCCAGACAGGCTGTCCAGGCGGGAGTGGCTGTTACCTACACAGGAGATCAAAGGGAGCCGGGAAGACTTTCCTGCTGTGGGTGGGCCCGGCGCCTGGGACACCATCATTGTAAGCAATGCTTTGGGGGAGTTCCTGTCATGGCTCAGGGGTAACAAATCGGAGCAGTATCCACAAAGACGCGGGCTCCATCCCCAGCCTCGCTCAGTGGGTTAAGGATTCAGGCACTGCTATGAGCCGTGGTGTAGGTTACAGACGCAGCTCTGATCCTATGTTGCTGTGGCTGTGGCGTAGGCCAACAGCTACAGCTCCGATGCCACCTCTAGCCTGGGAACTTCCATATGTCATGGGTACAGCCCTAAAGATCCAAAAAAAAAAAAAGGATTGGTAATACCAAGCTTGGCAAGGACATGGGCAGAGGTGCAGCCTAGGGGTGGGCAAGTGCATTGATGCCAGCTTTTTGGAGGACGTACTTTCTGACTTAGCAATTCCAGTTTCAGGTATCCTTCCCAGTAACGTTCTCAAACCCATGCCAAGGGGCCTGCGGCATTGGAGTAGAAAAAAAATGGAAATAACTTAAATGTCCTCTATGGACTTTTACTCCTCACCCTTACTATGGAATATTTGCAGTCATTTTTTTTAATAAGGCAAATCCATATACGCTGATGCAAAACTACCTACGAGACGTGCCAATAAGTGAAAAAAAGGGTTGTTCCATTGTACAGTACGATCCAGTTCATACCAAAAAAAAAAATGAAGCTATCTGTTTTTATATGGTATAAAATGAGGATTTTTTAGTCTATGTACTTTTGAAATATTTAAGTTTTATGGAAGTATTATCCTATACTGATTATCGGATGAAGGAAGGTATTTGGTGGGACTGAGTGGGAAGGTGAGGCCACAGGGTGTAGGCCCTGGTGAACAGGTTTTTATTGACGGAAAGACAAGCAGAGCCGGACCAGGGGCTGGGGGTGGGGGCTGGGGCGCAGTGAGATGGGAAGCTCTCACCGGCTGCGCCCAGGCCCCAGTCCACTCACAGGCGTCTCGCTGCTGCTGTAGGCAATCACCTCCAGCACCGAGTTCTTCTCGCAGGTGTCGATGCAGGACAGGTCGTAGAGTGAGGAGTGCACCGGCCCGTAGGCCCACTCAGTGAACTTCCTGGACAAGTGCCTGCACTCGGGCTCCTGGATCTCCCTCTGGAGAATATAAGCCAAGACCTGCCCCAGGGATACAGGGGCCTGTTCATGGCCAGCCTGGGGCCTTACCCAGGCTGCATTCCCACCAGGTCAGCAGCTCTGCTCCAAGGATAATTCTGCTTCCCAGCCCAGCTGGAGACCCCACCCAAGTCCCAGAAGAGCCGTCTAGCTGCCTGCTGACCACCGTCAAAATCAACCTGCCCAGTGCCTTCAACCCAAGCTGTAGCCACATCGGACCCATCGCCTGATCACACCTGCCCCCCCACCCCAGTTCTCCCATCTCAGAGTGAAGGACTGCAGCGGTCCATTCTAGAAAGCCCCAAGCCAGAAAGAAATAAAGAAAATCCAAAAAATAAAACCAGGGTTATAGAGTCAGACTTCTCATCCTAAGAGACTCAGTATGAGCAGGGACAAGTTTCTAGATGCCTCTGATCCTAAGAAGTGCCCTCTTCTTCAATTCTCAAATTCCCTGCCCCACCTTCAGTCTTCCGTGCCCTGGTAGCATCCACAGACTTGGACCTGCCCTAGCCCATTAGGACCTCATATCACCCCAAATCCTGTCTTCCATGAAAAAAAAACACCAAAAGCTTCTGTTTCCATTTCCATTTCTCAGCCTGTCCCCAGGCCCCAACCCCCCCCCACACACACCCCATGTCTTATTAGCGATGCTCAGAGTTGGAAATCAGAAAGGGCCACATATGCACAGCTGGGTTCTGCTCGGCATCTCACAATTCCTCTGGCTTAACTCTGACGCCCCCGCCCTACCGCTACAGGCTGGCGTGGCATTTTCAGGGCTCTGCACAGCAGCGATGCCAGAAGCTTAGTGAGGCAGGCAGTCCCCTCCCACATCACCCCCAGCTCAGGCACGACCCCGCCTCCCTACCCCGATCTTCCCACTCTTGGCGGCCAGAGCCAGCGGCGTCAGCCCCTTCTTGTTGGTGAGCTCCTCCAGCTTCAGAGTGGGGTGGAGCTTGGCCCCCAGAATCAGAATCTCGTTGTACATGCTGGTCACAAACTTGGTGTTGTCAGTCGTGTTGTCAGCCACCTCTACCAGCGCGTGAAGCACAGTGTTGCCCACGGAGTCCCTGGCACTGATGTCAGCTGGGTGCCAGGAGTTCTGCAGCAGGAACTTCACGATGCCCAGCTGGTTGGTGCAGGCAGCCAGGGAGAGGGGCAGCTCGCCTGTGGCCAACACAGGCATACAGTGGGCGCCCCCAGGAAGAGACTGGCTTGGCCCCTGCACCACTTGGCTTCCGACTCCCTCTGTCTCCACCCCAAACCTCCCCTGGGCAATCACCAAAAAGCCAAGTGTCTACCATGTGGTCTCCCTACCAAAATAGAAGCCAGGCCGCCCTTTGGTCTTCTTGAAGAAGTCCCCGTTGGCCGCAGCCTGGACGTTGGCTCCGTTTTCCACGAGGAGGGTCACCAGTGCCATGTTCCGCCTCTCGATGGCAATGTGCAGTGCTGTGGAGGACACGTGCTGTGGGCTTTGTGCTTATAGTCCTGCAGGCTGCTTGGACAAGTCCCGAGGGAGAGCCTGGCCAGAAAGTACAGGATGACCCCCAACCAGAGGAGACCAAGGGGGGCCCAGGGAATCCCTGAGGCAGGAGTAGAGAGCCCCGGGAACAGGGAACCCCAGACTGGGAGCTGACGCAATCAAAACTGCCCAAGGGCGAGAAGCATCAAGCCAACAGGTGGGGGAGGCGGGGACTCGCCCAGGACCAGAAGATCCTGACTCAGTGGCTGAGACAAGAGAGTGAGGAGCTCAGAGTCTTGCCGAGGTGTGACGGTGCCCTCCCGACTCCAGGCACCCTTGTGGGCAGAGCCGTGCCAGCCCCAGCCTCCTCACCCTTGTAGTAGCTGTCAGTGTAGCTGGCGTTGACAAGCTCCTTCAGGCTGTCCGTCTGCCGAGCGATCTCCAGGAGCAGGGGGATGGTGTCATTCTGTCCATTGTGCAGGTTGAGCATGGCTTTCAGCAGACAGGTCTTCCCTGTCTCGGGGTCTGCAAGACAAAGTGGGGGTCAGAGTAGGCATCGTGGCGGGGGGAGCCCTCCCCGGAATCCGACGGCCTCCGGGCCACCTTTGAACTCGCTGTCCATGAGATGCTTCTTGCTCTTCTGCAGAAAGAGCAGAAGGCTCTCCAGCTCCTCGCAGTTATTCTGAGCAACTGCTTCAAATATCTTCTTCCGATCATAGAGCTTGAGGTTCTTCTCCAAATCCTGGGATGCCCGCCTGCGGACCAGATAACACCTTCAGTTCACGTTCTATTCTCCCTTTGGCCCTGAGGCCCTCGGAGCTTGTCGGAGAACGAGGCCCACCAAAGAGGGAAAAGACATGATATAAAACCCACCCCCGGTCCAGGTGACTGTCCAGGAAACCGCTGTAACAGGGAACACTGGGGTACACGTGCCCTGTTCTGTTCCCACCCTGTCTGTAGTTGTCATCTGGAAAGTCTGATGGCACCGCTTCCTCTCACACCCAGGCCACTCATTTCTCTTCCTGCTTTGGGGCTGAGGTACCCTGGGTGTTGGGGGCAGGGGTTTGGCGGGCCCCTGCTAAGTGACAAAGCATGCTCACATGGCCTCAGAGATCCACCCAGCCCCATGGAGTCCCCGTCCTGCCTTGGAGGAGCCGGGAGGGCTGGTGGGCTCTCACTGGAGCTGCTTTGGACTCTGTCTAAAAGCATCCTGCCCTGGAGTTTTTCAGTCTGAAGTCTACATCACGGGGGCTGCCAAGCACTCTGGACCTGGACCTGGAGATCAGCCAGCAGCTAGGATCGGCATGTTTGCCAACATGTGCCACCATATGTCTCAAAAGTCCTATGAATGCAGATGCTGGAGCAGGCAGCCTCTGGAGGGCACCCCGCACCCCCAGCTCCCCAGCTCTATGACCTTCAGCTCATAAACTCAGGTATCCCGTGATATCTCCAGAGCAGGGACCTCAGCCAGCTGGGCCAGTTGGGCTCCTGATGGAGAGGGAGGCTGGGCTCCACATGCCCTTTACCTGGCATAGGTGGGGCCATCCCCGGGCTTCTGGATGATGACAACAGGGCTGACCGTGATGGATGGGCAGGATGCCAGCTGGCCTTCCTCGTGAGAGCAGTCCATGAGGGACGTGTCCTCGGAGTCACCCTTGCCAAAGTGCTGGCTGTGGCTCTCAGCTGCGGGGAAGCTGTGGGGCTTGGCTGGAGCTGGTTCTAAGTTAGGGTCTCCATCCTGGGGGTGTGGGCTGGAGTCCTGTTGAGACTCCCCTGAGTCTAAGCTCTCCCATTTCTTCATCGTCGCCAGATCGTCTGTGGCCCAAGAGGCAGCCTGTGGGCAGCCATGAAAATGGGATTTGTTCCCAGCTCGAGAGAGGCAGGACCCAAACCCCCACCTGCCCTGTGACCAAGGCCCCCGTGAAGCAGGACACCCCAGAAGTCCAACTGTTGCCGTCCCTAGCCTCCCAGATAGCAAGCTTTCGGGGGCGCTGTACCTCCCACCCCAGAGCCCCCGGGAGGGACCAGCCCCAAGAGCCCCATGGCCATGAACCTCCAGGAATGGATCAGCCCCCAGCTTGGAATCCTCAGGCTCCGAGGGCCTCGGACGTGTCACGTCCCTTCTCTAGCCTCAGTTGCCTTATCCGCAGAATGGGAATGATACCTCCTGCTCTGTCTCCCTCCGAGATCAGAATGAGGGAAACAAGAGGAAGGGCTGGCTGTACATTCAGGGGGGAACTGGGTGATGAGGTGGCTCAGCCCCAAAGAGCCAAGAGTCTGCATCCCGGGAAGAAGGCGGCTGGCAGAGACAGACCCTCACTCCATGTTGCTTGGGCCCTCCTGTGCCCTGTGTCCCCACTGTCAGCCATGTGCTTACCTGTCCTTGCCCTTTGACCTGGCCAGTACAACTGTTGGGTTTGTATGGGGGGTTTTTGCACTTTTTGTCATCTTTGTGAAATTACCATGTTTCAAGCATCTTGGCCCTGAACTTTTAGATTTTAAGTGACTCGGGGCAGGTGGGCCTTCTAGGCCTGAACACCTGGAGTTACACTAGCAGCTAGTGCCAGCACCTACGGCCATAAACTTGTGTTGATACTGTTTTCCACCCCTTTTCTAACTTCTTTTCCTACCTTCTCCTCCGTCTGGCTGAGCACCTCCACTCCCTGGTCCCCGGGGCCGGCCCACATCTCGGGGATCTTAGCCTCCACGGGGCCTCTACACTGGGTGCTCTTTCCTTTTTCTCTCATCCAAACCCTAACCAGCTCAGATGCCACCTTCCTGCCGATGGCACTTCCACACCCCCTAATCCCTGCGCTGACTGTGCTCCCGTCTCCTCCAGAGTGGCCCAGTTCATTCCAACCATCTTCACGGCCCTCTTGGCACCACTCACCATCCAATCTAGTGATTTCTATCATCACTGGTTTATCTGCCCCCTGCCCTGTGAATTCCTCCTGGACAAGGAGCTTGCCTGATCCATCTCTTTATGAAAAAGAAAAAGAGGGAGTTCCCGTTGTGGCTCGGTGGTTAATGAATCCGACTAGGAACCATGAGGTTGCGGGTTCGATCCTTGGCCTTGCTTAGTGGGTTAAGGATCCGGTGTTGCTGTGAGCTGTGGTGTAGGTCGCAGATGTGGCTCGGATCCCGCGTTGCTGTGGCTGTGGTGAAGGCCGGCAGCTACAGCTCCTGTTAGACCACTAGCCTGGGAGCCTCCATATGCCACGGGTGCGGCCCCAAATAAGGCAAAAAGACAAAAAAAAAGAAAAAAAGAAAAAAAAAGCCATGCTAGGAAATGAGCAAGATCAGATACAGATCCTTCTAGCTCCCGTTTCCATAGGAAGTTAGAGAGATTCCTGTTCAGGCAGGGCCTGGATTCCAGAAAACAGCCCCCGAAGGAATGGGAGGCTTCTCAAGCCTGCATTTTCAAGTGAAAGTTCAGGCAGTGAAAACTCAGTGCACATGGCTGGGCCATGGCAATAAATCAGCTACAATCTGATGCCAGATCCGTGGGGCGAACAAGCAGCCTCATCATTTCGCATCCTGTGAACAGGACAGACACTGACTCCCAGCCCATTTTCCCTCCTGCCTGTTCTGCTTGCGGGAGGGACTGAGTCTTTCTCTGATTCTTCCATCGGGTGGAAATTCTGTCCCGGGAAGTGGCCCCGGCCACAGAAAGTCCCATTTCCAATCATCACCCGTGGGCACCCAGCCCTGTCCTGGGGGCACAGAGAGGACTGAGACCCCCCATCTGAGACGGAAACCAGGTGCTGGCGGAGGCAGGGGAGCCAGGGGAGAGTCCCGAGTGCTGATGAGGCTTCACGAGGAGGTGACAGAGGAGCTGGGCCTGGAAGGGGCAAGGCTGGGCTGGGACTGGGGAGAGGATGGGGGTCCCCAGAGAAAGATAAGTTCCCCGTCAAGGCCTGTTCATAATACAGAGAACCTATCAGCATTTAAAAGGCACCGGAGGCTAACGAGAATGAGAGTAATTGACGTGTTTGAGCATATGCTGTGCAAAGGAAAGCACTCATGCACTCACTTGCTTTATTCTCACATCTCTAAGAGGTAAATATTTCACAGAGGCGGGAACTGAGCCACAGAGCAATTATATTACTTACCCAAGGTCACACAGTAAGAGGTGGAACCTGAATTTGAGCCCAAGCAGCCTGGCCCCAGAGCCTCTCCAGCATTTCCTCCCTCTGGGAGGCTCGGGGCTCTTTCCCAGCCATTAAACCAGCCCCAGATCTCACACCAAGACCTGGGGGCCCATTGGACCAGGTACTCCCAGTCTTGGGGCCAGGCAGGTGGGGACAATGCGCCTCCACTCAGAAACCCCAACCCTGTAGGATCCTCTGCTCAAAATAAGCATTCCAGGAAGCTCAAAACCCCAAAACAAAGACAAATTAGGCCCATGCCATATGCCAGGCCTGGCTTTCCCAGGAATATCTCCCCTTGGATAAGGCCGGTTACAACACCAAGAATAAACCTGCTCCCCAACTAGCAGCTCTTAACAGCCCGACAAGAAAGCACCTATGGAGTTCCCGTCGTGGCACAGTGGAAACAAATCCGACTAGGGACCATGAGGTTGTGGGTTCGATCCCTGGCCTCACTCAGTGGGTTAAGGATTTGGCATTGCCATGAGCTGTGGTGTAGGTCACAGATGCGGCTCGGATCTGGCGTTGCTGTGGCTGTGGTGTAGGCCGGCAGCAACAGCTCCGATTAGACCCCTAGCCTGGGAACCTCCATATGCTGCCAGAAAGCACCTATTAGCAGGTGTCTCTGAATACCTTTCAGTGCTGTTCTTTTTTAGCAGTTTTGCTTCTTTCTCTTGTAACTGTGCACAAGCCCCTGAGCCCTTGTGCGTTGAAGTAAAAGAATTTTCCTTTAGCCTCCCAGGCCTCCCCTGAGTCTCAAAAGGCTGACTCAAGAGTCAATGATGAGGAAATACCGTTACAGATAAAAACTAGTTTAAACAGTCTATGTTATGTCCTACCTTGGCCCACTAATTTATTACTGATGTTTACTTTCTAGTAAGAGTTCTAATGCACCTAGTGTTTTCTTTTGTAATTGGAACGCCCCCTAACATCGCTCCCCTTTGTAAGCAATCTTTATTTCAGAGAGAAGGTCAAGGAATCGTAACTCTGAAGACCACCAGAAATCTTCGCCAAACCTCCTGACACTGGCCTCGAGGACTCTGAAATGATCTACGGAGGGAGAAGAATGTAGACACCATAATTAATAACCCTGTTTTTCCAGCTCAACCTTTAAGACGCTTTGCTGTCCCCTCTCAAGGGAGGACACAGTTTTGAGGCTTTAGCCTGCTGTGGCCTCCTTTGCCTGGCGAAGCAATGAAACTGTTCTTTCTGCATCACCTCAAAATCTGTCTCCAAGACTAAATCGACACTGGTGTACAGAGGCCCGTTTCGGCTACACTCTGACTGGTCCAAATTTAACCAAACCCAGTAAGCATGAAGCAGCCCACCCAGTGCTATCAGTCAGTCAGTCAACAAACCCTAAGTCAGCCCTGTCTCGCACCTGATTCCCTACATTCCCTACTGGAAACCAAGCTTCTCCCAGGACAGAGGGTGAGACAGGGGCTGAGAGCCCATGTGCTCTAGTCTGGAAGGATGAACACTCAGGAGAGTCCACGCTGCCAGGCCTGGGGTGCACCCAGCATGTGAGCCCCATGGCAATACACCTGTCACAGTCAAACATTCTACAAATTTGGGGGGCTTTCCAACCGTGATTTGGGGTGTCTGATGGAGATGGTGGTTCTGTTTTACGCAAGATTTGCAAACTCACCAATCTGGACCGAAGGATGGTCTTGAGAAAATGACCCTGCCCAGCAAAGACCCGGTTTGGCCTCCGGGTCTTTCTCAACTCCAGAGCCACAAAGGATGCTGCCCACCCCCTGAGAGAAGGCTCCCTTCTCCTCTCCCCAATCCAGGTGAGACATCATGGGGTGCGGCTCTCACACTCCCCTCTCTGCCCAAAGCATCCGTCCGCACCCAGCCTCCCTACAGGCTTTGGGATGCTGGTCTAGCACCCAGCCGTGGTCAGTCTCATCCCCTCATCCTGCCTCAGCATCTCCTGAAGGCGGACGGAGAGCCGAGCATTTCACAACCCATGGATGAAGAGCCAGAGGAACCCTACGGAAAACAGAGAGAGAAGCCTGGACAAGAACCTGGGGCTCCTGCCTTCCAGCGCAGCTCTCCTTCGCTCCAGAGAGGACGGTGCACTGAATCCTCCAGCCCCAGACTGCCGGCCTCCGCAGCAGGCACAGCCTCTTCGCCCCAGGATGACTGGGGCACACATAATACACACTGATCATAGCAACCTCCACTGTCACTTATCAAGTGCTTCCAATTAGCCAGGCTACGTGTACTGCAGCTGCAGCATCACTTAAGCCTCACCCCAGCCTTCGACGCAGCCGCAGTTATTTCCCCCAATTTTCAGAGGAGGTAACGGGAGGCGCCAGGAGGCTTGTTGAACAGCCTGTAGTCACCCAGCTGGAAAAGAGGCGAGGTCCAGCTTTTGACGGTTCACTCTGCCATTTCTAAACGTGAACATCTGCGTTGGCCATCCAGCCATAGAAGGAACTCACCAGCTAGACGCAGGCACCCCGCAGACCCAGCAGGTGCGGTGAGCTCGAAGGCCGTTCTACTTGAAGGGAGAGTTGAGCTGGTATGGACAGAGAGGTGCCTCCCCTGCCTCCATGAGGGTCCGGGGCCCCTCCACGGACCGAGGCTGCTCCGCACTGGCAGGGACGGGCTGTGGGCTCTCTCTGGCACTCAAGGAAAATGTTTCCAGCAACAGGAGCAGCTGCTGTTGCCGAGGCGCCGATTCCCAGAGGATCCCAAAGCCTTTCCCATCATTTTTGCCCTTTTTCAGAAACCACTTAGCCGCTGCCCCTCCTCCAACCATGCCAGGGCTGCAGTGCACTTAGCCACACGCCGCCGAGAACCAGCCAGAGCTGGTGACCTCAGCTCTCAGGGAAGGGTGGCGCTGCTCATCCTCCCAAACCCACCACTCTTGCAGACAGGGTGGTCTGGGGAAAACAGCTCATCAAATACACTTTCACAACCGGAGATGTAAGACCCAGCGCCTTAGCCTTGCTCCTCTCTGTCTTCAAAATGCAGAAGGAATGTGAAGAGATGTGTTACCATCATGTAGTCCTGGCCTGGCTTTTAGGGACCTCCTGGCTTTGAGAGCTGGCTTCGCCACCAAGTCTGCGTGACCTAGAACCAGTCCCTGCCTCTCTTGGGCCTCTCGTTCCCAGTGTGCCCAAATCTGGGCCAAGGATGGAGGTGGGGGCACTTGTGGGTCTGCCACATCCCAGCCTTTCTCATCTGGGGTTCCTCAAGGAACCGGAGAACATGAACAATGGTGAGGAGTTTATTTTCTAAATTTTCCTGTCACGATCATAAAGGAAGCAGGGAAAAGTTAATCCATCACATACAACAGGGCTTCATTCCCTCTCAGAATCTAGCTAAGAAAAGTCTCAAGGTCTTTCTGGGAGCACCTACAGGCTGTAGCCCAAAGTACCCACAGAAACAGCCCTAGCACCTTCCCATGGGAACCCTATAGGACTCCAATTAGCTGTGAGACAGACATAGCCTGAAATGAGCAGCCATGTGCCAGAAAGGTCCACTATAGCTCTGCCTGGAGAAGCTCAGGAGATCTGACCCCTGAGTCAAGCATTGAAGTGCAGACATGGCACGCATCCTGCACGACTTTCTACAGTTTACAAAGAGACGTCACCAATCCACTCTCCCCAGGCCGCACGGCAACCCTGTGTGGTGGGAGGGCAGCGACTGTTGTACCCACTTTCCAGATGAGAAATCTGTGATACGCAGCAATTAGTTGATTGCCTGGGTCACACTGATGATCTGGCATGGGAGCTGGGCCCGTTCCACCATGGCATACCATGTCCCCTGCGTGGACACCGTTTTTATATATGTGCCATTTGATAGGTGCCATTTTAGCTTCAATTAAAATGAACCTTGGGGAGTTTTCGGCTGGCCTAGCAGGTTGAGGACTCGGTGTTCTCACTGCTCTGGCTTGGGTCACTGCTGTGGCATGGGTTCGATCCCTGGCCCAGGAACTTCTGCACACTAAGGGTTCAGCCAAAAAAAAAAGAGAGAGAGAGAGAGAAGCTTGGAATTCATCCTTTTTCTAAAAATCGTAACAAAATACATATAACATAAAAGTTACCATTTTAGGAGTTCCCACAATCGGCACAATGGGACTGACCGTGCCTTGGGAGTGCTGAGACAGGTTCGAGCTCGGGCCGGGCACAGTGGGTTAAGGATCCAGTGTTGCTGCACCTGCAGCTTAGGTCACAACTGTGGCTTGAGTCTGATCCCTGGCCAGGGAACTCCAGGTGCTACAGGGCAGCCAAAAAATGAAAAAAAAAAAAGTTACCATTTTAACCACTTTTAAGTATACAGTTCAGTAGCATTAAATGCAGCTCAGTATGGAGACTGTGACATGCTGTGTCAGGTACACCCCTGGCTCACACACTGCCTAGGCCAGGCCTGGGTCTCGTGCAACCCGCAGGCATGGGTGGGAGACATCTGAGACAGGCTGAGAGAACCGGCTAGCCCAGGAGCAAGGTCCCTCCCCCACTAGCCCACCCCCTCCCGTCCCCTAGACACATCTGCTCCTCTGCCTCACTAACAGTGCCTGCCTCCATGCTTTCCACCTGACTTCCATCTGCCCAACATCCACGCCTCTTAACTCATCGTTATGGCCCAGGTGGCAGGTGAGACCCATAAATGCTGAGATTCTGTCATTCAGATCCCACCTCCTCCAAGCCATGCCTTCCTAGGACCCGTGGTACATTTGACTGCAGTGACCACCACAGTGGCAGGCAGAGAGCCAGGTTCTGGGATGAGCACTTTATGGGCTCTATCTCATCAGACCCTCGCAGAGTTTCACAAGGTGAGTACGATTTTGTCCCCACTTTACAGATGAGGAAATGCGGGGCTCACGGGTTGTATACCCTGCCCAAGTGCAGTGATAGCTGTGCTCGTCTCACCTGGAGCTTACTAAAACTTGAGCTTTAACTTCTCTGCTGTTTGTATCGGGCTTTGCAGGTTTTAATGGCTCCAGGACGAGACAGACTCTGGCCCCCTCAATTTCCCTTCTCCAAGCGTAGTTCCATTCGGCTCCCAAAGGTGCACGTTGGCCTGGCTTTATCTAAACAGCACCTACCTTGAGTGGTTCCACTAAAGCTCATAAAACGGTATTGGGACGAGACCTCAGGGCTGGGACTCACCACCATCAGTGCAGTTTCTCGGTCATAATTTGAAACACGGTGTTCTTGGATCTATGTAATGATGTACCCATTAAAACTCCTTGTAAGTAGATTCATTTTTTAATGATGACCTCTGGGAGGGGGTGCCTCCCCACGCTCGGGTCTGATGGGGACAAGAGGCGGCACAGGAAAGCGCTGGAGGTCCCAGAGCAGGTGGTGGGCCGAGTCTGGTGTGATCTAGGCTGAAAGTGCTGACGTCACTAATGACCACGGTGCTTTCTCTCTGTGTGTATGTGTTGCCACCACGGGGCACGCTGACTTAAAATGAGCCCTTGACTCTGGCAATAGGAACCTAATACATTTTCTTCAACCACCTGGGACCCCAGACTCTCATATTTGAAGCCAGACTTTCTAGCGCAACTAGGGACCAGCAAACACCCACGTGCTGAAAAAAGCCTGATTACTAAAGTTGAGAACTGTCAGCCTGGCACCTCCAGAGGAACCAGGTAGAAAGCAAGTGGTGCTAGTCCCAGCCCCGGAGAAGGTGCTGAAGGCCCCACTGCAGGTGCCTGTAACTTGCCCGAGGACAGTGACAGCACTGCTAGTCTTGTCCTGAGTTTTCTCTTATGCTGTTGTTGTTAGGTTTTCTTTTTTTTAATTAAAGCAGAGTTGAATTACAATGTGGTTCCAATTTCTGCTGTACAGTAGTGACCCAGTCATATATAGATAGATAGATAGATATTCTTTTTTCCTTTATCTCCCATCATGGTCTATCTCAAGAGACTGGTTATAGTTTCCTGTGCTGTACAGTAGGACCTCTTTGTTTATCCATTCTAAATGTAATAGTCTGCATCTACCAACCCCAAACTCCTCATCCATCCCGCTCCCTCCCCCTCCCCTTGGCAACCACAAGTCTGTTCTCCATGTCTGTGAGTCTATTTCTGATCTGTAGATAGGTTCATTTGTGCCTTTTTTTTTTTTTTTTTTTTGCTTTTGCTTTTTAGGGCCGCATCTGCGGCATATGGAGGTTCCCAAGCGAGGGGCAGCTGCCAGCCACAGCCACAAGAAATCCAAGCTGCCTCTGCGACCTACACCACAACTCACAGCTGTGCCAGACCCTTAACTCACTGAGCAAGGCCAAGGATCGAACCTGCATCCTCATGGATACTAGTCAGATTCATTTCTGCTGAGCCACGAAGGGAACTCCTGTGCCATATTTTAGATTCCACGTAGAAGTGATATTATATGGTATTCATCTTTCTCTCTCTGACTTACTTCACCTAGTATGAGAATCTCTAGTTACATCCATGCTGCTACAAATGGTATTACTTCATTCTTTTTTATGGCTGAGTAGTTTTCCACTGTGTATAGGTACCACATCTTAATCCATTCATTTGTAGATGGACATTTAGGCTGTTTCCTTGCCTTAGCTGTTGTGAATAGTGCTTTCAACATTAGGGTGCATGTATCTTTTTCAGTGAAAGTTTTTTCCAGGTATATGTCCAGGAGTGGGATTGCTGGATCTTACGGTAGTTCTACATTTTAGTTTGTTGAGGAAACTCCATACTGTTTTCCATAGGTTGAGTTTTCTAAATCTTGCCCCGAGATTTCTAAATCTTGTCCTGACTTATGTGTCTGGCCTCCCATTTTTTTTTAATTGGCTGTGCCCTCAGCATACATAAGTTCCCAAGCCAGAGAATGAACCTGAGTCACAGCAGTGACAACGCTGAACCCTTAACCACTAAGCCATCAGGGAACTCCAGCCTCTCAAATTTTAAATAACTTCAGGGGTCCCAGATCCAGATGGCTAACCGCAAACTTGGAAGAAGACTACTTTCCTTTCTGGTTTGGTCTGTGGGTTAGTGCTTTCTGGGGCTTTGCTGGGGATTAACAAAGATATGGGTATGAATGGGCTCTGTGAGCTGGTAATGCTCCAGGCGGGCCTGGGAGTTGTACATCTCCTCATTATTTCAGCCTGCATCTTCTGACTGCTGAGCTGTATCCGGCCATTAGCTCGATGCGGTGACTAATTGTTTTCTAATGAAAAAAACAAGATTTGCTTAATGTTGAGTCACGCAGTGAGCATCTCTATACCAAGAAGGTCTC